>CM055272.1:77734254-78152634 GCA_029237695.1 Conchocele bisecta
CGGCCACAGGTGTGCAGTGATAATTGATTGTTTTGAGGTATTTATTGAGAAACCAAGTGGTTTAAAAGCCAGAGCAGAAACCTGGTCTTCATACAAACACCACCACACTGTGAAATTTCTAATTAAAATTACTCCTCAGGGCAGTGTGTCATTCATATCAAAAGCATGGGGTGGTCGTGTGAGTGACAAGTTTGTGACAGAGAACAGTGACTTCCTGTCCAAGTTATTACCTGGGGATTTAGTGTTGGCGGACAGAGGATTTGATGTCCTTGACAGTGTTGGCTCGGTAGCAGCAGAAGTGAAGATTCCAGCATTTACGAAAGGTCGTGATCAGCTATCCCCTCTGGACGTGGAATCAACGCGTAAACTTGCCCACTCAAGAATACATGTGGAACGGGTTATTGGTTCAGTTCGACAGAAATATACTATATTGAACGGTTGTCTTCCCATTAACTGTCTCAAAAACAAGGATAAGTTTGATAAGACGGTCACTGACAAAATTGTTACCGTTTCGTGTGGACTAGTAAATATGTTGATTTTAACTGAACCAAATTGATATACACTGGTCCTCGCATTTCTTTATGTCCTTTTGTAAATACTGAAATCTTCTTTTTCTGATTCACTTATTTCGCCATCAAACATTTACTTTTCTATTGATTGCAAGGAAATAGCGATTCTGCGATTTCGGTCGACTGCCAGCATGGTACCGGTAAACAGGTTGTCTGTCGGTCGGTATAGTCGACTATACCAACCGACAGCCGACCTGTTTATCTGTACCATGCCGGCAGCCGACCGAAATCGCTGAATTGGTATTCCTAGGCCAGGGGTGTGGAATTTCCTCATCAGATTTGCTGGCACCTTTTGAAATTAAAATCATATACATATCCCAATGCAAAACCATTTTTAATAGAAGCTAAACATGTATACTTTATCATTTATTCCATTATCATGATTATCACATAAAGCATGTACTAATTAAGTATAAACACTCATAGTAAGCATGATATTACTTCCTTTCAATGGTAATATGACCAGTGTAGGCACAGATCAGCCTGCACATTCACATACAGGAGTGTGCTAGCAGATTAATGTCTAGATTGATCAAACCCCATAAGGCATTTTTCTCAAGCCACGGTCACATATGCTTTTTACATAGGGTATACACCTATGTATAGGGATCGCCTCCGAAAGTTAGCTACGCCCCAGACCCCCCTCGATGCGGTGGTAGGTAGTGATATCTTGGAGTATTAAACCACAACAAAATGCATTGTGTTACTCAACTTTTAACTGTCATACGCAACCGCTAATTGAAAATAATATTATGAAAAACTACTTGCATTGCACAATATCAACAACGGATGTTCTACGTACAAAAAATACATCGGATTATTTTGTTGCGCGTGATTTGCCCCCATTTGCGGTCATCGCTAAATTTAGTAACAGAGTTAGCTCCCCTCCGAATACTCTCCGAGACAAGCGACGCGTTTAACACACAAACTACATCAAGTTTGACCTTCCGACAGCCTATTTTTAAACTCACCCGACACCTGTGCGAAAAAAAACTCGCACGTGTAGGTCTAACTGATGTTTAATCCTCATTCTCTCTCTCTATCGATGGATTTACATCGGATTTTAGTGACATTCCCGAATTCGGCCTGAGTGACATTTGTCCCGAATCGGCCTGAGTGACATTTGTCTATGGTGGCCAATATACGCCAACACGAGTGTCACTTCTACGTTCAGGGAAGGGGGTCAATAAGTCAGTATTTAAGGTGATAACTTACAGGGGACAAATTAATGACAGTATAACACATCCAGCGTATATTAATACCCATATTAATGCAAGTACTGAAATACGACAACAAAAAATCTAACAAGTTTTGGCTTCCATACATTGAACATTTTGTCAGCGGTTTCCCCAATGACGTCATTTGTATGTTTTAATATATTCGATCCGGGGCCAACTATTTCATTCACAAAACACTTCAATCAGTTTTCAATATATCTATAATGATCATAGATATCTGGAATCTGTATACTTGAATTGATGATGTCTTGTATATGTGTTACCGTATCTTTCTGATATTGCTATGCATAATCTGTAATGTTGTTGAATGTTTTGGTACATACTGTAGCAGTGCATACTGTACTTCAAGTTGTGCCATATCAATAGTTTACCCCTTAACCATTAAAACGCTGAAAAATAAAATTGCCGTCAGCTCATTTTGTATATTTTAATCTCTTTAAAAACCTGTTTTGGCAGCGTAGTAGAATCGTCTCAGTATGTTTTTAAGGAGAAAATATAAAAATATTTAAAACAGCAGACGACAATTGTCGTTTCCAGCGCTTTAAAGGTACATGCCCACTCAGTAAGCCCAAAATGTCATTTATAGGAATTAAATAAGTGTATAACTGATAGTGACGCGCGGTGGTATGATTTTCATATGCAAATGAGGCATGATATTTTTTAATTATTTATACTAAAGAAATGCGTAACCTGAACAAATAATATTTTCGACAGATTTTAAAGTATTATCATTGCACATCATAAAATAAATACAGAGATTAAATAGTAATGTCCGGTAACATGTTAAGCAAACACGGTTATCGCCCCTGATATCAGTGTGTAAATTTACGTCTGATATAAAATGTATAATAATGCCAATCAGTACGTGGGATAATGGCGCATGCATGTTTAATTTGCCAGCAAATGTCTCAGATGATGTCTTTGATGTAAAGAACATTTTGTAACTACTGAGTGGGCATGTACCTTTAAGGGTTAATGAAACTGCAACACCAACAATCAATCAATCAATTAATCATTCAATCTAGTTTAATCTTGTAGTACCCTATGTTCAGTACTTTGAGTACTTTGATCTATATTTGTGATGCACCGTTAGAGAAACAGTCCACTTACTTCACTGGTGCTGCACTCCGTGCCGATGGAAATATTTCAAGACAATCCACTTGAAAGATGCAATAGGCGCCATTATTTGTAAAAACATGTTTCAAGTAATTTTATTGATTTTTTAACACTCTTCCAGAAACATTTTATAATGGCGCATATTGTATTTTTCAAGTGGATTGTCTTACATTTTCCACCGGCGCGGAGTACAGCACCAGTGTAATAATGATAATTAAGA
This sequence comes from Conchocele bisecta, assembly GCA_029237695.1. NCBI lineage: Eukaryota > Metazoa > Mollusca > Bivalvia > Lucinida > Thyasiridae > Conchocele > Conchocele bisecta. Next base: position 77,737,398 of record CM055272.1, read on the forward strand.
TGCGCCATGTGATTTTGTACCTACAAAAATGGGCGTAATTTCATAAAAATTACAAAATTTACGATATTTTCCTGGAATGACACCGAAGGTTGTCGAAATTACCGCATTTGCTTTGAGAATTTCATCAACTTTCAGCATATTTCATGAAATTGCGCACCTGTTTGTAGGTACAAAATCACATGGTGCGTCTCGATTATACAGACAGTTTATCTGCATTGGCAATACATACATTGAAGTTCACATACAGTACTTGCACACCAAAGTAATCACCTTTTTACACGCTTGTTTTTCTTAAATTCTGGAATCTTTCTACAGTCTGGGCAATAGGTATATATATAAGATTCGCAACTCGTGTTAATTTATGGCACCCGGTGTTTTTATAAACTTGAATGTATAAGGTTTGCAAAAAATCCGGGTGCCATTTTTTAAAACCAATTTCAAGGTCATTGAACTTTATGCTTGACGGAAGTCGAAAATTGCCAATATATGAGCCAATAGGTAGGTCATGGTCATTAACTTGGAAATTGGTGTAAGTTGTTCAAAAACATTTCAGATGGACATATTAAAGAATTTACGTAAACTACACTAATATAGAGTATATTATTATCATATTTTGGCCGCCAAAATTCGGGTATTTATGAGATTTCGGTTGACTTGCTACATATTTGTGTAATGCTAAGCGCCTTCACACTTATTCAAAGGTTAATTCTTTCAATTGGAATAATATTGCAGTTAATATACTCCATTGTCAGAAAATTCAAAATGGCCGCCAAGTAAATGGCAAATCCATAGTAATTTACTAAATATAACTGGGAGAATTTGGTTGGGGAGGAAATCAACACTTCTCTCACTTTTCCCTGAGATTCCGTAACTACTAAAATGTGGACATATATTGAACCCTGATTTGATCGGCTAATAACATCATGCTCTGCATGACTTTTCATTTGTTATTTACCAATGGTCTCTACTCCTTGATTAACCCTCGTATTTAAACCAACGTGCATGACCACGTGGTTAACACAACAACAACAATGTCTGAAAGTGTTGAAAGCTCGCCCACTCCAAAGTAAATATTATTTGATGTTTTCCTTAATATGCAACGGATTTTGATGACATATGGCGCAGCAAACGCTTCAAAATCCGTTACATAATAAGGACAATATAACATAATACGTACTTTGAGTCTCTGATCAGACTACGCTGGTGGGCTGGCATATATAGGCATACACTGGTCGTAAAATTGTCGCAATATCTTCTTTGGTTGGCGAATAGCATAGTCCCTGATCTGTATATTCTGGTAGCTTATCTGGGCATACACTGGTCGCAAACGTCGTACGATCTCCATTATCAGCGTGAGTCAAATGTGGCTGTGACTAAAGAAATGGGGCTTATTGGTTTTGCGAACAGAGTAGATCCAGATCAGCCTGTGCATCCGCACAGTCTGATCAGGATCTACACTGTTCGCCATTGTACCAATGAAGCCCGTCACGCATCTAAAACCAATACAGATCGTTATCAGGCTACAGTGGGGTCAGCGTGTAAGTGCACACACGAACGAACACGACAGGTTGGAACGCTGACCCCACTGTATTTCATGTATAAAAAAAAATGTAAATATTTTTCTGTATTTTTCTCATTTCGCATCAAAAGTGTATGTTGTTACCACTCAGTTGAACCGTCTCGGCGAGACGGTTCAACTGAGTGGTAACAACATACACTTTGGGTGGGTAGCGAACCAACCTGTCGTGTTCGTTCGTGTGTGCACTTACACGCTGACCCCACTGTACATGTGTGTGCTATTTGATCATGTCACAAATCCGACAAGCCACATTTCTCCAGTCACAGCCCGAACTATGGAATATGTCTGTGATCTCTGGATGTTTTATTATACACAGGACAGGCACTGCCGCGGCGTGTTTTCTGATGAATAATGGATACTTTATATTCCACAATACAGCTGGGGAAATATACAGGATTATTATTATCGTGTAGACGGATATTCTGTATCAATTATAAGTCTTTTATAAATATCATTTACTTCTGGATGCGAGTCGTGACACATCTGTGCAATGTGGAGACGTAATATATACGTAATACGCGGACACGTAGGTAAGATATATATGGGTATACAAAATGTCAACACTGGACGGGGGTGGGTTTGACATATTCTGAAATCGATTGTTTATTTCACGATCGAAGAGTTTCCGGTCCGGTGCTTGACTGAACCGGATATCCGGTTTGGAGAGGCTCCACTGTATTTGTTTTTTCTGTTTCTGATTGTGTACATCAGGGGCCGTTTCACTAAACTTCGTAAGACTAAAATGTTCGGAAGTGCAAATTTAGGATCGTCTGGAAATTGCAATTGATGGATTTACATTTATTGAGCATAGGCTGCATATGCAGCCTATTCTCAATAAATGTAAATCCAATAATTGTTTACAAGAAAACATTGTTAATGTGAAATTTACAGAATATGATAATTTTGCACTTACGAACATTTTAGTCGTACGAAGTATCTGAAGAGTATTATACCCCAATATTTCAAATTCAATGCGTATTTTACTTTTACAAATGCATTATTGATTTTCTCCCTTATTAAATAGGGAACAAATGATAAAAAAAATAAAACAGATATAAAAAAAAAACACTTATTTCAGCTGCAAAGTGCAAACACTGTTTGCTTTTTGCAGCTGAACTAAGTATATTTTCAACTGTATTACATTATTTGCTTTTTTGCAGCTCACCTAAATAAATTTTCAACTTTATTACAGTAATTTCACTACTCAATTTGAAAATCAATGCGTATGTTCACATTGCTGTGAGTATTTTGTACTCTCACTCTTGATAATCAATGCGTATTCTGCTAAAATAAGCGCGTGAAATACGCCAATACACACCTTATCTGGAGCCCTGGTACATGTAGTACTTGCACACGGCACGTAGTGCTGTATCATATCTCATGAAAAATATTTACAAAATTTACTATATTTTCCATAAATGACGTCGAAAAATTACTAAATTTTCATGGCAATATGAGACACGCCATGCGGTTTTTTACCTAAGAACATGTGCGATTTTTCATGAAATGTATTTACAGAAAATGTGATATTTGCGGTAAATGACGTCGAAAGATGGCGAAATTTTCATAGCAAATGCGGACTAGTATTCCGCATTTGCTATGAAAATTTCGCCATCTTTCGACGTCATTTATCGCAAATATCACATTTTCTGTAAATACATTTCATGAAAAATCGAACATGTTCTTAGGTAAAAAATCGCATGGCGTGTCTCATATTGTATATTGCATGTAGTCTGACATAACATGAGATTTTCCAGAGTTTTCCTTTTCTCTACATTTTCCTGGATATTTTCGCCATATTTTTACTGGATATGAAATACGCAATTCAATTTAAATCGGTTATCATTTGCTCTTGCATTTCTATTACGTTTCTTAAAAGACAACAACCAAATGCACAACATTCTCTCGTTATATAAACATTTAACGACATATTTGTCTCGTACTTGATCAGATATGCGCAAAATGTGTTACTGTCTGTTTCACGAAACCTGCCCGAATTTTACGGCCGTTTATTTTTGCTGATAATATTAAATTTTATCACAATTTAAGAATGAGACTTCTTTTAATTTCGTGAAACTTAGTCAAATATTGATTTTATGACGAAAAAAATGATTTCTCCATTTGAATTTAACATGGGGGAAAAGGAGGTGGAGGAGCTGTGGTAGGAGACAAAAAAAAAATCAATTGGAAATTGACTCCGAAACCTGGCTAGATAGCTTGGAAATGATCTAACATAGAAGACAACAATTTTGAAAATCGGTCCAATATTTCTGAAATTAGAAAAAAATCCCCATGTTAAATTCTCATAGACATCTTCACTGTTTCACAAAATAAAAAGAAGGCTGCTCATAGAATCTACTTAAATTTTGATAAAATATAACATTATCGAAAAAAATATTGTTTTTGCATTGTTTACATAGACATAAACTTTGGACAGCTTTCCTGCAACAGACACTAGTAAAGGCTTTTAGTAGTTGTATATGCCAGTGTATCATATTTCTGAACACAATTACACCTATGAATCACCAAAACTAAAATCAGGGTTTGGCAAAGACGGTTCAAATGAGTGGTAACAACATTATTATTGAACACATACTTTCATTGACAAATAACAAAAATAAAAATAAAATATTTAAAAAAAAATCACACCCTTATAGGTGTATTCCGAATGTAATGTTTGAAGTTCTGAATCATACCATTAATTCTAGTAATTCTGTGTCGGAGATTTCGTTTTAGAATTAGTTATTGATTAACTTCTATTGACAGCCAAATGCAATCCAGTTTCCAATTACGATACAGACAAACTAAACGAAAGGCGGTGCGAATATCGAAGAAAGATGAACATTAGGCCGTAGTATCTGACTGCATAATCTACCGGTCTGATTGCAAACCACGGACTAAAAACACTGATGCAGCACTCCGTTTGGTGTAAAATGTTTCACGTCTATGCAGCCTATGCTCAATAAATGCAAATCCTAAAATTGTTTACGAACATCTTAGTCGTACGACGTTTCGTGAAACGGCCCCCTGTGGCCCGTTTCACTAAACTTGGTACGACTAAACAGTTCATAAGTGAACAACTAGACTTTACAGCATATGCAATTTGATACTAAAATTGCGGATTGTATATGATTGCATTGGGCTAGCTTCTACACCTTACCATTGTGGTTAAACTAATCTGTGACAACGACAACCGCTGTCCTCGCTTACCCTATGCAACCCGATGCGAGAAACGCATTTGTGGGCATGACTGGAGAAATCGGGCCTATGGGTTTTGCGATCAGTGTAGATCCAGATCAGCCTGTGCATGAAAGACCAGTCATGATTCTTAGAAGCAATATAGATTGTTATCAGGCTACATGAGTGTGCTATTTGATCAGGATCTACACTTTTCACAAATCCCACTAGCCCCATTTCTCCAGTCACAGACGCATTTGCAAAAAAAATCATATCGAACATTCACGTTGTCGTAACAGGATATAATATTGTGCTGATATAATATTTTGCGAAATATTGTTACTTCAGCGCATAGGCGGCGGAACCGGGAACTTATCTAATAGGAGTGAAACGCCATTTCCTGCATTCTCAGCAAGTTCGAGGATGAAAATATGTACTTTATAATAATATAAGTAACACAATTATTGAGGGGACTAGGGGACCGTTTCACTAAACTTCGTACGACTAAAATGTTCGGAAGTGCAAAATTATGATAGTCTGTAAATTTCACATTAACTATGTTTTCTTGTAAACAATTACTGGATTTACATTTATTGCTCAATAATTGTACATCCATCATATCAATTGAAATTTCTAGACGATCCTAAATTTGCATTTTACATTTTAGTCGTACGAAGTTTAGCGAAACGGCCCCCAGGCCTCCACATCAAAATTATTGGGGGGTGGGGGTGGGGGCACGTCCGCCGCCCCTGCAGCGATGGGGAACAGATCAGACTGTGCGGATGCTGGCCACACATATTTTCAGGTCCCCCATGTATGCATCGCCAGTTTCCATTTATTCCGTTTATCATTTATCCATAAGTCACTTCATCTTGTGTCAAATGTTAAATACGTGGCGTTTCGCTTATGTAGCAAATATCCTATATCAATCAAAGTACCATTTTATTTGATCAAATTCCAAGTAGTTTATGGTTTATTCCAATGTATACTATCACAGTCTGTGGTAGACAGTATTTCACATCCTCAAATATAACTTTAATACCGCATTAGCGATTGGCTTAAAACTTCTTATGCATGTTTGTCATCATCCATATGTTTTTTTTACCGCCGACCCATGCTCCCCACGTCAAGTGAATTGTAAATTTCCTGTTCAGTATATTTAGTGTGCATTTCTCCATTCTCGTATAACCTCATTACCGTTAGGCCGTATGAATAATTGGCTTGAAACTTCATATGCACCATCCCTAACTTCATTACCCTTCCAACACATACTGCACCCGTGCCCAACGTCAAGGTCAATTGACCATGGAATTTCTCGTTCAGTAGATGCCTCCGTGTTTCTTCATTCTCCTCTTCCTACTTTACCATAGCAACGATGGACTTGAAACTTCATGTGCTTTCTTGTCATCATCCATGTTTTTATCCAGCGCCCCACCAATGCATCCACCCACCCCCGTGATTTTGTCGAGGGCAACTGCTTTACATTTATCAACACTTGGCTTGAAGTTTCATGTGCATGCATGTTAATGATCCAACCACCAAATGTACATGCGATGGGATTAATGCGTTCTTTAGTTTGCGGGCCGAAATTTCCCGTTTTCTACTTCGGCTGTTCGAGCTTTCGTGTGTTCGACATTAAAAATAAACACGTGTCTGTGAAAAGGCGGAAAATCGGAAAGCAAATAGGTGAACTTTCATTTCATAAACTTTCATAGTTGTGTGAAAATGTGTTTTTCCTTTTAAAAAGATGAAACGTCGATATCGCGGTGGACATAATCAACCACGTGATAAATGTATTTAGTGTGTTAAAGGCCCTGATTTGTTTCGTATTTCTCCAACCAATTGTACCTATAAGTCGCCTGGAAAAACTTGAAAAACTGAAAAATAACAAGCGTTTGCAACGTTATCATATTTGAGACATCATCTCAGACGTGCCGTGTCTGTTTCACGAAACCTACCCAAATGTTACTTAGAGGTTAATACGTGGCTTGTTTGATATCGGCCGAGGTATCGGCCCGAGGTAACTTGGTATCAGCCTGAGACCGAAGGCCGAAGGCTGATACCAAGTTACCGAGGGACGATACCTAGGCCGATATCAAACAAGACACGTATTAATGTCTTTATTACTTAGATTACTAAGATATCAATTTAAATATCAATCATCCGGCAGTTGTGATAATCCTATATTAAAATCTATACCGTTATCCATGATTGAATGATGAAATACAGAGCCTACAAATTTAAATTCCCGGCATCTGTCAAAATGTACGCAGCCGATAAAATAAACATACGCAATGCGCATGCCCAAAGGAACTGGTTTAATACGTTGATTGGTTGATTGGTCTTAGTCCATTTTACTAGATGGTGGAGTACACTTGCAGGTTTAAATATTTCAATGCGAAAATATAACCCAATATATCAATATTATACTTCTTTATGGACAGTTATTTTGGTATATATAGAGAATACCAGGCTAGTGTATTTTCATATCAAGTTTATCAGGCAAGGCTAGGAAACGCGTAGGAATTCCGAGGCTTGCCGAGGAATTCCTACCGTTTCCGAGCCGAGCCTGATAAACTTGATATTAAAATACACTAGCCTGGTATTCTATTTATCAGGTAACGTTTTATGCTCGAAAATGACATTAGATGACGTCGTATTCTAACAGTAGATCTAACCTTGTGAAACAAATGGTATTGGATCTGTGTCTACTAGTTGCGAAGTTACGTGTTCGCAACTACGTGTCTACCTACATGCATTATTTACAGTATACACCATCTTATTATCCATGGTATCTACACAAATACTACAAATGGTTTCCTCAAATGGACCAATACACACATTCTGTTTATAAACACAGACAGCAGTCAGAACACAGGCCACAGCGCGTGTATTATTGATTTAACTGGGGCAGATGTACCTTGCGATACACACAATACATGACGTCAGTACTCGCGGGAGATCTACATGTACATGAATTATGTGTACAATTATAACGCAAATGAGTTTAAATACGAATGGGTTTGTCAACGTTTGACTGTTTGGAGATAGTTGAAGCAAAATGGCATAATGAGAAATGAATCATCGGCAGAATGAGAAATGAATCATCGACATTGAATGTGTAGATCGGCGACAGTGACCAATTTCTCCAGTGCAGTTTCTGACCAATGGTAGTCCTTCTTACATGCGTGTGCAGAATTGACAGAATTGAATTTTGTGACACAGAATTGAATTTTGTGGCACAAAAGTGAATTTTGTGACACAGAATTGAATTCTGTGGCACAGAATTGAATTTTGTTTCACAGAATTGAATTTGTGGCATTTTGTGACACGGAATTGAATTTTGTGACACAGAATTGAATTCTGTGACACATAATTGAATTTTGTGACACAGAATTGAATTCTGTGGCACAAAAGTGAATTTTGTGACACAGAATTGAATTTTGTGGCACAAAAATGAATTTTGTTGACAAAATTGAGCCATGTCCCACTTGGCGCCCCGTAGTATCAGACTAGAAGTTTCAGTATCAGACTGGAAAACACGCCATATCACCCTGGACTGTGTATGTTATTGCTGTAGGCAAATACAGGCAATTTCTAGGCAAACATTGATATCTAAGTAATAAGGCCATGTAAACAATGCAAATTATTTTTATCAAAATTTAAGAATGTACAATGTACCTTCTTTTTATTTCGTGAAATTTGGTCAAATATTTATTTTATTACGAAAAATACAACAACATATATTTCCGAATAAATCCCCATAGACAGAGTGAATATGTATATGGAAATTTAACATGAGAACATTTTTCAGAAATAGTCGACCGATTTTTAAAATTTAACTTTTGTTTTCTTAGTTAGATCATTTACAAGCTATCTAGACAGGTTTCGGAGTAAATTGCCATTTATTTTAGACAAATCAATTTTTCGTAATAAATCGATGTTTGGCCAAATTTCACGAAAGAAAAAAAGGCTCGTTCTTAAATTTTGATAACATTTAATATTATCGAAACAAATACATATAATTCCAACTCAAAAATATTTACACAATTCCCTAACATTTGATTGGTCCGTAGCAAGTCTCTGTCCAAAATTTGTATCCCATTAAACTCCCATGCCGAACTACTTTCCATAACCGTTAGGCGCAGTTAAAATAATTCTTAAGAAAACGGAAAATAAACACATTTTCTTGATGAATTTATTTCAAATGCTGGAATTATAAGGAATGAATGGCCTTTTTGTGGAATTTATCGGGGATATAAACTTGGAAAAGTCGCGGGAATACTGGACGAGGCCTTCCGGCCTTCGTCCAGTATTCCCTCGACTTTTCCAAGTTTATACCCTGATACATTCCACAAAAAGGCCGTTCATTCCTATAATACATGTATTGCATTGTGTATATGGGCAGGTTTCATGAAACAGACAGTAGGCTTTTACTAATCTGTTTTACCACATTCTGTACATCTGCGCCACCGTCTTTAATTATGTTTCAGACGATGTCTCTGATAGTGTGTTCATCTTCGCTTTATAAATCGACTGCAGTGCAGACGATAGCAACAGTCGAGCGAGGGGCGATGATGGGCCATAACTCATGATGGGCAGCTTTGTAGATCACTGACGAGTTGCCTCCCTTGCGTCGCTAACACCATCAGCATAGCCGCAACGATGCTGAACTCCTCCCGGAGGAAACGGAAACAGAAGGTGTCTCTGCATGTTCGTCTCCAAGACAACGGCAAGAAGTTCCACAATGTCAAAGGTCAGTGGTGTTGCTAGGACAACATTTGGTAGACGGCACCGCTCGATGTATCATTGTGGTCATCCGAGCCAACGAGTATTCAGATGTATCATGGATGTGTTAACGTGTCGGCAACTATAAGTTTGATCGAAGTCTAGTATGTAGAGAGCGTAATTAACCATTTGAACCCGAAAGCCCGCTGTAGCAGTTTATGCAAACAATGCAGATCCAGATGAGCCGGCTCGTAACGAGCCGTCTCATCGGTATCTGCACTTTTTGAAAGTAATTTTCATATATTTTAGAAATAAAAATACTCCCTTTTCATAAATGGACTAGTCTAAAAATCATTTTGTGATGATTGGATTGGCTGCAAAATTAAAATATTAAAACCCATTTTAGGTACTTAGAGGTGAAAGGGTTAAACGCCTTACCTGACGTTAGCCATGCCAGAGGGTGGAGGGGGAGGGGAGGGTGGCCGGGCATATGTTACAACTGCTCGCCTGTAATTGGCATTTGCTATTATAAGATCAAATTGTTGTCAATTGTGACCAACAACCAACCAACCAACCACCCACCCACCCACCCACTCACCCACCCAAGCAATCAATCAATCAGCCAATCAATCAATCAATCAACCAATAAATAAATAAATAAATAAATAAATAAATCAATCAATCAATCAATCAATCAAATCAATCAATCAATCAGTCAATCAATCAGTCAATTAATCAGTCAATTAATTAAATCGTGAATTCGCAAATGCTATTCAGTATACGCCGATGCACGAATATACGAGTATGACAATATGAAGCCTGAACTATACCCATCTTATTCTAATACATGTACAATACACAAATAACATTATGCCTTCGTATTTATACAAAGACGATCGATCTATCAACGAATCAACAAAGTAATCAATCAATCAATCAATCAACGCATTAGCAACAGTTAAAACCATTCACCGTTAAAAATGCAAAAAAACAGGACCCGGTTGCTCAAAGCTTCTGTTAGCTTAACAGACTGTTTAAATCCTTAGCATTGCTTAGGATTTAACAGTCTGTTATTTAGCTCACAGAGGTTTTTAAGCAACCGGGCCCAGGCTAACAACAGAACAAATTATGCCACCGGGAATAGTCATATTCAGCTGTAGATATTGATGTTTGTGCTTCTAAGAAACTTAATGAACGGAAATATTACACGCTACATATAATACGGACCGTCCGCCGGCAAATGTTACCTTCTAGGCAACTACCAGCGGAATAGCCTAACTTGAAACAGCTCCTTATTACCATGTTTGAAACAATGTATAACCAGGGCCATGAACCAGTCGGCCAATGAATAATGTGACCGTAAACGAGTCCTGGTACAGCTTAGCAACAAGGAGTAAATTCTCAGGACAACGGCATTGATTGTTATTCTTATGACAGAGAGATAAATAAAATAGATGCTGCAGGAAAAGTATGTCTATGCCAAGTATTGTATTATATTATTTGCATGCTATACACTTACAGGTTAAATTTTCTGTGTGCGACTTGATGTGAGGGTGAGATAGATATTTCGAAAGTGAAAGTAGACGATTCCGTCGAAAAAGGAGAAATAACTCATGGAAATCAATCCGCATGACCCCGTGTTTGGCATGGATCTAGAACCGGCTTATGTCACTGACTCCAGGAATGGAAGTAACAACATTGATTTTGCCGCAAGTGGTTTGCGATTGTCATGTTTGTGTGAATGTCGGTCTATGGAAAATCAAATGCCTGCATGTTTCCTATACAATGTACGCTTAATTTAGTGCTACCCACTTTTGTGCTCGGTCAGTCGGTGCGATCGTTGTTCAGTTCTAAGCAAACCGGAATTAAGTCGAGACATTCAAACCGGTGGAAACGTACGACAGCTTAAAAAGGGACATGTGGATTTGTATCTCGTCCACACGACATAGCATCTAGTTCCAACGACATATCATCTCGTTCCCACGACATAGCATCTCGTTTCCACGACATAGCATCTCGTTCCCACGACATAGCATCTCGTTCGAGCGAGTTAGAACTAAATCACTCCCACGAAATACCATCTCATTCGAACGACATAATCAGCCAATAGAATAGCAGATATTACTGCACCATCTTGAAAGTCAATGGTGACACCCTTTGATTGGCTGACAATATCGTCGGTAATAGTTAACTCATAGTAACCAAGTCCCATCTCGTGGGAACAGGATAGAAAACAACTTGAGGATATCCCCCTTATAGCTGCCATACAAAACTAGATAAAAACACAATAAAACCGACAAAAACTGATTCCGCACCCACACAACCCGCTGATAGACCAGCCTGATGTGTTTGGGTAACTGGCTGGATGTCTACGTTATCTAAAATAATATCCCATTACCCCACCCACATGGGGGTCGTTTCACTCAACTTCGCACGACTAAAATGTTAGTAAGTGCAAATATAGGATGGTCTGGAACTTGCAATTGATGGATTTACGTTTATTGAACATAGAATATGCTCAATAAATGTAAATCAAATACTTGTTTACAAGAAAACATTGTTAATGTGAAATTTACAGAATATCATAAGTTTGCACTTACGAACACTTTAGTCGTACCATGTGTAGTGAAACGAGACCCTGGTGTCGTACTATAAGCTACGTTATCTATCGATAACTGGCTGGGGTAATTACATATTTGTAATGGGCATTTTTTTATGTCACTTGACCGAGTCTTCCATTTGTGGCTGGATACTGTTTCTCAATAAGTTGTTAATAAGCGGTTCTGTATAGTAATATACATGTACACATCTATAATATGTGGCTGTGCCTTGAGAAATGGGGCTTATGGGTTTACCGACCAGTGTAGATCCAGATCAGCCTGTGCATCCGCACAGTCTGATCAGGATCTGCACTGTTCGGAATTCCACCAATGAACCACCCATCATGCTTCTAACAAGGAATATGTATCGTTATCAGGAGTGTGCTATTTGAAAAGGAGCTACACTGATCACAAATCCCAGAAGCCCCATTTCTTCAGTCACAGCCACATATTAGATTTCTGGGGGCCGTTTCACAAAACTTCGTACGACTAAAATGTTCGTAAGTGCAAAATTATGATAGTCTGTAAATTTCACATTAACATTTGTTTTCTTGTAAATAATTATTGGATTTACATTTATTGAGCATAGGCTGCATATGCAGCCTATGCTCAATAAATGTAAATCCATAAATTGAAATTTACAGACGATCTTAAATTTGCACTTACGAACATTTTAGTCGTAAGAAGTTTAGTGAAACGGCCCCCAGAAATCTAATATGTGGCTGGAATTTATTACACGAGTATAGCTGATGCCTCATATTGTCATATACATTGGCGTAGACAATTGCTTTGGGTCCGTGCACTTTATATAGAGAATAGTAGGTTAGTGCTGTAAATGGGAAAACATATCTGGCAAGGCTTAGGAAACGGGATGGGCGAGGCTCTGTCGAGCACATCCCGTTTCCGTGCCGCGCCAGATATTTTTTCCCATTCACGACACTAACATACTTTTCTATTTATCCCGTCAACACGTACAAATGGCTTTTAAATGCAAAACAATAACCCCAGTCACCACATATATTCATACGCAGTGATTAGGTCGTATTGACAGGATATCAAAAATGTTTCGCGGCACATACGCACTGCGTTGACGGGATAAAAATAGCATCACGTAGGCATCACTGGTCAGTTGAACTTTTCCTGATGGCCATGATGGCGGTGGGCGACTTACAAAACTCGCTTACAAAAGATGCGTACAGTAAACACAATTCAAATTACCCCATCCACATAGTTTGACAAGGAATATCGCATTTGCTGGATTTAGTTCATGAACATATCAGACACGCGTGATTTGTCTGTCATTTGCAATATTACATCGTAGCATGAACCTGATTCAATGACTGTATATTAACTCTTTCGCCCCTAAATAACTGCTGCCCGTTTCACTAAACTTCGTACGACTAAAATGTTCGCAAATTTAGGATCGTCTGTAAATTTCAATTAATGGATTTACATTTATTGATCGTAGGCTGTATATGCAGCCTATGCTCAATAAATGCAATTCCAATAATTGTCTACAAGAAAACAATGTTAATGTGCTATTTACAGACTATCATAATTTTGCACTTACGAACATTTTAGTCTTACGAAGTTTAGTGAAACGGGCCCCTGGACTGTACTGTAATATGTTAATTTTCCGACCAATCCAATCGCCACAAAATTATTTTCAGGCTGGTCCATTTATGAAAACGGGCTGTTGTATCTATGAACGAGAACGTACTTAAATATAATTATCATGGCGATCTTCGTATATTTGGAAGCCATTTTGTTGTATTTGTATTAGCATTCTTTCAGTAAATAAATAGAGGATATTCTATCGTACATTTTGAATATCGGGAAATAATGTACGAGTGTGCGTCGGCTTTGGCGTAAGCAACGAGTAGCGAACGAGCTGCTTGCACGGACTCCGACGGATACGAGTGTATTATTTCCGCTATTTAAACATGTATGATGAAATATCCTATTTATTACACTTACTTTCTTGAATTTTCAAGATATTTTCTTGAATTTTCAAGTTCTTTTCTTGAATTTTCGAGATCTTTTCTTGAATTTTCAAGATACTTTCAAGAACTTGAAAGTTCAAGAAAAGATCTTGAATAAATGGAAATGAAAAAAAGTGAAGTGGCCCTAATGGGCTTACGTACTTAAGAACCACATTTCTGAAAAAATAAGATCATAATCCTCAAACCATTATAACAAGACACTTACATAAATATATATCGATGGTCTAGTAACAGAAGGTCGTAACTGCTATGCTTTAGCATAGCAGTTACGATCTTATGTTACTAGACCATCGATATGGGCTGCCTAACCAGTGGCACTGCTGGCTCCATATACACGCTTCGTACAAGGACATGCAAAACATACATGGCTTATAGGTGTATGACATTTGTGACCAGAGTAGACCCAGACCATCCTGTTAATTCCCGCAGTTTGATCAGGGTCTCCATCGTTTGCCTTTCAGTCATTGAAACATCCGCCGTTATTCTTTGCAAACAAAGATATTTCGCTTCCCATTGAACCGCAATGGATCGAAGCCATGATTATTTTGTAAAACATTATCAGACTGCAGGGTGTACAGACACGGCGTTAGACTAGCCACAAATGCCGTATGCACCAGGGGCTAGTTTCACTAAACTTCGTACGACTAAAATATTCGTAAGTGCAAAATTATGATAGTCTGTAAATTTTACATTATCAATGTTTTAATGTAAACAATTATTGGATTTACATTTATTAAGAATACAGAAATACACGTACAGCAATACATGTAAATCCATCAATTCCAATTTCCAGACGATGTTAAATTGGCACATACGAACATTTAGTCGTACGAAGCTTTAGTGAAACGAATACAGCATAGTGATTATAGTTGTTTACGGATTATTGGCGGTCATCCACTTAAAATAGTAATCATTTCTATGTGGAACAAAGATACAATTATACATTTACACATATGATCATGGCATGATACATTTGTATAGTGCATTTACAACAAAAGAAAACAATATATTCAGAACAAAGATACAATTATACATTTACACATATGATCATGGCATGATAAATTTGTATAGTGCAT
This sequence comes from Conchocele bisecta, assembly GCA_029237695.1. Lineage (NCBI taxonomy): Eukaryota > Metazoa > Mollusca > Bivalvia > Lucinida > Thyasiridae > Conchocele > Conchocele bisecta. The sequence continues at coordinate 77,752,561 of CM055272.1, forward strand.
ATACAACAAACGAAAACAATATATTCAGCATGTGTGGCAGCGATTTGAGGAAAAGGGTTTATGGGACTTCGGAAGCAGAAAGGATCTTTCGCATCCCTGTGGTTTAATCATGGCAGATATAGTATGATGGGGACATTATGGATGTTTTTATTGTTTGTAGGGCTATACAGCGTAGTCCATAATCAGGTTTTAAAGTCATTATGTTTGCCCTTCAATCATTTTCCCTACGTTTCCCTCAATTTATGCGCGTCATTGGTTCAACTATAGTTAACGAAACGTAAGACACTCGTTACACGTAATTGGAAATAGTGTTCGCTTCAAAGCTATTGATAATCACTCGTATTAACAAAATAGTTATAATAGTTATAAAAGTATATGTTGATGTTTAATTTCGATGGAATTACTATTGTTGGAAGTGTTATTGAAACGACGTGTGCATTTTGAAAACATTGAATTGGATAATGTTAAAGTTATTGTGAAACTGTTATAATACACACAGGCTAGCTTTGTCAATACGATGGATGCATGGAACAGCAAACGTAAGTAATTGATAAAACATATGAATACAGTTTCTACACAGCAAAATAGGTATATATCCATCTCGTACAAACATGCGGACAGACCTCAACTACACGGGATTAGCGATTATGCGGCCCTCTTAAGACAATTCAGTCATGTTTTGCCATTTTGGATCAATAATAAATGATATATTGACAGACATATGAACATATTATATTAAGCCGGCAAGATGCCGACGAGACGTTTTCTCGTTCATTGGTCGACCCACGGTATGACAACAATTTGGGGCCCACCCTTGAGACACTAATACGTGATTACGACTGGTTCAATTTGATTCATAAATATATTTTGCGGCCAGTGTAGACCCTGATTAGCCTGCGCATCCGCGCAGTCTGATCAGGGTCTGCACTGTCCGCCATTTGGTCTGTCAAACACCGGGCGTGCTTCAAACACAGTGTCGATCCTTATTATCTATGGAACGCAAAATCTACACAAATCCAAATAATTATTGTTAGCTCTAAATAACATTAGCTACCATTAAATATTTAGAGCTAGCATTAATTAATATCTACATAAACACAAAAAAATAATGCTAGCTCTAAATCATTAGAGCTGGCATTAAATATTTAGAACTAGCTCCAAATACTTTAGAGAGCTCTTCAAATGATTTGGAGCTGCATGTGCTGTGTAAATGCAGAAACAAAACTCGAAAATGTATCCAATTCAATTCAATTCAATTCAATATCTTTATTTCCTCCTATATGGAGATTTCAAATTGTTAACAATACAAGAAATGTATATGTACACGAATAAACAAATTGATATAAATGTGAAGTTGATTTTCATGTCATTGTTTTGGGTATAATACATAATGGCCGCTGACATGCTAGATAGTCCCTGGCGTTGCACAGGAGTGTTGTGTCTGTGGGATAATATACAGTGGTTCACATATATACGTGTATGCACGTACCTGCATGCATGCGATGCGTTGTGTATTCATTTGGCCGAGTTCATTTGTGACCAGCGTAGACGTGGATCAGACGAATACTTATTCGGCTGATCTGTGCTACACTGTTCAGTGTTTACACATTCTGTCAGTTAAACATACTGGTATATCTGATCCTTCTGTGGAAACTGGTCGTAGACATGTGTCTATCGATCGGAATCAACATTGTATATAACATTGTACTTTCCAATTATATATCTACATAACGCAGCGTGTATCTACTAACACTTAATTAAAAACATGATCAAGATACGAGACGAAAGTCTCTCGAACATACATGAATGCATCTTGTAGGAATATGCTTGCACTTTCGGATGACATTGTGCTATGTGTCTCAAGAGTACCTCCTACCATTTTCTGCAAAAACTGTTCGCCATGACTGCGTTCTAGTTCGTTGTATGTGACAAACGTGACATTCCTGTGGATTTTGTCCAGGAAAGCGTCCCTTAGAGGCAGAGTGAAAGAGCATTCTGCAACGGCATGGCACAGAACGTCTTCTGTGATACCGTCGCATAGGCGACATATACTATATTCTCGGTCCGGTATACATATCCACAACTGCGCGATAAAGTCTGCAAGTTTCAGTTGTGCTAATGTATGTGACGACTTCCAGACTATACATGGAGTTACGGACGTATGCAGACATTTAAACCTATTAAAATCTGAGTCGCTTTCTATCCTTTGCCTCCAATGATCACTTTCCAGGGCGTTAACTGAAGTCTGTACCTGTATTTTCCACATCAATTTAGACGGCAGGTTATCATGTAGTCGTAATATATGAGTGAGCTTGTAGCGAGACAATAGCTGGCAGATATCTGGGATAAAACCAGTCTTAACAGTTGGTGACCCTGCTAAATATAGAAAGAGTTTTCTGTAAAAAATATTCCTACATATAGCCGAGCTGGGAAGCGACATGATTTTGTGAAGGAATACTAGTTTACGTTTGTCTATTTCTGCGGATAGTGTATGAAGTCCCAGCATTGACTCGCACATATCAGATCGAGTACGTAGGGGAAAGCCTTGATTTTCTTCACGATTTTATGCTGGTGTTTATTGATAGTGAGTATATCGTTTTGTGACAGGGCGTTCCACAATTCGCAACCGTATAACGTTGTTGGGATTATGATTTTCTTATATAAATTCACCGAAGTTAAGGGGTTTAGACCGGCAGGTTTCACACCGAGTCCAATCATTGCATAAAAAGCGTTTAGCCCTTTTTGGCACCTTTCCTGAATTCGTTCTTTGTACTTTAGATTAGATTGTTGTCTTATTCCTAGATGTATGATGCTATCATCTACGGCAATGTTAGTCGTTCCTAGCGAGAAGCTGATTGTTGGTGATACCCTAGACTTAGAAAATATTACGACTCGGGATTTATCTGCGTTTATCGAAAATCTCCATTTTGTAGCGTACTCGTTAACGATATCAAGTAGGCGCTGAAGATGGTCTGGGCGCGTAGTCAAACATGTAATGTCATCGGCTAAGGCCGGATTACCCGCGCTAACTGATCCCACGGAGGCACCCAGGCATGAATCCTCCAATTGGATTAACAGATCATTAATAAAGACGAGGTAGAAAAAAGTGGAGATAACTCCTCCTTGTCTGACACTACGAGTTACTTGTATTGTTTGTGACGATACGCCGTTAACTTTCACATATGATATCAAATCAGTATAGTAACTTCTGATAACTCTCCAGGTTTTACCTTGGATGCCTAAGTTGTGCAATTTATACAGGAGACCGGCGTGCCAGACTGTATCAAACGCCTTTTGTATGTCTAGGAAGGCACCGTACACGTTGCTACCTAAATCGGTGTTGGAGTACACCGTTTCCTGGAGGTTGAATGCAGCAGATACGCAGCTCAGGTTCTTCTGAAACCCTTGCTGCTGGTTACAGGGGAAATCAATAGAATTTGTGTGTATAAAAGTCCATATTCTATTGACCATAACACGTTCAAATATTTTGCACAGACATGGAATAAGGGAGATTGGTCTATAGCTACCCGGGTCTGTTTTACATTTACCGTTTCCCTTATATAGCGGGATAATTATGCTCTGTTTCCACGCTCGTGGGACAGTTTCCTCCATAAATATTATGTTGAACAGGTGAGCTATCATTTTAACAAGAGTGTCACTGCCGTATATGATATGTTCATTTTGTGTGTTGTCTGAGCCTGGTGCCTTACGTCGTTTTAACGTACTTTTAATATCGGTTATCTCCCTTATTGTTATCGGACTTTTAAGAACTTCGCCGTATTTGAGTTCTGTTGAATGCGCCATTGTGTTAACCATGGTTGTAATAGTGGATATTTGTGATTCATCTTCTTTTTGCGACGAGTCGTTAAAAATATTACGATAATATATGGCGAAACCGTCGGCGACTCCTTCCGGTGAAGTCTGGAGACACCCATTTGCAGTGATTTCGGTGCACGTGGGAGACCTCGCGGTTTTCCGATTCCGTAAAAGTTTCCAGAATAATCGGTAATCGAGTTCGGCGGCTTCGTCAAGGTCAGTGTACACTTTATCCATATATTTTTCTGACTCGATACGCTGGATCTTTCGGAATTGTGCTTTAGCTTGTTTATAAGCATTAAATGAAGAATATTCGCGTCCGCGCGGTCGACCATTGGTGATCCAGATGGATCGCATGTGTCGAGATTTACCGTGAGCCGCCTTCACATCGCGTGTCCAGTATGGTTTAGTATGTGTCTTAAATTTGCTTTTTGGCAATGTCGCGTTGGCTGCATGATGTATAGCATATGTTATTCTATCAGATAGCGAATCTACTGTATCAGCACTGTCGGGTTGTATTGTACTTAATGTCTCGTCTAATAGTGTTCTGTACATTAATATGTGGTCATCCGTGGTTTTATTCCAGGATATACACTGTTCGCGAGCCGTGTCATGATTATACATATTCTGGTTAATATTCATCTTAGCGAGTATAGTGAGATGATCGGAAGTTGAAACGAATTGCTCGTTTTCGTCTAGTATTTTAAGTTCGTGAAAGCAGCGTTTTAGAGATGTATCAATGATAAAATGATCAATCATTTTCTGCGTTGGTATGAAAGTATAGTTCGGGCCTAACCTTCGAGCGGACATATTAGCAGCGATTAAATTATTATCTGTGATGAATTTGGTACATCGGTGAGTTTTATGTCGGCTCGCAAGTTGCTCCATGCCGATATTTAGTTGTGCGTTAAAGTCTCCACCGATTATTATTTGACCTTGTGTAAGGTAGTATGAAGTAAGTGCCTGCAGGTCGGCCATGCATTCATCATAGTATGTGTTATTTGAATCAGCCGGCATATAAACCGAGAAAATATACAGTGGTTGTGAATGCTGTGACTTCATCTCAATTCCAATTATTCTGTCGCATTGAATTTCAATGGGCGTTATAATGTGAGACAGTGACTTTTTGAACATAATACTGACGCCAGCTTTCCCACATCTGGCTCTGCTGTATGGGTCAATATCACTATTAACGGATGTGTAACAGTCATATGCACCATGTATACTGTTCATAAAGTGTTTAGAGTGTGGCATAAGCTTATGTTCGCTAACAAGTACAACGTCCACATCATGAATTTCCACTAACTGTGACAGTGAATAAGCTGATGACATGATTCCTCTCACATTCCAAGCTAGGACACTCAACAACATGCTAAGATATATAATCACGGTTTAAGTGTTGTTTGTGTTTGGTGTACATCATGTTTCGTAACTGTCGACATCATACCAATCACGCTCGGGCTCACCACGATCTGCACTCATTACCGTATTTGGCGCATTGTGGTCAGTGACGTCATATCGCTCGTATGTGCGACGTCGACCATCGCCGCTATGATAACTTTGTGAGCCGTAGTTATGGTCAGTCTGTCCAGTAACGCCATAACCCCAGTCACCATCTGTGTCTACCTCATTATCACCCCACCCACATACTTTTATAGTTCCGGCTCTTTCACGTAGACGTCGTCTGACGTCTCTCCTCTCCTCTAACTCTTTCTCCCAATCAGATCGACTCTTCCAACGTCTCACCACAATTTCATTAGGCCAGAAATTATCGCTTTCGATGGCGTCCACGCTATCCGTATACACCACCAGTTTTGCGGACATTCGTGTTTTGTTATAAAATATTTGTAACTGACGGGTTGCGATACTCTTACTCTGTAGAAAGTCTGCTATGTCAGCCTCTGTTACATCAGGGTCAATGTTTCCTATATGGTACGTTATGAGTTTCCTCCTCCGCACGGCCACAAAACCTCCGGTAACCGGGGTGGATTTGTCCAATAAGCGATTTGCATCATGGCGTATCTAGCTTCAGCACGATTGGACGTGCCAGGGGCGTCGCGTGTACCGTTGTTCGGCTGAGTGGTTCGTAGACCTGGATTAGTCGGTCTATTATTGCCATACACTCCGCTGCCTTTACTGGCTGTGTGGGTTGCCCTCGGGCCGCGGGGAGAACTCGAGCCGTGGCTCGTTACTGTCGTAAGATTACTTGGAGCCTTAGGTTTATTGGCGTTATCAGAACCAATGGCGTTTCGTGCACCAGTGATGCTGCTCGCAGCAGCGGCATAACTTATACTTGGGGATATGCTTGGGTTAGTTGACGTCATCATACCTGTGACGTCACTATTGGCCAGGGCTAAACAGTCGTGCCCGAGATACTAGTTGAGCTATCAACACTCGTCATATGAGAGGCAGTGTTTGCCCCGGCACGTCCTTGAGCAGGGATGACGTCATCGGAGGCCACTACTAGTGGCAGATTAGTGACCGTGCTGGACGAGTCGGTCGATACCACCGTACCATGTAGGGATTGTGATTGATTCGGAGTTATACAACAACATCAATACCATCATTATCAGGGCATACATTGTCTGTCGTGTGCGCGTCTGTACATAATCTGGCTATTAATGGCGAGTCAGTAGAAATAACACTGCTAGAATGGAGTGCAAGTGATTCTTGCTGGGCTTGTACGAGTGCATCATGGTATGTATATCTGGGCCATGAGTGTATAGTAGCAGTTAAGTTCGACACTTCCTTTGTTAGGGTAGCGAGCGTGTTGTTAGTGTCCTGTGTGTCCTGCACATTCGATCGCACACTGTTTACCGAGGTCAGCATCATGTTTATCATAGTTGAAAACTCGTTTACATTGAAGCTTCATGTCCTGCATGAGGGCTGGTACTATGTTTCTGTTGCTTTGTGAGCTCCTTGACGTCCGCCTGCAGTTGCATGACGACTGCCGATACATCTGCCACGACCAGCGTATCCTTCAGCGTCAACTCGTCCGGCTCGATATTGGATGGTGATGGCGTTGTCAGGTTAATAATTGTCTTGTCACTACTGCTGCTGAACACGTTCTGTATATCCCCCGTGCGTTCGCCACTTTTGAACATGTGCAGAATATAGCAGTCTAACGCGCATTTCTCGGAGATGGACCCATTCTTGGATTTCCTTCGGGTTACTAGCCTGGTTGCCGGGCAATCATCGTGAATTCTCGCCCGTTCCGCGAGCGTTGCCCGGTACCAATTAATGCGCGCTGGATCGTTGTTACATAGACGTAATAGTTCATCTATATATAGCTCTCGTGGGAGACATCTTAACGCGTCGTCGAGTTTACCGTAAAACTGCTGGTTTAGTACCTGGGATGTGTATATAGTTTCGTCATCATCGTCACTGACAGAAGGAAACTCGCTTTTTATTTTCAACAACTGTGAATTGACCACCTGTTTCGGATCGGTTTCACTATTAACTGACGTATCCGCCGCCGATACCCGTTCTGGAGTCGAGCAGCGGCTAGTGTTCGCACGGCCGTCCATGTGCATGTCGCCAAACGGGTAGAAATCAAACGTATTTTGTGCGCTCATTGTTACCTGTACTACAAGCGAGTACAAGACCCACTGGAGCGTGACGATTTTTCATTCATGTGTTGTCCGCTGTGGTCATTCAATTCAGTTGTTTTGTATAACAAAGACCGCAGGGCAAAGTTAGTATGGAGAACAATGGCTCAGCATGTATGTTAGTTCAATCGATGCTCAATGTTATGAAACGAGAAATGAAAAAATGCTTCAAACTCAACAATTCCGAGTAGTCCCTATCTGTCACATCAGTACCACATTACCAACACATTCATACGTCTGTTCACACTTTTTCAAGAGAAAACTCCGCGTAATTCTTTAGTTAGAACCGGATGATTGTCCTGATAAATTTTGCGCACACGTCCATTGTTGTTGTTGTTATTTATTAAGAATACAGCAATACACGTACAGCAATACATGTAAATCCATCAATTCCAATTTTCAGACGATGTTAAATTGGCACATACGAACATTTAGTCGTACGAAGTTTAGTGAAACGAATACAGCATAGTGATTATAGTTGTTTACGGATTATTGGCGGTCATCCACTTAAAATAGTAATCATTTCTATGTGGAACAAAGATACAATATGATCATGGCATGATACATTTGTATAGTGCATTTACAACAAAAGAAAACAATATATTCAGAACAAAGATACAATTATATATTTACACATATGATCATGGCATGATAAATTTGTATAGTGCATATACAACAAACGAAAACAATATATTCAGCATGTGTGGCAGCGATTTGAGGAAAAGGGTTTATGGGACTTCGGAAGCAGAAAGGATCTTTCGCATCCCTGTGGTTTAATCATGGCAGATATAGTATGCTGGGGACATTATGGATGTTTTTATTGTTTGTAGGGCTATACAGCGTAGTCCATAATCAGGTTTTAAAGTCAGTATGTTTGCCCTTCAATCATTTTCCCTACGTTTCCCTCAATTTATGCGCGTCATTGGTTCAACTATAGTTAACGAAACGTAAGACACTCGTTACACGTAATTGGAAATAGTGTTCGCTTCAAAGCTATTGATAATCACTCGTATTAACAAAATAGTTATAATAGTTATAAAAGTATATGTTGATGTTTAATTTCGATGGAATTACTATTGTTGGAAGTGTTATTGAAACGACGTGTGCATTTTGAAAACATTGAATTGGATAATGTTAAAGTTATTGTGAAACTGTTATAATACACACAGGCTAGCTTTGTCAATACGATGGATGCATGGAACAGCAAACGTAAGTAATTGATAAAACATATGAATACAGTTTCTACACAGCAAAATAGGTATATATCCATCTCGTACAAACAGGCGGACAGACCTCAACTACACGGGATTAGCGATTATGCGGCCCTCTTAAGAAAATTCAGTCATGTTTTGCCATTTTGGATCAATAATAAATGATATATTGACAGACATATGAACATATTATATTAAGCCGGCAAGATGCCGACGAGACGTTTTCTCGTTCATTGGTCGACCCACGGTATGACAACAATTTGGGGCCCACCCTTGAGACACTAATACGTGATTACGACTGGTTCAATTTGATTCATAAATATATTTTGCGGCCAGTGTAGACCCTGATTAGCCTGCGCATCCGCGCAGTCTGATCAGGGTCTGCACTGTCCGCCATTTGGTCTGTCAAACACCGGGCGTGCTTCAAACACACAGTGTCGATCCTTATTATCTATGGAACGCAAAATCTACACAAATCCAAATAATTATTGTTAGCTCTAAATAACATTAGCTACCATTAAATATTTAGAGCTAGCATTAATTAATATCTACATAAACACAAAAAAAGTAATGCTAGCTCTAAATCATTAGAGCTGGCATTAAATATTTAGAACTAGCTCCAAATACTTTAGAGAGCTCTTCAAATGATTTGGAGCTGCATGTGCTGTGTAAATGCAGAAACAAAACTCGAAAATGTATCCAAGATGTGATAACTAATTAATTACTGCAAATTATTAAAATAATTTTGAAGTGTGTAATTCTATAGATCCGCAGTCTGATATGGGGCTACAGTGGTGGCGAACGCCATACATATGTACAGTGGGGTCAGCGTGTAAGTGCACACACGAACGAACACGACAGGTTGGAACCAACCTGTCGTGTTCATTCGTGTGTGCACTTACACGCTGACCCCACTGTAATTCATGTATAACAAAAATGTAAATATGTTTCTGCATTTTTTCTCATTTCGCATCAAAAGTGTATGTTGTTACCACTCAGTTGAACCATCTCGGCGAGACGGTTCAACTGAGTGGTAACAACATACACTTTGGGTGGGTAGCGAACCAACCTGTCGTGTTCGTTCGTGTGTGCACTTACACGCTGACCCCACTGTAAGCTCCCTTTGTTCAGATGAGTCCAATAGTTTTTATATTACTAGTATATGTATAGGTTATTTGATTTGTATGTGGATATATATATGCACGGGTTCCACAGCGTGCGATATTGCGCGACTTTCGGAGAACAATATCGTTGCGCGGCGAAACGAGTGGCATATATCCACATACAAATCAAATAACCTGTTTATTGTCCGTACATCATTCGCAATTTACATGGCTTCAAAGAAATATACAAAATATAAACAAAATAAACACATTAGTGGCGATTTAGAAGGATCTATTTTGTGATGTGAAGCGTAGTTCCGGCACTAACCAATATGAATTCACGAGACGTCAATATGGAAAAAATATTGACGGCTTGCGTTGCATGGTCGAGGTGTATGATCACGTGGTACTAACAACAACAACAAGTACTGAAACCGTCCAGAATCCATCTGATTCAAAGTACGTATTATTTTATATTATCCTTATTACGTAACGGATTTTGATGAAATATGGCGCATCAAACGCGCCTTGTTAAGCTGCATGTGGTGGTCTATGTATGTTCGCCCAAACATCTGTCGTTTTTGCGAAGAATCGATTTCCGTGTCGCAAAAACGACACAAGTCTGTGCCGAACTCCCTGGACCACCAAATGCAGCTCATGAAGACGCGTTTGCTGCGCCATATTTCATAAAAATCCGTTGCATATTAAGGAAAATATCAAATAATACTTACATTGGAGTGGGCGACGTTGTTGTTGTTGTAACCACGTGATCATGCACATTGATGGTGCTTCAATGGGAAACGAAACTACGTATACAATTAGTCAATATACTCATTTATAACGTTGATTAGGTTTTTCGACATGTGTGCTTTCGATTGTTATGTAGTTTTATTCTATAGGTCATAGTGAAATTATCTTCCTGAAGGGTTTTAAAAATGGGACATATTGAGATTATAACCACTGCTGTTTGTGCTGAACTAGCGCACTTATTCAGTGTGATTCTCTAACCACGTATGAGTAATACATATTTTCGCAAAGCCATAGGTCAGAGGAGTGCAGATCCTTATCGGACAGCGCGACCGTGCAGGCTGGTCTGGTGATGCACTGGTTGCATCTTCAATAAATACCGTTATCCCGTGACTGGTCACATTATCGTGATTATGATATCAGCATAGATGTAACAGTTGCCAATCACTGTTCCCAGTCCAATGATGTTACGCACATGAAAACTACATGATCACGTCGGCAGAACTATGATATGATCATCGACAAACACGACTCCCAGGAAATATGTATATTGCACGTGTAAACACACGGACTGCTGGGCCCGGTTGCTTAAAACCTCTGTTAGCTTAGCAGACCGTTAAATCCTTAGCAATGCTAAGGATTTAACAGTCTGTTAAGCTAACAGAAGCTTTGAGAAACCGGGCCCAGGCTGATAAATAGATAATGCCAGGCTAGCGTCCTTTGGTACCATGTTTATCAGGCAAGGCTAGGAAACGCGTAGGAATTCCGAGTCTGGCCAAGGAATTCCCACCGTTTCCGAGTCGAGCCTGATGAACTTGATATTTCTTACATAAAGAATATCAGGCTAGAGTATTTTGGTACCAAGTTTATCAGGCAAGGCCAGGAAACGTGTTGTTATTTCGTGGGAACAGCATTTTTATATCGTGGGAACGAATTGTTAATTCGAGGGAACGAATTGTTAAATTGAGGGAACGAATTGTTATTTCGTGGGAACGAATTGTTAATTTGAGGGAATTAATTGTTATTACGTGGGAACGAATTGTTAATTCGTGGGAACGAATTGTTATATCGAGGGAACGAATTGTTAAATTGAGGGAACGAATTGTTATTTCGTGGGAAAAAAATCCATGTCCACTGCGGGGCTCCGTACATATCAAATTCCGTCGTGTATTCGAATTAAAGTGGATTGACCTATTTTAACCTAAACATAAATCCAGCCCTCTCAGGGATTTTATAATTCATCACTGAACCGTGATATTATACGGGAAAACTGAGATTATTGTCTTTACTATCAGTATAGACTCAGACGAGACTGCGCATGCTCGTCTGATAAGACTCTTCGTCAGTCCAGCGAATCGTCATTTATGGCTACAGCGAACCGATATTTGCATATGCATCGGTTACACATGAAATATGTCCGGGTTTTAACCATTTGCATAATTATTTTGAATTCAAAGTTGTCGTCTGCTTTTTTTTTTTCATTTTTCTAGATGAATACATGGTTTGACAGCACATGCATTACATCACCGTGTTTTATAACCACATACCAAAAATAACAGTAATTCACTTGAAAGGAGTATTTAAAGTGGGAAAGGAAATTTATTGCGGAATATTATTTACGAAAGGGAGACAGTGTTAAATATGGCGGAGACCTTGGAGACATTGGAAGGAGGTATAGTATAGTACTTAGGTTCTATCTAGTATTAGCCACTTTGACGTAACGCCGTATTTTGCCGGTATTGATTTAGAAAATCAGTCATATTTGTCGTAAATGACGTCGAAAATTGACAAAAATGTCACAGCTCATGTGGAAATCCATTCCACATGAGATCTAAATTTTGTGTCAACTTTCGACGTCATATACGGGTAATGTTGCTATTTTTCTAATTTAGTATATATACGTCAATAGGACAAGGGTTGCCTTTTATTATAGGCGATTGGTAATACAATACAGTGTTACCTCTCTAAACCGGACACAGAGAAAACATCTGTGATCTTAATTGCATGGGTTTCTTGGTCATTTACCTCTGGTGACAATTCCTGTTCACGATCGCATAACACACACACGCATGTCTCAGAATGGTCATACGCCTGATTTACAGCGAAACCTCTCTAAACCGGACACCCTGGGTTTTAGAGAGGTTTCGCTGTAATAAATGACGTCTGATAACTGGGCTACCGCCTGACTTACATGAATGGAGCTTACCAAGGGGCATGATCACGTGATTACAACAACAACAATGTCGCCCACTCCAAAGTAAGCATTATTTGATATTTTTCTTAATATGCAACGGATTTTGATGAAATATGGAACAGCAAACACGTCTTCATGAGCTGCATTTGGTGGTCTAGGGAGTTTGACACAGAAGTTTTGGCGAAAATACAGAGACCACCAAATGCAGCTTAACAGGACGCGTTTGATGCGCCATATTTCATCAAAATCCGTTACGTAATAAGGACACTATACAAGAATACGTACTTTGAATCGGTACTTGTTGTTGTTGTTAGTACCACGTGATCATACACCTTGCTTACGCCGTATGTGTAATGTTATGTATTTGGTATGTATGTAAAGAAGAATGACTTGGTATTCTAACTATACACTTTATTATACATACACATATATATGTGACTGTTCACTGAGAGAGAGCGTATGTGAAAGTAGTAATTAGCAGCATAGCAGTACTATATATAGGTATCAAATACAGTAGGGCAGACAACTACATGGTATGCTTCAGTAGAGGTTTAAACCACATAGTTATACAACCTGTATACACCAGTTACATGTATGCATGTGATAATACAACATCTCCTTTTTTTATTAAAATGCTGTGCATATCGAGTGAATCCCTTTAAACCAAAGTTGAAATCATATATACATGTAATGTGATTTCCTAGAAATATGTAATAGATTAGATATGTACTGCCCTGTACCTAGTGTGGGAGGTAATTAATTATAACGGTGAATGTAGTTTATTTGTCGGCAAAGCCTAATTATGGCTCACGAGAATCACACTCTTGTAGACTAGTCAAAGTTCAGAACTGTCATTGAGTTTAATCACATTGATGTGCACTGTGTGTATGTCCTAGTCTATTGTCTTGTACACTATGTATCAATATAGATACAGTTGTATACGTAATTATCTATACATACCTGCAGTTGGTAACTTGGCATTTCCAAATGGACTAGGTGAATCTATATGATTAGTTTCCTCACAAGGGCTTTGTCAGATTTGTGGAGCGTGTGGTTTGCCTGGAATGTCATTTTGTTTTCGAAAAATTAACTCACAATCAGCTATCTGTGGCATAATGGGATTCTCCCTTGTTTTCATTAGAAAGCTTCTGTTACGTCGATAGTGTCCGCCATCTGCAGTTTGAACAATGTAGGATCTGGCATTGTGTTTCTGGACTACAACTGCTGGTTTCCAGAGTTTGTTGTCTTTCTGAACACTAACAAGGTCGCCAGTGTTTAGCTGTTTTAAAGCTATGGCATTCTTATCGTGGTGTTTCCTGCTCTGCTTGTGACTGGATGTGATTTTGTCACGAACAGAAACAGTATCCGGTGTGTTTGGCAATAACTGCTCACAGGTGGTCTGTAAACTGGAGCGAAGCCGCCGTCCCATCAATAACTGTGCTGGTGACCATTCCAAACCAGTATGCCCAAATATTGGTCTGTACCTGCCGCTTTGGCTTTTGTGAAAATGTGTTTCACAATGCCCACTTTTCGTTCAGCTAAGCCATTTGACCTGGGATACCTGGGACTGGAGGTGACATGATGGAAATCACATTCTTTTGCAAAGTCCGCAAATCCCTGGGATGTAAATTGTGGACCTCCATCTGACACAAGACGACAAGTGTAATTGGTACACCATGCCTGCTGTACACACTTTTCAACTTGGCAATGACAGTTTTGGATTTCATGCTGTGTAACTGTTGTACTTCGAAGTAACGACTGTAATAGTCGACAGTTACCAGAAAGTCCTTGTGATTCCACGTGAAAATGTCCGTAGCAACAGTTTGCCATGGGTGGTCTGGTACTACATGTGATAGCAGAGGCTCTTTGACGTTTGAGTTTCTATGTTTAAGGCAAATTGAACAGTTTTCTACCATTTTGGTGATATCAGCTGATATGTTCGGCCAGAACATGATATCTCGTGCTCGCCTCAGGAATTTCTGAATGCCTAGATGGCCAATGTACACAGCTTGCAACATATTGGATCTGAGTGCAGTAGGAATTATGACTTTGGATCCTTTCAGGATAAGAAAATCTGCTACAGTCAGTTCATCTCTGTAATTCCAATACTCCACTATTTCCGGTGGACATGGCTTTCTGCAATTGGCCCATCCCTTTAGAATCGTTTCTTTGAGCAAAATCAATTTTGTGTCTTGCTCAGTCAAGTTTGCAATTTCTTGCAACTTGCGGTCACTGACAGGTAAGTTCGCCAATACGGCATGTACCTGTGAATCCATACCTTTAATAAGGTTGGGGTATGTCTCTGGTACTGACTTGCGGGATAGCGTATCAGCAACTGATATGTTTTTGCCAGGAATATGATTCACTGACAGATCATATTGTTTAAGCTGCAGTAATATACGCTGTAATATGGGAGGACTTGAATGGGGAGGTTTTCCCATAATATTTATGAGAGGCAAGTGGTCTGTTTCCACTTGTACTGTCCGTCCGTACACATACTGGTGAAATAGTTTCAGACCAAATAAAAAATACCGAACAATTCGAGTTCGATCATGGCGTATCGGGTTTCTGCGGGAGTCAGTGATTTGGAAGCATAAGCCACTGGCTTGCCTTCCTGTATCAGAACACAACCTAATCCAGATCTGGATGCGTCAGTCTGGACTGTCACTGGCTTTGTCGAGTCATAATATGACAACACTGGATTCTGTGTGATAAGATCTTTGACCTTTCGGAAAGCATCATCCTGTGGTTTGTCCCATGAGAAAAGCACATTCTTGGCGAGTAATTAGTTCAAGGGGCTTGTAATCTCGGCGAGATTTGGGGCAAACTTGGACACATAATTAACCATGCCCAGGATTGTTTCCAGCTCCGCACGATTGCGCGGCGGGTCCATATCTTTGATTGCAGACCACCTTTGCTGGGTCTGGCTTGAGACTTTGTGTACTCAAGATGTTTCCAAAATATGGAACCTCCGTCACACCGACATCTAACTTGTCTTCGTTAAGTTTGATGCCTTTTTCCGACATGCGACGTAGAACTTTGCACAGATTTTGATCATGTTCTTGGCGTGTTTCCCATGAACTATAACATCCATCAACAATTGAAACTACGCAACCTAGACCTTCAAGGTACTGATCAAGTTTATCTTGAAACATGTCTTGTGAGCTCTTAAGACCATATGGTAGTCGTAAATAACGATAACGACCATATGGGGATTTGAACGTTGTGAGGATCGAACTGTCATCAGACAGTTTACACGTCCAGTAAGCTGATCGTGTATCCAGCTTAGTGTAATACTGTGAATCTGCTAGGTCCGGCAGTATGTCATCAAGTGTTCGCATGGGGTAATGTCGTATTAATATTGCTTTGTTGAGGTCATGTGGGTCAAGGCATACCCTTAGTTTGGCTGTCTGGGTTTTTTTCTACAACGACCATGGAATAAACCCATTTGGTAGGTTCAATGACCTTTGTGATAATGGATTGCTCTTCCATTCTGTCAAGCTCCTGTTTGAGTCGGTCACGCAGTGCTACATGTACACGCCGTGGTGGGTGTACTACAGGCTTAGCGTTTGGATCGACTTGGATAGTACATTCACCAGAAAACGTGCCTATTCCTTTGAAAACGTCTGCATATTCAGACAAGACAGTTTCCTTGTTTAAGGGATTGGCAGTATTTGTCTCAACAGAGTATGTCAATTTGACCAACAGAAGGCCAATGCATGTATTGAGACTAAGTATGGGTGATGAGTCTGTACTGACAACATGGAAACCAATAGACAAATCCCTGTTTGCACGCCTGCATAGCAATTTACAGTAACCTACTCTTTCTAATGTGCCACCATTATACGCAGAAAGCCTGCTTGTAGGTATTTGCAATACATGCTGTAGATCCAGTTTGCGGATATTTACTTGCGAACCTGTGTCAAGTTTGAAATTGATATTGACAAATTTAGGGCCTACCTCAACCTCCACAAATGCATGACCATTTTAACAGCATCGGATTCTACACCGTCCACAAAGAAATCCAAATCATCATCTGCAGAGTCGTAACTGGTTTTCTCGCAATTCACTTCGTTCACAGATTGTTTAACCCTGTCATGTTTTTTCTTTCGACACACAGACGCAAAGTGGTGCCATTTTTGTTTTACAATAATCGCACTGTTGTCCCTTGGCACGACACATGTCATTTTTGTTGTGTTTGAATCCACAACTACCACACGTCTTCGTGGATCCGGTGTTCGTCGTCTTCGCAAGGAATGACGGTTTCGGCCCATCTCGTCTCGATTTCATCGCATCTCTCTGTGGACGCCTGTTGTGTACTGCATGTACGTCGTTATGTTTACCACCCATCGTTCGCAGTTGTTCCTGGGAATACTGGTAACCCTGTGCTATTTGAATAGTTTTGTCTAATGTCAGGTCTGCACCTTGGTTGATTAGACGCTCGCGAACCTTTTGGGAATTTGTCCCAAACACGATGCGGTCACGGATAATTTCTTCTCTGTCGTGAAATTCGCAGTCTTTCGCTGACAGTCTGAGATGTGTCAGGAATTCTTCAATGCTGTCCGAACCTTGAACCTCGTTGTATAATTTGTATCGTCCAAATACTGGGTTCAGTTTAGGTCTGACATAAGACTGGAACTGTTCATATATCACGTTGATGTTTTTCGCATCATCAGCTGACAGAGTCCATGTTCTGTGAATATCGCGACCTCGGTTTCCGACCCATAACAATAGGTAGGTTATCTGTTCTTCTTCGTCTTTCCCCTTGAATGGTCCTTTGAACATTGATTCAACATGACCTTGGAATTTCGTCCATTCCTCTTGGAGATTGGACGACTCCCAGTCCATTTTCGGTGCTGGAACGCCTGATAATTCCATTTCCAGTTAGTTTAAGTCCGATTAAGCTTCAACTATATTATGTTAATCCGGTTTCTTTACTTCTGACACCATGTAATGTTATATATTTGGTATGTATGTAATGAAGAATGACTTGGTATTCTAACTATGCACTTTATATATATGTAAACATATAAACATATATGTGACTGTTCACTGAGAGAGAGCGTATGTGTAAGTAGTAATTAGCAGCATAGCAGCATTATATCGAGGGCACAGCGCAAAACTAGTCCAACTAGGTTTTTGCAAATTTTTCAGGAGAAGCAAAAAACTGATTATTTTCATAAATAATGGGACTACAAGTGTGTCAGAGTTTTCGTTTATTTAATATAAGAAATTGATTGATCAACTTAAAACAAAATTAATTTAATTGAAAATATGTTTTTGATGAGTTTGTCAGTGCAAAACTAGTCTAACTTCAGTTAGACTCCCTTTGCAGTGAAATAATCAGAATTGAAATACAGCAGTGCATTGAGATAAGACTATTATTGCACTGAAATATAAATGAAATATTTATATATTTCAGACTTCCTCAGTTATGCAAATAAATGCCAACGTCACAATTACCGTCATATTTGCTTAATTTAAATGTAATAAAGACAAAATTAAAATAGCTGAACTGGGAATCATTTGTTAAAGTCTCAGACAGCAGTACAATGTTACTCAGTTATATTAAACTGCACAATTTTAATCAAAACATTTTCTTCAACTGAGACAATTGATCAGTTAAAATATTTCAAATTTAACTATATCGGTACCGTACTCCAAGCAATGAATAACCGGAGTTAGGCTGGACAGGACTCTATCGTCCATTGGTGTTCTACCCTGGGTAACCTCAGATGGGACGGACAGGACTTGTGCAATGGCTTGTCATTCAATGCATAGTAGCTCAGTCCGAATCACTATCAGATTATAATCTGTGTCGCAGTGAAAGAAAACATTGGTGATGAACTTTTGGTATTATATTCATTGAATATAACTGAACCAATGCCTTGTATTTGGCCACGGGGGTTGACTCTCGGAATAAAATTTCTTGAGGGTTTGGAAATGAATACCTTGTTTCTTAGACCGGCCTGCTCTTGCACTAGATCGTGTAACACCAAGATTTGCTGTTGCTGACGTAAAGATGTTGTAAGTTAGTTTAACAATTCTATTCTTGTTTTCATCGAAAGAGCTCTTTGAAGTCAAAAAGGTCCTGAGAATCCAACTCTTCCACATGGTAAGGATTTGTTTTTCGGGCAGCTCTTACTGTAGCAGCCCATTGAGCAGTTGTGTATATTGATTTTCCGTGGTTGGCATTCTCAATTGCAGCAAGAATGGAATCATTTTGGGTATGCCCTCTCTCCAAAAATTAGTACGCACATTTTTCAAAGCCTAGTTCTTGTTTCGCGAAACACAACATGGACATGAAATATTTGTTACGAGTTTGCCCTCCACAGTTGTCTGAACATATGGTGACCTTGTTTTTACATAAATCTGCTTGCTTTTGCAGGTACTTGTAGACTCAAGTAGCAATTTCAGACGCACCTCGTCCAGATACTGCTAAGTGCTTCATTCCAAACATAACAATGTCCTGCCTTTGACCCGAGATCGTATATTGTAAGGTTAAACGTACACAGTGTTCTACTATAGTACAGAACAGATTCATTGCTGTGTGGTGTCAGATAGATTTGTTGTAGATCGAAACATGCCACTGAACAATTAGGGTCGGTTTGTGCTTTTGCTTTGTCTTCTTCTTTCGCCTCACGTCCCGTCTGCTTATTCTTTATATGGTTATCATATTCACCATGCATATCGCTTCTTTCAGCTTCAGATGCATTTTCATACCTGGCACAAAAATCACATCTATCCTTGGTTGGCGAATGGAAACCTATATTAAAAGATGTGTAACAAATTTGCCTGTAATAGTATATTGACACGGGCTGAAAATCTCTTTCCTGATAATGCGTTTTGTACCGGTTATACATTTTTGGTATACTGAGACCTGGTTCCAAGTATTCTTTCGAAGTGTATTTACGGCAATAATGGGATTCGACTCGTGGGAATGTGTTTATATATCCTTAACTTGTTTAATTTGATCTTCGGGCACTTTGTTGTGTCTATTATCATTTTTACCTCTTCCATCAGGTGAAACAATACGAGACAAATTGTTTTCCTTGTTGATACCTTTCTTCAAAGCTGTGTCAACCATCTGGTGAATTATATCCAAGGTAGCTTGAAAATATGTTTTGCATACTTTGATATATACCCCGTCTATCTTAAATTGCCAGTTCATTTAGTTCTTGCATTTGCGGGAAGTGTAACTTGTTGACAACGTTTTAGGTGTAGAGTTTACCTAGTTTCAGAGATGGTCTCTCTGCCTAAATGTCACAAACATTCCAAAAGTCATGAAATATCTTTTGTCTGTCATTTTCATTAAATTTGTCAT
This sequence comes from Conchocele bisecta, assembly GCA_029237695.1. NCBI lineage: Eukaryota > Metazoa > Mollusca > Bivalvia > Lucinida > Thyasiridae > Conchocele > Conchocele bisecta. The sequence continues at coordinate 77,772,564 of CM055272.1, forward strand.
GACTTTTGTACCGACATGCTTGACCATTGGTGTGCTATACTACCATGTGATAGCTGTATGTACTCATGTAATGGGGTACCACTAGTACTCGGGGGGGGGGGGAGGGCTGGACAGGACTCCCGCTTGTAATGGGGTATCACTAGTCAGACAGGACTTCCTCACGAAATGGGATACCACTAGTACTCGGGGATGTGCCGGACAGGACTACCTCGTGTAAAGGGGTACCATTAGTACTCGGGGATGGACCAGACAGGACTTCCTCGTGCGATGGGGTACCATTAGTACTTGGGGATGGGCCGGACAGGACTCCCTCGTGTAATGGGGTACCACTAGTACTCGGGGATGGGCCAGACAGGACTTCCTCATGCAATGGACTACCACTATTACTCGGGGATGGGCCAGACAGGACTTCCTCATGCAATGGGCTACCACTAGTACTCGGGGATAGGCCAGACAGGACTTCCTCGTGCAATGGGCTACCACTAGTACTCGGGGATGGGCCAGACAGGACTTCCTCATGAAATGGGGTACCACTATTACTCGGGGATGGTCCAGACAGGACTTCCTCATGCAATTGGGTACTGCGGTACCACTAGTACTCGGGGATGGGCCGGACAGGACTCCCTCGTGTAATGGGGTACCACTAGTACTCGGGTATGGGCCAGACAGGACTCCCTCGTGTAATGGGGTACCACTAGTACTCGGGATGGGCCAGACAGGACTTCCTCATGCAATTGGGTACTGGGGTACTACTATTACTCGGAGATGGGCCAGACACGACTTCCTCGTGCAATGGGGTACCACTAGTACTCGGGGATGGGCCAGACAGGACTTCCTCATGTAATGGGGTACCACTATTACTCGGGGATGGGCCAGACAGGACTCCCTCGTGTAATGGGGTACCACTAGTACTCGGGGATGGGCCGGACAGGACTTTCTTGTGCAATGGGGTACCACTAGTACTCGGGGATGGGCCAGACAGGACTTCCTCATGCAATGGGCTACCACTAGTACTGTGGGGATGGGCCAGACAGGACTTCCTCATGCAATGGGCTACCACTAGTACACTCGGGGATGGGCCAGACAGGACTTCCTCATGCAATGAGCTACCACTAGTACTCGGGGATGGGCCATACAGGACTTCCTCGTGCAATGGGCTACCACTACTACTCGGGGATGGGCCAGACAGGACTTCCTCATGAAATGGGCTACCACTAGTACTCGGTGATGGACCAGACAGGACTCCCTCGTGCAATGGGGTACCACTAGTACTCGGGGATGGGCCAGACAGGACTCCCTCGTGTAATGGGGTACCACTAGTACTCGGTGATGGGCCAGACACAGGACATCCTCATGCAATGGGGTACCACTAGTACTCAGGGATGGGCCGGACAGGACTTCCTCATCCATTGGTGTGTTACCCTCGGAAATCTGAGATGGGCCAGACAGAAATGTCTCGTCTATTGGTGTACTACCTCGAAATGGTTTGGACACATATTGCTCATGCATTGGAAAAACACAAGGTGACAGCTCAGAATTACTCTCAAGAAATGAAGACATGTCAGAAATACTACTCATACGCTCAAGCTTGATTAAAAGTATAAAATATTGAATATTATAATTTTACAGAAAATTGTTTTTTTAGTAGTAATATTTGCTCGGAATAACACTTTTTTATACTCAAAAGCGAATTTATATTTCTTAACCACACAATACAACAATAATAGTCTTTATTCTTTACCACGATACTATTGCTATTGCTAATTGTTCTGAATTACTAGTTGTTTCAGTGCAAAACTAGTCCAAGTTCAGATAGACTACCTGAGCTTAATTAACAAATTGGATATTTCGGCGCAATACTAGTCCAACTCAAGTTAGCATAGTATTGCGTTTAAGATAATGGTCAACTTGAGATAGACTGCTTCGTTTCCGACTAATTAAAGTACTAATTAATTGGCATTGGCAATTAATTTTTTCACAGAACGTGTATTTCAACCCAATTATTAAAAATATGTAAAATAAAAAAGATTTTCTGAAAAAAAGAAAGAAAGTTAGACTAGTTTTGCACCAATCCCTCGATATATAGGTATCAAATGCAGCAGGGTAGACAACTACATGGCATGCTGCAGTAGAGGTTTAAACCACATAGTTATACAACCTGTATACATCATTTACATGTTTGAATGTGATATTAAAACAGTATGTACACTTGTGTTTATACCTTATTATGCACAATTTGCCTGGTTTGTCCCTTAGGTACGTTTTTATCTTTGGCTATTTTGTTACCTGGGAGTTGAATTGGGTTATCGCCCATTATAAAAGTAGTGAGATTATTACTGATCCTACTGCTTTTGGAAGTGTGCCAAGTGATTCTGGTGTGGCGAGGACCTGGCATCAGATCAGGATTATTCCGATTTCAGGGCTGAATATATAGTTTGTTTTTATTGTAAATATTCAGTTCTGATTTTGGGACCCCCCCCCAATTTGTGCATGTACTTGTACAGGTAATATATGGGATTTAGTAGTAAACCCATTGACACGGCCTTAAATGACCTTAGCTGTTCATAGGCCGTTACACAAACAAACAAACAAACAAACAAACAAACAAACAAACAAACAAACAAACAAACAAACAAACAAACAAACAAACAAACAAACAAACAAACAAACAAACAAACAAACAAACAAACAAACAAAGTCGTTCAGTATGTGTTTGGAAATCGTCATACGGAGCCCCACAGGGGATGTAGAATTATTTTTCTTATTAATTCGTTCCCACGAAATAACAATTAGTTCCCACGAAATAACAATTCGTTCCCTCAATTCAACAATTCGTTCCCACGAATTAACAATTCATTCCTTCAATTTAACAATTCGTTCCCACGAAATAACAATTCGTTCCCTCAATTCAACAATTCGTTCCCACGAATTAACAATTCGTTCCCTTAATTTAACAATTCGTTCCCACGAAATAACAATTAGTTCCCACGAAATAACAATTCGTTCCCACGGGAACGAATTGTTATATCGTGGGAACGAATTGTTAATTCGAGGGAACGAATTGTTAATTTGAGGGAACGAATTGTTATTTCGTGGGAACGAATTAATAAAAAAATCCATATCCCATGCAGTGCTCCGTAGCGTCCAGTATCATTAACTTGACAAGGACTTGACCCTACAGGTGCCACGTTAATTAGTAGATCAGTAATTGCATTTATATTGGTATAGTTGGGCGGTCACCGACAAAATGGCCGGCGTAATTAATTGTGGCTGTGACTGGAGAAATGGGGCATATCGGTTTTATGACCAGTCAACGGATTTTGATGAAATATGTCTACTGACACGGAAATCTATTCTTCGCAAAAACGACATAAGTCTGTGCCAAACTTTTATGCACTGTTTGTCATTACATCAATGAATCAACGGTTATGCTTCTAACAAGCAATGTATATCGGCATTAGGCTACATGAGTGTGCTATTCGATTAGGATCTACACTGGTCACAAAACCGATAAGCCCCATTTCTCCAGCTACAGTCACAATTAATGCAATAACACCGCATCATCAACAATTCATTGGTTGTGAATATAATACTATAATTCCAGCACAACAATATTTACACAATTCCCTAACATTTGATTAGCCCGTAGCAAGTCTCTGTCCAAAGTTTAAATCCCAGTAAACGCCCACGCCGAACTACTTTCCGTAACCGTGAGTCGCAGTTAAAATAATTCTTAAGAAAACGGAAAATAAACACATTTTCTTGATGAATTTATTTCAAATGCTGGAATTATAAGAATGAATGGCCTTTTTGTGGAATTTATCGGGGATATAAACTTGGAAAAGTCGCGGGAATACTGGACGAGGCCTTCCGGCCTTCGTCCAGTATTCCCGCGACTTTCCCAAGTTTATACCCCGATAAATTCCACAAAAAGGCCATTCATTCCTATATCAAATTCTGACCCGTCAATCATCGTATAAGTGTAAATAGGAGATAGTGGAATAAGGGGGATACGGGAGTTAGTCCCAGATTTCACTGACCCATTCCAGTGGGGAAAACACACATTGTCCTATGTACAAGGTGTATGATCACGTGGTACTAACAACAACAACAAGTACTGACATTTCCAGAATCCATCTGTTTCAAAGTACGTATTCTTTTATGGTGTCCTTATTACGTAACGGATTTTGATGAAATATGTCTACTGACACGGAAATCTATTCTTCGCAAAAACGACATAAGTCTGTGCCAAACTCCATGGACCACCAAATGCAGCTCATGAAGACGCGTTTGCTGCGCCATATTTCATAAAAATCCGTTGCATATTAAGGAAAATATCAAATAATACTTACTTTGGAGTGGGCGGCGTTGTTGTTGTTGTAACCACGTGATCATGCACCTTGATGTATTAACTCTCGTTATCTAAACGTTTCTTTAACTCGAAGTAGAAAACACAGTCTCAAAGTATACTATAATATATGCAAGGCTTTCCAGTTATACGGTGTGAGGGTGGGGTAGTATCCAGTGTTTGGCGGATAAATAGTCAGCATATACACTCGAGATGCGTGATTTAGACTGCACAACTGCACATAAATAGGGGCCCGTTGCACAAACCCTCTGTTAGCTTAACGGAGTGTTTAATACTTAACACAAGCGGGCCCATGTGAGACTATTATGCTAGTCGTGCACATAATCTACCATCGTGCCCCTTTCCATTCTTAAAGGTACATGCCCACTCAGTAGGCACAAACTGTTCTTTATAAGAATTAAATAAGTGTATAATTATGTCAATATTCCACGAGTTCTAAAAATTACAAGTGCCCGGTATACAGATTTAATCATTTAGTAATATCTATTTTACTGATAGTGACGCGCTGTGGTATCTGACTATTTTCATATGCAAATGAGGCATGATATTTTTCAGTTATTTATACTAATTAAATGCGTCACATGAAAACAATAATATTATAGACAGATTATAAAGCATGATCATTGCACATCAACAAATAAATACAGAGAATAAATAGTAATGTCCGTTAACATATTAAGAAAACACGGTTATCGCCCCTGATATCCGTGTGGAAATTTTACGTCTGATATAGAATGTATAATAATGCCAATCAATGCGTGGACTAATGGTGAATTAATGTTTTTTGGCTAGAAAATGTCTCAGATGATGTCTCGGATATAAAGAACATTTTGTGCCTACTGAGTGGGCATCTACCTTTAATGTTATCTGTATGAAACCTCTGATCCAATCCTCGAAAATAAGCAATTAATTACGGCTGTGATTGGATGAATGGGGCTTAGGGGATTTGTGATCAGTGTAGATCCTGATAAAATATCACACTCCTGTGTGCTAACGATATATAGTACTTGTAAGAAGCATGGCGGGTGCTTCATTAAACGAATGGCGAACAGTGTAGATCCAGATCAGACTGTGCGGATGCACAGTCTGATCTGGATCTACACTGGTCGCAAAACCCATAAGCCACATTTCCCCAGTCACAGCCACAATTAAATCCCAGAATATCGATGATCATATAGTTTGCAATAATGCTTAGGTGCCATGAGTTACGATGCACAATAACTATTGTATGTTTATTCAGTTTCATATTTATTGTTTCATAAATTTGCTGTATACCTAACACCTCCTATCAGCACAGCACATTCACATAATAGAAATACAAACAAAACCAAACAGCAATTTATCTGAAAGTCGATTCAATTTAGGTCGTTAGTTGCCTGAGGCATCTCATGAATTATGTGACCAGTGTTGTCGAAGCGCAGTCTGATCATGGTCTACGGAGCCCCGCAGTGTCGTTAAAAATTCGTTCCCACGAAATAACAATTCGTTCCCACGAAATAACAATTCGTTCCCTAAATTTAACAATTCGTTCCCACGAAATAACAATTCGTTTCCACGTGAACGAATTGTTAATTCGTGGGAACGAATTGTTATATCGTGTGAACGAATTAATGCGAGGGAACTAATTGTTAAATTGAGGGAACGAATTATCATTTCGTGGGAACGAATTGTTAATTCGAGGAAACGAATTGTTATATCGTGGGAACGAATTGTTAAATTGAGGGAACGAATTGTTATTCGTGGGAACGAATTAATACAAATAAATCCATGTCCCCTACGGGGCTCCGTAGTATACCACCCGATACTAGAAACAACAAATGCAAAACAAACGTTCATTTGTTCGATATACCCATGGAATAATTGTTTGGTTGTCAGGCGGTTACATTATTTTCGTTACACGTACATAGTATCGTTTTTAGATCATATCTATATCTTCGTGCTATTGGCCATATTATGTCCTTCTCACGGATGCAATTTAATACCTGCGATATTAAACGTAGGTCGTTGTTTATAGAGAAAACAAATAATTCATTGTGTACCGAACGTGTGTATCTTCAGTTTGTACTGTTCGATCAATGGAGTCAAAAGCTCTACCGTATGTTCAGGACTTTCAGCACTTTGATTTTCTGTCAAGAATTGCGTTGTATACCTCTGAACGATCATGCGTTACATTGTACATATGCTGGGTCTATTCACAGGTGGAAGATTCGCACCTAGGACCCAATACTTGGCTCATTTGGAAAACGTTACCCCACCCACACATTTCCATACACTATACCTTCCAGCCTTTTGCACACATTTCCACACACTATACCTTACAGCCTTTTCAAAAGGCTGTAAGGTATAGTGTATGGAAATGGGTGGGTGGGGTAACGTTATCCAAATGAGCCAAGTAATGGGTCCTAGATCCGAGTCTTCCACCTGTGCGTCTATTACCACCTACTGTATCCGTAATCATTGCACACATAATTTCCCAAATTGCCTGCAGCGAAATAATGGTGTCTCTGTATACAGGTTTAATGATTGATGTTCGTTTTGATGTGTCAGTATCCTAGTTTTGCAACAACAACAAAAAAAATATGCTAATAATGCTAATAATTATACCAAGATTTCTGTAATGAAGATGACATTTACGCGCGTCAAACATAATAACATCAACAAAATACACACGTATTTATAAGCGTACACTGTAATTTAACGAAACCGTGTGCAAAGAATTACATAAATATTCAATATTTGGCTTTTCGGTTCATGCAATGCAAAATGACCAAATATCGACCATTAAACAAACCATTTAATATTATCGAATTCCAAAAGAAAGTGCGTAGAAAACAACATATTGTATCAGAAACTGCTAAACAGGAGAATACTTTAAGTATGCATTCTCGCTTGTGGAAACCAGCGTAGACGTATACAGTGGCACCTCTCTAAACCGGACACCCTCGGATGTCCCAGGGTGTCCGGTTTAGAGAGGTTCCACTGTAAATCAGACATATGACTATTCCAAGGCATGCGGATGTGCTTTGCGAACATGAATTGGCATTAACATCAGATACAGGAGTGAGGTGACAATGAAACACATACAACTAAGGATACAGAGACTGTATATGTGTCCGGTTTAGGGAGGTTATAGGAATGAATGACCTTTTTGTGGAATTTATCGGGGTATAAACTTGGAAAAGTCGCGGGAATACTGGACGAAGGCCGGAAGGCCTCGTCCAGTATTCCCGCGACTTTTCCAAGTTTATATCCCCGATAAATTCCACAAAAAAGGCAATTCATTCCTTATAATTCCAGCATTTGAAATAAATGCATCAAGAAAATGTGTTTATTTTCCGTTATCTTAATAATTATTTTAACTGCGCCTCATGGTTACGGAAAGTAGTTCGGCGTGGGAGTTTATTGGGATATAAATTTTGGACAGAGACTTGCTACGGGCCAATCAAATGTTAGGGAATTGTGTAAATTTTTTGTGTTGGAATTATTCTACTGTACATCGGGATGGTTTTGTATAACGACGTTATTCCATGACGAAAGGGGTCTCGTTTAGTTTCCGACCAGTTTTTGTGGCCACGTGTATACCACGATGGTGGCACGCCACAACCTGCGATCACATAAATCCATGTACTTGTAGGATGCATGCTAGGCCATGTTTCCTCATCTTACTTACTGTTCATACTGTTCCTAGATGTCTTAGTTTACCACCGGTTTTTGTGGCCACGTGTATACCACGATGGTGGCACGCCACAACCAGCGATCACATAAATCCATGTACTTGTAGGATGCATGCTAGGCTATGTTTCCTCATCTTACTTACTGTTCATACTGTTCCTAGACGTCTTAGTTTACGACCGTTTTTTTGTGGCCACGTGTACACCACGATGGTGGCACGCCACAACCAGCGATCACATAAATCCATGTACTTGTAGGATGCATGCTAGGCTATGTTTCATCATCTTCATTACTGTTCTTACTGTTCCTAGGCATTTTAGTTTACGACCAGTTTTTGTGGCCACATGTATACCACGATGGTGGCATGCAACAACCAAGGGCCCGTTTCACTAAACTTCGTACAACTAAGATGTTCGTAAGTGCAAATTTAGGATCGCCTGTAAATGTCAATTGATGGATTTACATTTATTGAGCATAGGCTGCATATGCAGCCTATGCTCAATAAATGTAAATCCAATAATTATGTACAAGAAAACATTGTTGATGTGAAATGTACAGACTATCATAATTTTGCACATACGAACATTTTAGTCGTACGATGTTTAGTGAAACGGGCCCCAGATATCACATATATTCATGTGCTTGTAGGATGCATGATATTCGGGTTTCCTCAGATGGTCATTATTATGGTGTCATATGGGTATTTGGGTGGATTTAGGTGGATTTCGTTGGTTTATGGTAATTTACATAGTTTTGTGCAACTACTAATGTTCAGCGGTTGCTTTATGACTATTAAGTGTAATTCGCGGGAGGTGACGTACATTGTATGTTGGTAACAATGCACCAAAACCACCAGAGATACCGAAATAACGCATAAAACACTGAAATATGAACCGTCCTCCAAGAACCTGTGATCTTACTTACTGTTATTACTGTTACTAGACGTCTTGTCAGGCCCTTCGACTTATTTCGGCGCATTTGGGCGTTGGTTTCTGTTTACTGGTACTGGCTCGATTGCGAAAACGTCAGCAACGAACAGTGTAGACCATGATCAGGAGCTGTATGTGCATGCTGATTTGGGGATCAACTGGTCGTGGTTGCGATTTAATCCTTTCACTCCTACCTAACTGGTAAATGCTGGTTCATGCTAGGTTCATTACTCATATGATGACCATTTTTTTAACAATCTCTGAAAATTCCTCCCAAACGCTGCAGATCCTGATGAGACGGCTTGGTACAAGCCGGCTCATCTGGATCTACAGTGTTTGCAAAATACACATAGTCTGAATGTGTTTGGTTATGGTGAGTCAATTTAGTCACAGTTAGTAAAAACGCGTACAAGTCTTGACAGTCGCTAACGGCAGTCTTGGAAAACGTAATCAGCAGCTTCGGCCCATGTATACGTCTTACACACTTTCATAATACAGTGGAACCTCATTAAAGCAGACACTATGGGATGTCCCCAGGGTGTCTGCTTTAGGCAGGTTCCACTGTAATGGAGCAATATGATTATGAACACTCCCAGCAAACGCCATTATCGTGATTATCGCATGTAAATCAGATTAATCGCGTCAAAGCAAAAATCGACAAATTCACTTGGGGATATGTTTCTTACGTAAATTTCAAGTGGTGAAATATATCCTTTATTATGGTTGTTAGTTAGACTCTGAAAGCCACACGAGTTCGTCGAATTCGGATATTTGTTTTATTTGTTACGCTATCGACAAGGTCCGGAAAATATTTACATTTTTTTCACCCCGACATACATCATTTGTGAGAAAATTGACACATACACAACGTATGCGACATAGTATGACAATCTATTGCATTATATTGTTTCACTAAGCTTCGTACGACTAAGATGTTCGTAAGTGCACATTTAGGATCGTCTGGAAATTTCAATTGATGGATTTACATTTTCATGTCTCTAACGAAACCGCTACAGTGGGGTCAGCGTGTGAGTGCACACACGAACGAACACGACAGGTTGGTTCCAACCTGTCGTGTTCGTTCGTGTGTGCACTTACACGCTGACCCCACTGTAGATCTGAATGTATAGGCTTCACGTGTGCTAGACTATCAGGAGTTACATGCACACTGGTCTGACCTCAATGAAACCATCTTTGTCATGGATGGCACATGTTACCCCGTGAATGAACCAATTATACCGTTTTGTTGTGGTGATTCAATTAGCAAAACAACACTGCCAATACCTCACCGGGACAATTTCATACGAAAACATGGCTAGCCTGTTAAAGATCACAGCGATGTTACACTTTTTGCAAAGCACTTGTCACTGCATTCAGCATTGAGCAAACGTTATACAGTGGAATCTTTCCAACACTAGAGGTGTCCGGTTTAAAGGTATGACCAGCTTTTAATTTTCTCTTTTTTTTGAAAAAAAAAATATGAATATATCCATTTCGTCACGGGTGTCCGTCCGTCCGTTTTCTTATGAAGTAAAACTTTTAAACCGTAATAGATGGAGACGTCATAGTTGGTATGTACATTGTGGCTCCCGTTTGGTGTAAATATGCGCAAATTGAGCCGGTTGAAATGAGCGGTAACAACATATACTTTCGTGCATATTTAAGAGAATTTTGTATACACAATTGTTACGTATTAACCACACTGGAGCTTTCTTTATGACCGGTTTAGAGCGGTGCCACCGTACTGTATCCATGCATATGTTAGCTGTAAATAATTGGAGCTAGCAATAATATTTAGAACTAGCATTTAATATTGAGAGCTAGCTCCAAATCATTTGAAGAGCGCTCTAAATCATTTGGAGCTAGCTCTAAATATTTAATGCAATTAACAATTATTTGAGTTTATGTAGATTTGGCGTTCCAGGAACGCCAAATCTCCATACACTCAAATTATTAATGATATCTCTATATATTTCCTGCTATCTCTAAATGCTTAATGCTAGCTCTAATTATTTAGAGCTAGCAATACTTATTTGAGTTTATGTATATTTGGCGTTCCATACATACAGTTTGTGACAACAACATAACGTATAGCGAGTTCCACTGGCACTGGTGGCCTTTTTGTCTGCTCGATAAGATACTGGTTCGATATCACAGTTCACCATGGCGACGTTATAAGATCTCGTCTATTGGGTATCTGGATCACAGAACGAGATCACATGCTACAGGGGAGCGGTCATTGATACGATCCCGTCTATTGGGTACCTGTATCACTGAGCGAGTTCACATGCTACATGGGAGCTGTCATTCACGAGTAGTGATACATGCTAGTGTGGCCGCGGAACTATTTACGAGATACGCAGACTATGTTGTAGTGGTGAATTCACGATCTGAGGTAAGGTCTGCGTTTTGGATTCATGTTCGTTGGGGATGGTATATCGATTCCGCCTGGCTATACCATTTTTCTGATTGTTTTTGTTTGTCGTTTCTGCGTTTTTAGCTTATTAACGAAATACTTGTACTACACCCGTTCCGTTCTTTTATTGCGAGGGTTATCTAGTTATGATAAGTACTTGTGCTTATGAATAATGATTGTCATAGCAACGGTAATTAAATAGCTTCCGCCATGTAATATACTTGAGCAGAACATTATCTTTACTTCTGTCTGAACCCGCATTGTGGATCATACGAGTACACATGAGACATGCCACGTGATTTTGTACCTTCGGACATCTGCGTAATTTAATTAAATAGGTTTACGAAAGTCAAAAGTTGACAAAACTTTCTGAGTACATGCGAAATATAATTCCGCATGTACTCTGAAACTTTTGTCAACTTTTGACACCATTTACGGAAAATATCGTAAATTTCGTCAACGTATTTTATGAAATTCCGCAGATGTCCGAAGGTACAAAATCACATGGCGTGTCTCATATGTACATACCGTTTAACATGATCATGGCAACATTATTATACTCGCTGATTACTTTCACCGGCTTTGCGATGAAATTGCTTATCTATTTGAGCTATTAAAGGCACTGTGTTAGCAGGGAGCCGTTTCACTAAACTTCGTACGATTAAAATGTTTGTAAGTGCAAAGTTAGGATCGTCTGGAAATTTCAGCTGCAGCCTATGTTCAATAAATGTAAATCCATCGATTGGAATTTCCACATAATCATACATTTGCACTTACATGTACGAATATTTTAGTCGTACGAAGTTTAATGAAACGCCCCCCCCCCTGATGTCTAAGCTATTAAATATGTAGTTTTGTATCACTTTATAAATAGAGGATCTCAAACGAGTTTCCATTTGATATGAGATTTATGAAACGAGTCACGCACAATTTATGCATAGAGTCTCTGGCGAGGTGCATAAAATTGCGGTCGAGTTTCATAAATCTCATATCAACGGGAAACGAGTTTCAGATTCTGTTTATCACATGACTTCGGCCTCCAAAGAGCAGATAACTTGGAGATAGCCAATACGTTTCAGTGAGTAGACGCCAATGACTATTTTCGCATATATTTAAAATCTCCACAAAGAAAAATAGTTTGAATCCTAGCAATAAAAGTATTATAAATATGCCATATAACAGGTCCCTTCATACTTCACACTTCATACTACCAAACGGGAGCTCATTCTGACAAATGCAGTAATTTTAATAAGTCACGGACGCTTATAATGACGGTTAAAAGATGATGACGTCAACGTCAAAACATCGTTGCTTTGTCGCGCCATTACGGACGTCATTTGGAACGTCTCTATTGTAGTCATTTGACATAACGTTGGCGCATAGTACGAATACGTAATTATGGTGATGCGGCCAACCAACCAAATTCTCTCCAGGTGTTATTACACGTGTGTCATATCACATTTATGAATGGGTTAAAACACGGCATAACAATGTTTTCATGCAACTAACCTATATCAACCAAACACACCGTTTTCTTTGATAATTTTCAAATGGATCTGTGTTGTATTCTATTATTATATGCAACCATACACTGCGGTAAACTTCAGCGCAACATCATACTTTGAAGCTGTGCCGATCGTCTAACATCTTTTATGAGGCTTCATGTGCATAGTTATTACACCACTGTATTGTGAATTTTAATGAACATTTTATGCAATAAATAGAGGATCTGACATGAGTGACGATTAAATATGATATTTATTAAACCAGTTTACTGATTTCATCTATTTAACTAATTTCTCTATTTAACTCTATTTAGCTCATTTCATCTATTTCATTTATTAAACTCGTTGACTGGTTTCATAAGAAACTCGGCACAGCCGAGTTTCTTATGAAACCAGTCAACCAGTTTAATCAGAAATGTTAGATTATATGTAGATTTATTGCATAAGCACATCATCGTAATTTGAAGATTTACATATTACCTAATAACTTTTTTTTTGTTGCTGGCTCATTTATATATTTATTACTCTAGTGCATTATGATGTGTATTATATTGTGATATTAAGCTGTGAAAGCTCATTTTATGAAATAAATAAAAGATCTCAAACGAGTTTCCATTTGATATGGGATTTATGAAACGAGTTACGCACAATTTATGCAATGAGCCTCTGGCGAGGTGCATACAGTTGATGACGAGTTTCATAAATCTCATATTAAATCATCACTTATGTAAGATCCTCTATTTATTGCATAAAATGCTCATTAAAATTCATAATACACTGATGTAATAAATATGCAAATGAGATTGCTTCAGAAAAGATGTTAGACGATCAGTACAGCTTCATAGTATGATGTTGCGCTTATGTTTATCACAGTGTATGGTTGCATATAATAATTGAGATTCTGTTTATCACATAACTTCACACCCCAAAGAACGAGCCTATTTCACCAACATTGCAAAGTATACTTTTCTAGCAAAGTATACTTTGAGGGAGTAATCATTTATTTTTCCTGAAAAGCATTATTTCATATAGAACTAACAAATGCATGTAGTTCATGATTAAAAGTATGCATAATTATTATACTGAATTTGTTACATTATCACAGCCAAAATGGCTGTGATAATGTAATAAATTCAGTGTAATAAAAATTAATAAATTTATAAAAAAATTGAAATTTTCTCCCTCAAAGTATACTTTGCTAGAAAAGTATACTTTGCAGTGTTGATGAAATAGGCTACTGGAAACGTTGGAGACATCCAATACGTTTCAGTTAAAAGACGCCATTGACTATTTTCCCCTCATGTTGAAAATCTCCACCGAGAAAAATAGTTTTAATACTCGCAACAAATATATTATTATAATAGAAGTTGCATATACACAATATATACCATGATACGGGCAGTGCTTAACGTGCCTCCCGTGACCATATGTATTGGAAACATAAACAACAAAGACACAATGTTTGGGGTAAGGCCATGGTGCCAGCAACTTAGAAACTTACTTTATGGAGGAATGTGACAGACATCGAACTGATTTGTAGATTGATCTCAGCAAGAGACCGCCCTTAGATTGGATCAAGTCGAAGGTTCACCAATCCCGCATGTGACTATACAGTGCGTGATATGGTCTGAGTATATTATGACTTTATAAATATATCCCTGCCTTCGTCTTGAGCCGATCCACAGCGCTCGGGTTTGGAGAGCATAGTCCAGCCAATCTCCGCGTGGAGATGCCCGATTATTACATGGCTCGGGTTTGGAAAGCATATTCCAGCCATCTCCGCTGGAGATGCCCGATTACCAGCGTGGTATAGTGCAATTTTCTGCATAGTTACTTGCTATTCCGCGAGTTCGAGTCTGTCACATCCGCCTCCATCAATATGAATATGACCATGACGTTTATTGCGTAAGAATGATTACATGATAAAACACCGATTGCGCCCATTACGGTCTCTGGTGGTGACTGGTATCAGTAGGCATAACCAGCAAGTACATGTACCTCCAGCCGCCCCGCAATGACAACATGGGTGTTTCTGAAACATATACTGCAAGATTAATGTAACATTCACGATTATAATTTGTAACAACTGTCATCTCCATACCTGGGTGGGAGGGTGGGTAATTTAATTCCTGTTTATTAAAATTGCTTATTTAGCTTTCGCTAGCAGAACAGGGCGAATGCTGTAATAATTTCTATTTTATGCTCGCTGATCTATTCCCGTTGGCTATTGCGCCGTGACTCACAGAGTTACGCTTAGGGGGCGGAGCATTGCACCTCCATATAATAACGTGATTTATGTTATAATCATAAATCCATTTATTATAATAGAAGTTGCATATACACAATATATACCATGATACGGGCAGTGCTTAACGTGCCTCCCGTGACCATATGTATTGGAAACATAAACAACAAAGACACAATGTTTGGGGTAAGGCCATGGTGCCAGCAACTTAGAAACTTACTTTATGGAGGAATGTGACAGACATCGAACTGATTTGTAGATTGATCTCAGCAAGAGACCGCCCTTAGATTGGATCAAGTCGAAGGTTCACCAATCCCGCATGTGACTATACAGTGCGTGATATGGTCTGAGTATATTATGACTTTATAAATATATCCCTGCCTTCGTCTTGAGCCGATCCACAGCGCTCGGGTTTGGAGAGCATAGTCCAGCCATCTCCGCGTGGAGATGCCCGATTATTACATGGCTCGGGTTTGGAAAGCATATTCCAGCCATCTCCGCTGGAGATGCCCGATTACCAGCGTGGTATAGTGCAATTTTCTGCATAGTTACTTGCTATTCCGCGAGTTCGAGTCTGTCACATCCGCCACTAAAGTCTGCCGACTTTTCCTCCATAAAATGGTTATTCATTGAAATTTACAATGGAATTAGTCCATCCGGTTGCCTGAGGTCGCTACACTTCTCAATCGCGTGAGACCACGCATTTAAAAGTATATCATTTCCCGCGTCAGACATATGTACCCCCGTCCGTGCGGAACAATGAGGGCGTATTTTCAGTCAGTCTCGGATGCGGAATGACCCTACCGGCAGCCGCAAATGTAGCTCCACGACCAGAACTGATTGAAGTGTTTTCTCTTTTTATTAATTTTGCGTTTGTGGATAGCACCACGCCAATGAAGCCTAGGCAATACATCAGACCACAATATTGTGGTCGCGGGCATTGCTCTATACAAGGCGGCAATATCATTCTTTACTTGTGCACAAAGCACGCCTGATCGGATCTGCGTTATGGAATTTCCTCCACAGTGTAGAATAATGATGTCTGGGGCTAATTCATTTTTCAAAATGCGGTTTATTTGCACAAGGACTTCGGAGAATAGCATACCCCGTTTACTAAACCATTGGATCGATACATGTGGTAACCTGAGTTGTGCATCCAATATATGGCACGCCCTTGCATGACCCCAATGAACCATGGAGTCTCCCACTATCCATACGTTCGAGGCTAGGTCTGTAATAACAAACGCATGTTATTATAAAAGTCAAATGTGTCAATAGCGAAATGAAAATTAACTACAAAATTAATATAAACAATCCCTGACATCAAACGGCAAATTTATTATTATAGCAAATTGAAAAACGAGGTCTAGTTAACAGCCATAATGTTTATGACACTAGATGATGATTAGCTATAGCACTGCGGCTCGGCTTCCCAACCCATTCTATGCTATGTGATCATTATATATGCCTACCGGATATATGTCTGAAAACAATCACTGCGCCAGCGCCCGGCACGCTTAATGTCAGAAGCCGATATACCCCTATCATACAAATAGGAACATGCTCCCATACGAAAACTATGACTCTTGTAGCCGGCCGTATGTAAGCCCAGCATAGTTAGACATTTTCCCAACACCGTAGTAAATTGATACCTAGTTAACGGTGTTCCATTTTCATGACAGAAGAACTGAACCGCCGGCCCTAGTCTAATGTTAATGAATTCCACCAGTGCAGATACTGGACAAATTTCGTCTCCCTCTATTGAATTAATGTTAACCGTCACAGCCTTATGCTGGCTGGTTTTCGATCGGCGCAGTGTGATGCACGCGTTCATAGGGCGCGCTTGGCTGTCATGTCTAATTACCACATCAGAGAATAATATCGGTCTCAGTGGGTCATTCGCCGACGTGTATATTATCTCGCTAACTCGAAATAACCCGAAAAAGGCTATCACGTATGCACAACGAAAAAGTATGCTTTCATATTTTGTAGTGCAGACGACATTTACGGATTTGGATAACCGCCTCAATACTTGTAATGTAATGGGTAGTCTAATATCACGCTGTGGGTTCAAACGTTTCGCTCCAAGAAGTATTTTAGCCGTAATAAATGACATCGTCGGGTCATCGTAACCATTGATTTTATGAACGAAACCTAACGCTGCTAGGTATGTCGCCATTGTACTGGGTGACTTCCCTTGACGGAACATGTACGCAATGTAAAGATTTATCACCGATACCGTTTGGGGTAGCCTAAAATTCCCAACCCATTATTTGTAAAAACAAAAAAAGTGCGAATGACCTCAAACCCGTATGATATGCCTGTTGTGTATTAATGGACAAACTGTTAGTAGTTAATCGTGAGATTACTGCTTGAAGATCTGTAATAGATGTGCCGGAACTTTTTGTGGAGTTGCGTCTGCATGCGGCGCCAGACTGCGAAATTTCTGAAAATTTAGGCGAGACAGTGAATCGCATATTAAGTTACTTTTTCCAGGAACATGTTTCACTCTGAACAAAATGTTGTGTTTTAGACAATGTAGGACAAACGGGCGGACCAACCTCATAACAGTTCGTGACCTACTTGTCATGGAGTTCAGGATATGACACACAGATTGATTGTCAGATCGGAATATGATCCTCTTGTTTTCCAGTTTGTTATGCCAGATATGGACAGACACCAAAATTGGGAAGAATTCAAGAAATGTTATATCCGTTAAAAGCCGGATGCAACCCAGTCCTCAGGCCATGTGCCATATGTCCAACTACCTGCAAAGAATGCTGCGAAACCTTTATCTATGGCCCCGGCACTATCAGTGAACAACTCGATGGCCTCATTCTGAATCCATAATCTGTCTGACATTATGGTAACGCCATTAAATTGCTCTAAAAATTGAAGCCATACTTGGAGGTCACATTTCATTTCTTGGGTAATTCTTACATGGTGATATTTTTTCCTAGCTCTGCCCATGGTTGCATCTATCAAGCGTCTACAAAAGGTTCTGCCCGGTCTTACTGCTCTACACGCAAAGTTTCAGACTGCCCAATAAAGACTGCATGTCGCGCAATGTCGTCTTAGTTCTATGTAACGTATCCAATAACTTGTGTTTAAGATCATCTATCTTGTCGGGTTGGGGAATGCGAACAGTCATATTATCGGAATTAATTTCCATGCCTAAGAAAGTGATAATAGTTTTCGGAAGTTCAGTTTTTTCTTCAGCTAATGGCACGCCTAATTCCTCACAAAATGTAATAAATGTGGTCAGCATTGTGTAACATCCTGACACTGATGCGTGTGCTAATAAGAAGTCGTCTAAATAATGCAATATAAAAAACCGCTTTCCAATTTATTTGTCACAGCCCACTCAATAAATGTTGAAAATTTCTCAAAAGTCGCGCAGCATTAAAGACAGGCCAAACGGTAAACATTTGTCAAAATAATATTGGCCTGCATGCTTCATACCTAATAATTCGTAGTCATTAGGAGACACTGGAATGATCCTGAATGCATTACGGATATCAAGTTTTGCCAATTTAGCGTGTCTCCCGATAGTTTGCACAACATCTACCGCAGAGTCAAACGACGTGTAGTGCACTGAACATAAGTCAGCGTCAATAAAATCATTTACTGAGCTCCCTGCTGGGTATGATAAGTGGTGAATCAATCTGTAATCCATACCTCCTTTTTTCTCCACCAGTCCTAACGGCGAAACTCGTAAATTAGGCAATATTCGCGTGCTAAAGGGACCTTCGACTCTACCTGCTAATATTTCATTATTTAATTTAGCGGCAACGACATGAGGTCGCGATAATGCTGACCCCAAGTTTTGTTGCTTCGTAAGCATTACGCGGACCTTCATACTGAAGTGGGAACCCATATTTGAACCCGTTAATTAACTCGTTAGCTGCATTGCGGTTTGAATACGTTTTAAGTTCGCGTTCCAAAATGTCACAATTCACGGGATGAACCTAATTTAAAATGGTTTTGTTTTATTGGGGACGCCTGTTTTGGATGTGACTTGTGACTGCCTCCGAAATGTATCGCAATTAATCATGGCGTGATTAGCATTACAAAATGAACATGCGTGTTTATACTTGCATGGGTTAAATCTACATCCGCCCTTTGCATTGTACATGCGGCAAAGCGGTTTCGCCGACGTCGCATTTGCTGGACGTGCAGACGCAGACAATCTATATTGTGAGACACGCTGCTGTGCTATAGTTGCCGATGGTCGCACCTGGTTTACCTGCGTCATAATTTGTATCCATAAATCCAAATTAAGCTTAGCCCAGCATTGTGGCACGATGACTTGACGCAGCCTGAACTGTTCATCATATGCCAACCATGCCATATCATTCCTATTTGCTGCAGCGTGTCGTATTGTGTGAAATACGCCAGCATGTCAGACGCTTGTGTCGGATGCTGTTGTATATATACATGCATGTAAATAATGAAAGCATCGGTCCACTGATCGATTGACTGCAGTCTGTCTCTATTCATTCTGGGCTTGGCTTGAATAATACCCTGATCATTGACAACAGTGCTGTACCCTGAGTATCACCGCCGACATCGTTATCCCGCTTTAGCAATTGGGACAAATGAACGTATTGATTTAACACAATTTTTTTGGCGCATTTGCTGCGACACATGTATGGTGATTGTATCGTCTGCACACGATATTGGAATTGGCATGGCATGTCCTGTATGAGGGGGAATGTGTACATTCTCCCGCACAACCTCAATACCTGCATTTTGAGTATTTGCGGAGCCATAAATTGGCTCAAATGGTGCAGTTATGCTGGACATTGCGGCTACAGGAATGTTAAACCCCATAATGGGATCGTTGCTATTGCATACAATCTCACCTGCCGTAGTGATATCTATCACTGGCGCCGCTGTGTGTGCTGACAACGATGGTGGCGTCGGTGCAGCCCATACCGCTGGAATAGGTGGCGCCAATGATGGCGCTACTGGGCCCTCTGACGTCGCAGATGCCGCTGGTGCCGTGGGTGTCGCTGGCGCATGTATCGTTTGCGTATTCTTCGCCCGTTTAGAGGCAACCTGACACCCCAAATCGTCAACCGCTTTTCTGGCCCTCCGTGTTCTCGGCATGTCCCAGCAATCCGTGAACAACTCGTTCGCAATATAATGTCCAGAGAAATCACAGCGACACCAATCTGTTTTCACGTAATTTATCAGCTCACAATGTTATTAAGCAACACCTATAATATATAGAGAACATGGAAACTGGTCAAATTGCCACCCTGGTTAAACCGACATAACTGGCATGTCGGATAACCAGGATTCCATGTGCAGATAATACGTAATTTAATTCCTGTTTATTAAAATTAAAATTGCTTATTTAGCTTTCGCTAGCAGAACAGGGCGAATGCTGTAATAATTTCTATTTTATGCTCGCTGATCTATTCCCGTTGGCTATTGCGCCGTGACTCACAGAGTTACGCTTAGGGGGCGGAGCATTGCACCTCCATATAATAACGTGATTTATGTTATAATCATAAATCCATTTATAAATATGTCATAGTATAGGTTCTCGTTCTTTGTACACATTTCGTATATTACCAAACGGGAGCGCATTTTAACAATTGTAGTGATTTTACAGTCACCAACGCTTGAAGTGACGTTTAAAATAGTATGACGTCAACGTCAAAACAACGTTGCTTTGTCGCGCCATTAGGGACGTCATTTGGAACGTCTTCGTTTTGTTCGTATGGCATTACGTTAGCGCATAATACGAATATGTAATTAGGGTGATGCGGCCAGCAAATCAATTTCACTGCAGGTGTTATTACACGTGTGCCATATCACATAACACAACATCATAACAAGGTTTTCATCTGATAACTAATATTTATATAGCCGGCGATGTATTGGACAGACAGAGATCAATGTTGACGGGCAGATAATTCTACAGACAAGTATTGGTCAATAATAGCAATCGTAAACCTATTTCACATAATTAATGGCATCTCACTTAATACGATTTATCATATTGTATTAACAGAAACTAAATATTCGGTTGATAAAAGGGACGTTTACGGGTGCGCATATTGTGTGCCTATATTGTTTGCAATTCAGCCAGCGTGGCACCATTGCTGTTATATGGGTTGCAACAACGAACACAGAATATCGTAACCGTACGATCAGGTTTTTTTCTGAATTATGACTTGTTTTGAAAACCTCCAATTTAGATATTAATTTGTTGCAACGGATCCACCTGCTGGTACAGGCATACACAGATCGCATCGTTGCAACAGAGACATATACAGTGAAACCTCTCTAAACCGGACACCCTGGGAGGTTCCCAGGGTGTCCGGTTTAGAGAGGTTTCACTGTAAATCAGACATTTGATTATTATGAGCCATATCTGGTTGCTATGCGATCACGAACAAACATTATCCCTTGAGACAAATGACCAAGAAACACATCAAAAATAAGATGACAGCTGTGTTCTTGTGTTCGGTTTAACGATGTTCCACTGTATTACACTATCAAAAAATCCCTAGTTGCAACATCTCTTTTTCTTCTGGGTTCTCATATACGAGGTAATTTCCGCTATATTGGCGATAATGGCGTATGAATTAAATGTCGCGCGCCATTCTAGGTCCTTTCTAATAACATTTCCCACTGGGTCTGGTTTTTACAATGCAGTTCGATAATGAATTATCAGCGGTCCAAAAGTGGTAATTGTTGCTAATCGCCACAATGAGGGGCGGTCATTGTTAATGGTAAAGCGTCTAGAGGCTTATCAGGGGTCCGTTTCACTAAACTTATGTTACAGTGGAACCTCTCTAAACCGGACACCGAGAAAACACCTGTGATATTATTTTAGATGACTTTCACTGTCATTTATCTCAGGAGATAATGTTTGCTTGTTATCGCATATCACACATATATGGCTCAGAATTATCAAATGGCTGATGTACAGTGACACCTCTCTAAGCCGGACACCCTGGGGACTTCCCAGGGTGTCCGGTTTAGAGAGGTTTCACTGTACGATACCAATGTTTGTACGAAGATATTTATTAATTTGCTTATCATATGAACGCGGTTGATTAACGTTGCCATATTGCACATATATGCGTACATCATTTGATGTGAACGTAAGCGCTAACTATTTTCCAGCAACGGCTGTCAGTGCAAATGTTATTCTAAAAGTAAAGTTTGCACTTACGAACTTAGTCGTGCGAAGTTTAGTCAAGGTGCATGATCACGTGGTTACAACAACAACAACGTCGCCCACTCCAAAGTAAGTATTATTTTATATTTTCCTTAATATGCAACGGATTTTGATGAAATATGGCGCAGCAAACGCGTCTTCATGAGCTGCATTTGGTGGTCTATGGAGTTTGGCACAGACTTATGTCGTTTTTGCGAAGAATCAATTTCCTTGTCTCCAACACGGAAATCGATTCTTCGCAAAAACGACAGACGTTTGGGTGAAAATAAAGAGACCACCAAATGCAGCTTAACAAGACGCGTTTGATGCGCCATATTACATCAAAATCCGTTACGTAATAATGACACTATAACATAATACGTACTTTGAATCGGTACTTATTGTTGTTGTTAGTACCACATGATCATACACCTTGTTAGTGAAACGTGCCCAAGACTCTTACGGTTTCTTTCATGTTTTGATAAGAACAGTTTTGTCTGAGAAGGCCTGTCTGTAGCCTATTTCATCAACCTATCAACACTTGATCAATCAAGACAAGTAGCCTATTTCATCAACCTATCAACACTTGATCAATCAGGACCAGTAGCCTATTTCGTCAACATTGCAAAGTATACTTTAGTAGCAAAGTATACTTTGAGGGAGAAATTTTCAATTTTATGATAAATTTATTAATTTTTATTATACTGAATTTATTACATTATCACAGCCATTTAATGGCTGTGATAATGTAATAAATTCAGTATAATAATTCTGCATACTTTTAATCATGAAATATATGCATTTGTTAGTTCTATATGAAATAATGCATTTCAGGAAAAATAAATGATTACTCCCTCAAAGTATACTTTGCTAGTAAAGTATACTTTGCAATGTTGATGAAATAGGCTACAAAAAATGACTTTTGACTTTCTAACCAAACATTTTATATACGCATTGCTAAAATGCCTAGTCCACTACAAGAGGTACGTTTATTTTCATTTGTCAAGCTCAATTCTGTACATTGATTTTCAAAAGCAATTTTTGTTCTATTGATGAAATAGTGAAGTCGATATATGGCATTTCATTTAAAACAGTAACTTGGCATACTTCTCGTGCTACAAAATATGTCAGTCAAACACCTTTGTGTGTAGCTATCATTCACGGTTGTACCAGTTTGTCAGACGTACATTTCTGCCTGCAATTTGGACTATAATATTTCCTGTATGAGCATGTTGATATCTAGATGCGGACACGTAACACTTCACATACTCCCGTATCGTCCGTGCCATATGAAGTGTTACGTGTCCGCAACTACTGTATGGCGACGAAATTTTGGCCATTAAACACATTCAATCCAAAAAATACTTAAAAGTAAGTACTTTATCACCAATAACAAAAATGTCACCTTCCCCAATTGTTTTTGATGAAATTCAGTAAAATTCCTATGGGAATTTAACACGGGGGCTAAAAATAGATGCTTTATATTGTTTTTATTTGTGGACCGATTTTCTAAATTTAACTTTTGTTTTCTTAGTTACATCATTTCCAAGCTATATAGCCAGGTTTCGGAATCATTTTCCACATTGTTTTCGTTTTTTGACTCCTCCCCCCACTGTTCCGCCTCTTCCCCCCCCCCATGTTAATTTCCCATAGAAAAATGTTTTTTTTTCGCTATTAAATAAATATTTGATGGAATTTCATCAATTTTTTTGTTATTGATGAAAAAGTACTTACATTTAAATATTTTTAGATTTAATATGTTTAGTGGCCAAAAGTTCGTCGGCAGGAAAACGTGGAACAGATAGTAAGCGCTATGATGATCGCCAGACACACGTCATCGACTAGGAATTGGAAGACACTGACAAATCAATTACCAATTACATAATCAACAGATTTCAAGTTTGATAACAGAAAATTACCAGGCATGAACAGTAAACTGATCGAAACTAGCATTCCAGAAGTGCATGGATTCCAATTATTATTATCCTAAGAGCCAGTTCCGGCACGCATGCTGTGCCATATGGTTTCCTAGTTACGTACAGGACATACCCATCACGCATTGATATTGTTTGGCTGATGACAGCTTCATTCGCTAATTCGCCTCTCATTATGTTAAAGGCACTGGGTCTCATTTCGCAATAATATTCGCATTCATTCATAGGTTTTGACAAAATAAAGCCCGAATAATTCAGAAAAGTGCAGAGTAAACATTTCCAGTAGAATTATAACGTATTTATTCTATGTTGATGTTTAATAGTCGCGATTTCCTGATTCCGAATATTAAACTATATAACCGGACATACCAGTACCCGGATTTCTATTTGTTTTTCTTTTTTTTTGTGTTAAGAGACCATTGTTCTAAGCGACCATTTTTGGTGTCTCCCTTGGGTGATCGTTTAATGCAAGTTTGACTGTAGGTGATTACTAATTTAACCCTTTGAACCCGAAAGCGGCGTTTGCAAACAGTGCATATTTTTGCAAGTACTTTTCATATTTTTGAGAGCAATTCATACCCTTTTCATACATGGACTTGTCTGAAAAGCATTTTGTGACGATTGGATTGGTCGGAAAATTAACATATACAAATATGTTCCAGTTACTTAGGGGTGAAAGGGTTCACGAACTAGTTAATTAATTAATTAATAGTACCTATAATGGAAACTTACTTTGTGGCATAATAATAGTATTATTCTGTCACAGCCAAAAACCATTACGTTTCATAAATTGTGTTTCAGGGTACTCAGTAGGCACAATCTGTTCTTTATATCAGAGGCATCATCTGAGACCGTTTCTGGCATATATCAGACGTAAATTTCCACACTGATATCAGGGACGATAACCGTGTTTCCTTAAAATGTTAACGGACATTACCATTTATTCTCTGTATTTATTTTTTGATGTGCAATGATCATACTTTATAATCTGTCGAAAATATTATATTTCCGTGCATTACTATAAATAATTACAAATAGAATGCCTCATTTGCATATAGCTATACATTTATATCTGTCACAGGGTGAGAAAAATGTGCTCCGGCCCGGGGCTCTAACCTGGGACCTCTGGTTTACCGTACCATCGCTCTAACCGACTGAGCTAGCCGGGCACGAATACACATTTCCTCCCCACAGTGAGTTACGTACCGTGACATACTTCCCCGCCAAATTGGAATTCGTCCCCGAATTCTATATTTAATTCGTCTCTGAATTCCATATATTTGGTACATTTTGGGTAGCATATATATCAGTCACGGTCCCTCGTTGGGCGCCAAATGTCACAGGGTGAGAAAAATGTGCTCCGGCCCGGGGCTCGAAGCCGGGACCTCTGGTTTACCGTACCATCGCTCTAACCGACTGAGCTAGCCGGGCACGAATACACATTTCCTCCCCACAATGAGTTACGTACCGTGACATATGTATAGCGGGCACTCGTACTTTTAGAATCGGCGAAATAGTGACACTTATTTATGTCCTATAAGGAACAGTTTGTGCCTACTGAGTGGGCATGTACCTTTAAGACATCCATACAGCAGTACAATGCAATCATTATTGAGCCATCGAACGTATCCCTATACAGTACAACCCCTCTACATAACATATGCCACCTATGCGAAAATGAGCATAGCTGTAACACAACCACCATAGTACGTGTGGCAAATTGAGGCTGCAAGCAGTGTAGTGCAAAACGGACATACAGTGGGGTCAGCGTGTAAGTGCACACACGAACGAACACGACAGGTTGGAACCAAACAAAATATAAAAAAAAATGTAAATATTTTTCTGCATTTTTTCTCATTTCGCATCAAAAGTGTATGTTGTTACCAATCAGTTGAACCGTCTCGACGAGACGGTTCAACTGAGTGGTAACAACATACACTTTAGGTGGGTAGCGAACCAACCTGTCGTGTTCGTTCGTGTGTGCACTTACACGCTGACCCCACTGTAACACGGTTAAAAGGACCTAAAAGGTCTAAACTGGTTAGCGCAACGGGTAACGAATGGGTTTTCACCAATGCGACTCGGGTTCGATACTCGACTGGGGCAGTATGTATGTGGCAGTATGTGGGATGTGGGATGGTATGGTGGTCGCCAGCTTAGACAAGTGGGGTTTCCCCGGGTACTCCGGTTTCCTCCCATATTAAGCATCACGCCTCCATTTCTGCCAACGACAGCATTTATACAAGTACACATACATGTACTATCGCGCTTGTTTATAATCGTTGTAAAATAAATAAAGTTTGTCTTTAACAATGTTCATACCCTGATCATCTTTGCGTACTTATGTAAAGCCAGTAATGTGTCGCCAGCATTGTAAAGTACCGGGGGCCGTTTCACTAAACTTCGTACGACTAAAATATTCGTAAGTGCAAATTTGGAATCGTCTGGAAAGTTCAATTGGTGGATTTACATACATTTATTGAGCATAGGCTGCATATGCAGCCTATGCTCAATAAATGTAAATCCAATAATTGTTTGCAAGAAAACATTGTTAATGTGAAATTTACAGACTATCATAGGTTTGCACTTACGAACATTTTAGTCGTAAGAAGTTTAGTGAAACGGCCCCCCCCCCACCCCCCCCGGTTCGCAACCCGCAGCTCCATGGAGCCCCGCAGGGGACGTATCATTTTATTTGTTATTAATTCGTTGCCATGAAATAACAATTCGTTCCTTCAATTTAACAATTCGTTCTCGCGAATTAATAATTCGTTCCCTCAGTTTAACAATTCGCTCTCACGAAATACGTCCTGACGGGAACGAATTGTTAATTCGTTGGAACGAATTGTTATATCGTGGGAACGAATTGTTAATTCGAGGGAACGAATTGTTAAATTGAGCGGACGAATTGTCATTTCGTGGGAACGAATTGTTAATTCGAAGGAACGAATTGTTAATTCGTGGGAACGAATGTGAAATTGAGGGAACGAATTGTTATTTCGTGGGAACGATTAAATTAAAAAAAATCAATGTACCCCGTACAGCTCAAATAAATGACCGATCACTGCTTTCTGATTTATATCGTTGTAATTTCCATTTGTATCCCTGATATTAGAAGCCACAGTTAGATCACGGTTCGTCCGCATGTACGATGAGATAATCCGCGAGCTTTAGCGAGCTTTATGCGGACGAACGAGATCTAACTGTATTATCACATCCTCGTGTCCATTTATTGACCATGTGCTGTGCAAATGCAGAAACAAACCTCGAAAATGTATCAAAGATGTGATAATGTTTTATTGCCTATCCCAGTATCTGTCTAAGACAGTACATGTATATCCAGGTGTTAACGTTGATGCACTGGCTACATCTGCCGCTACCCTGATAGGTCATATTGTAGCTTAAATTACTTTAACAGACCATGTAGTACACATTTGAAATATTGTGATGCTGCATGTGTTTTAGCTGATCAGGAGCTATACGGGCCATAAATGGTATAGGACCGCTTTTGCCAGGTTGCGGACAACTCATTATTGAGAGGTCGATGTTGAAATTATGGATCCATCCGAAACGGATGTCCGTATTCTGCTACACAGTAAAACCGGACTACATGTGGAAGAGTCGGACTCTTCCAAATGTGAACCGAACACGCTCGACGGTCCCCAGGGTGTCCGGCTTATACATATTCCACCGTAATTCAGGTATATGAACACTCTCAGGCCTCGACAAATTTTTATTTTCTGACTCGTCCCACTGGACGAGAGAACCTAAAAATCTACTCGTCCAGACTGGACTTCTACTCGTCCAAACTTTTGGTCAAATAACAAAACATACATTTTTCAGAAATGGTAATTATATGTCTTTAAATGCATGTGTATCTAGTTTGTGATATTAAACAATACTATTTCCACAGTCAATGTGCCCGTGTAGATCTATATTTCCAGCTTTCGGTGCGCGGCTTCAACAAATAAATTATGTAATTTATGTAATTTGTGTAACTGTTACTACAAAGCGTGAAACAATGGTGCCGTGGTGGGAGGGGTACACTGCAGTTTGCGTCTTATTGTAAACGGGAATAATAATGCAGGAAGAATAAGATTGCCAAGTTTTAGATATAATTCGCCAGATACCCGTGATTAATTTCGCCTTTTCGATCTATCAATATCTCCGCCGCTCTGCAAAAACCGGCGTATGTCTGACATCTTGACACCACGCTCGATAATCAGTAATATTTTATTGGAATTTAGTATTTCGCTTCGCAAAACTTCGCATTTGCATTTTCTCAGTGGTGATCTTCAAATTTCCACTCGCCCGACTGGACGAGCGGCTTTAATTTTCACTCGCCCAGACTGAAAAGTTACTCGTAAATACGAGCGGACGAGTGGATTTGTCGAGGCCTGACTCTAATACTAGGAGGTCCGCTGGGTGTCATGTGTAGAGAGATTTCACTGACAAATTTAGAGTATTTTATCGTTATAACCGTGTTGCAAATTGCCCATCAACAACCACAACAATTATATATTTATAAATTACATTACAGTGAAACACACCATACTGAATACAGGCTTTTAGCGTATCAGGTATAGAGAAGTTCCACTGTTATTCATGTAAAATTCCACTGTTGTACTGTAGTGTAATCTCGCTATACCGAACACCCTGGCGCTAGCCAGGGTGTTCGGACTAGTGAGATTCAACTGTACAGCTCATGTACAGCTAAACCCAGCCTTCAAAAAGTTCCATGCTCTGGCTCAGACAGTTGGTGATTGGTTGATTACAGTGTAAGCTCGCTATATACCGAACACCGTGGCGGTACCATGGATGTTCGGTATACCGAGAGTTCACTGTATGTATACCACTGGGGGACCGATTATATCGTGGACGCACCTCTTGTTCGGTACACATTTTGCATTCCTGCCTGTTTCCCATCACAGATAGATGTTCATTGATAGCGACTATAATGTAGAATTCGCGTGCACGCACCATGTCTGCCCTTTCTCCCGCGCAATTAATGCAAGAGCAATTTGCATCTAAGCGTTCAGACGGTAACAATGCAAGTTTTGTTCCGAACCAGTGAGCCGTTTCACTAAACGTCGTACGACTAAAATGTTCGCAAGTGCAAATTTATGATAGTCTGTAAATTTCACATTAACGATGTGTTCTTGTAAACAATTATTGGATTTACATTTATTGAGCATAGGCTGCATATGCAGCCTATGCTCAATAAATGTAAATACATCAATTGAAATTTACAGACTATTCTAAATATGCACTTACGAACATTTTAGTCGTACGAAGTTTAGTGAAACGGCCCCCTGGGAAATACCAATTGGAAGGATGGTATATTATGTGCAGTTCTAATACTTATTTCCAGGAACTATAAAACGATCATTAAAACTTCACAATTACAAATATCTCTGAATAAAACATCACTAATTGTCGTTGATTTTAACTGAAAATCCGTAGATAATAATCATATTTAATATGTGGCTGGTTTTAGAGGAATGAGGCTTATGATCTCTGCGACCAATGTAGACCCAGACCAGCCTGCGCATCAGCGCAGTCTGGTCTGGGTCTGCACTGCTCGCTATTCCATCAGTGAACAAGAAATGTCCGCGGTGGCAGTTAATTAACTATTCATAAGCACAGTTATGAAGGTCAAAAGGTCAAGGTCATATTAAGGACCAATTATATACCTGATCATCTTTGATTCAACGATAATTGCTTCGTAAATGTGATAGAATATGTGAAGAACATATATGTGAATACTGCCTTGTTACTGTATCCTACACGGCACATGGAGTGGCCAAGTCGGCCAGATATGTGTGTTCCAGCCATCAGCCAGTTTCACCTCTTCTGCTGTTTGACAAAGAACTCAAAATATGAAGTAGAACATATTGATATAATGTAGCTAATCACATGTTGAAAAGCCAGGAGAACGGGCTCATATATCAATTATATTACACCAATCTGTAGAATAACATGAACCACAATTATAAATGGCTTCATACACAGAAAATCGCACAGTGTATCACTTTTACCTGGCAAACCACACAACATATACCATACACACCCACTACTGTACTCTGTCATCAGCTATCAACTCCAGTCAGACATGTCAGCAGTTACCTGAGTGTATTGTCCCTGGAGTGCACTCATCTATAATGAGAGTAGATATAGCTTTATCTTTGGGTGACGTGTACACTAACATAGGCTGTTATGATTGAAGATTGAAAAGTCTACACATCAAAATATATTTTGAGATCGATGGGAGAAATGCTCAGATATCTCGTCTTTTGTATATTTTGCTGGCATACTATTTATAGCTTGCCGTTGTCATTTATGTCTATGTATTGCACCAACTTTTATTTGGTTTACTGCCATATTATTTGCTGTATGTGGTGGTGAAACTGTACGATGACTTGTACATAGACAGATGGCGGAGATGGCAACCCAATGCTCCATATAGTATACAGTAACAAGACGATATTCACTTATGCTATATTCATATATCACATCACTCTTATGAAGCAATTATCATTGAAGCCAAGTGTATCTATCTATGACCTACTGTCTGTTTCACGAAAGCTGCCCGAATTTTACGGCTATATAAACAATTAAAAAACAAGATTTCTTTTGATAATATTAAATTAAAGGAAGAATTAAGAATGAGCCTTCTTTTTATTTCGTGAAATTTGGTCAAATATTGATTTTATTGCGAAAAAACAATATCCCCATGTTAAATCCCCATAGACAACTTCACGGAGTGAAGATGTCTATGGGGATTTAACATGGGGATTTGTTTTTTAATTTTAGAAATACTGGACCGATTTTTAAAATTTAACTTTTATTTTTTTAGTTAGATCATATCCAAGCTATCTAGCTAGGTTTCGGAGTCAATTTCCAAAATTTTTCGTTTTTTGACTCCTCCCACACACCTTTACCTCTTTTCCCCCCATGTTAAATTCCCATAGACAAATTCATTTTTTGTAATAAAATCAATATTTGACCGAATTTCATGAAATAAAAAGAAGGCTCATTCTTAAATTTTGATAAAATTTAATATTATCCAAAAAAAAAATTGTTTTTGCATTGTTTATATGGCCGTAAAATTTGGGCAGGTTTCGTGAAACAGACAGTAATACCTTAGCTATCAATCCGTAGATAACAATCATATGTGATATGTAGCTGCATTTGGAGAAATGAGGCTTATGACCTCTGTGACCACAGGTTGAAGTAACGGACCGAGGTCTATAAATACATTAAATATGCCTAAAAGCATCAATAAATGAAGATTTTGTTTTTCTCCCTCCATTTACTCCATTATAATGGAGTATATGGAGGGATTAAAAAAAAATCTTATATTCCTTCATTTATTGATGCTTATAGGCATATTTAATGTATTTATAGACCTCGGTCCGTTACTTCAACCTGTGTCTGTGACCAGTGCACTGCTCGTTATTGCACCAGTGAAATGACCGCCATGCTTGAAACTGACTGTATATAACATTAGCAGTGTAGGAGTCAGCTAGTACATCAGAAGGTAGGCTGATTACAAATGGCATAAGCTCCATTTCTCCAGTCACAACAATATATTAGTCACCCTTTAACCCTTTCAACCCTAAGGAACTGGAATGGACTGTGATATGCTAATGTTCCGACCAATCCAATGGTCACAAAATGATATTCAGATTCGTCCATTTATGAAAAGTAGGTGTTTTTGTTCTAAGAAATATTAAAATTACTTTCAAAAAATGCAGATCCTAATGAGACGGCTCGTTACGAGCCGGCTCATCTGGATCTGAACTTTTTGCATAAACCGCTATAGCGGGATTTCGGGTTCAAAGGGTTAATGTCCATGTTAGATATTCGTTTTCATATTCCTATCTTTTGTAAATTTCTGAACATAGATGTGGGGAGGGGAAGGATTATGCATGATTTACCCTAATGTGAGCATTTCACCCGTGCGGTTGAACCGTTCGCGTATGACTACCTTTGGTTGTTTTGTTCAGTCCCAACCAAACGTTCCGACAGACCAGGGGGCCGTTTCACTAAACCTCTTACGACTAAAATGTTCGTAAGTGCAAATTTAGGATCGTCTGGAAATATTAATTTATGGATTTACATGTATTGAGCATAGGCAGCCTATGCTCAATAAATGTAAATCCAATAATTGTTTACAAGAAAACATTGTTAATGTGAAAGTTACAGACTATCATAATTTTGCACTTACGAACATTTTAGTCGTACGAAGTTTAGTGAAACGGCCCCCAATATCCGTTATCAAAGTATACTCAGCGACAAAATAAACCGTACAGTTTTTAAAAGCGCACATCTATATTTCTAAGCGATGTGTAACAACTTTTCTATCAAACGTTCCCTGAAAATAAATGATGAGCCGATACAATAACTATTATGCAGATTGATATTGACAAATCGCATGTAAGTTGTCCAAGTATAGTTTTACCATTTCCGGT
The DNA here is from genome assembly GCA_029237695.1 of Conchocele bisecta. Taxonomy (NCBI): domain Eukaryota; kingdom Metazoa; phylum Mollusca; class Bivalvia; order Lucinida; family Thyasiridae; genus Conchocele; species Conchocele bisecta. The sequence continues at coordinate 77,805,288 of CM055272.1, forward strand.
CCTTGCATCGTTACTGTTGAATAATTCCGTGCACAATATCGGCTGTGCACAGCCTCGAGATAACCGAACAAAACCACGAGGTAACATGATAATCCAACATGCAGTGCCGAGGTAATGATCAATGAAATCTGGTAAATGGCGGTATAAAGTTGTTCGGATCTACTGCATTCAGTCGAAAACATTTTCATTATTACTGTCTAACATCTGTATGTAACCTCTAAGTCAAGTGATGATGGCTTACGACATGCTTAATATGGTTATGTATACAACTTTTTCGTTGTTATTATATACCTCTCCTCTTCACCGATATAAACCAGTATTATTAGACTGTACGGTTTCTTTTGTCGCCAATTATATGTAAAACACATTGGTGTGGAATAATATTGGCGGTGAACATATTTAAATCTTACGGAGCTCCGTAGAGGACATGGATTTCTTTTTTTAATTCGTTTCAACGAAATAACAATTCGTTCCCTCAATTTAACAATTCGTTCCCTCGAATTAGCAATTCGTTTCCACGATATAACAATTCATTCCCTCCAATTAACAATTCGTTCCCACGAAATGACAATTCGTTCCCTCAATTTAACGTGGGAACGAATTGTTAAATTGAGGGAACGAATTGTTACTTCGTGGAAACGAATTGTTAAATTGAGGGAACGAATTGTTATTTCGTGAGAACAAATCAATAAAAAAAAATAAAATTATACGTCCCCTGCGGGGCTCCATAAAATCTATCCTCCGCCGGTACATGTATATGGCAATATGCTTTGCAATGGAATGCATTATGGCCTTACCTTTGCCGGAGAAAGTGTGCATTTTTGGATGGAATACTACATTATTCAATCTATTAACGCCACGAGCTCACTACTGTCTTTGAGCTTTTACCGTAGCAATATAATCATGTTATCTGTGGCAGTGACTGAAGAAATGGGGTATATGGGTTGTTCGACCGGTGTAGATCCAGATCAGCCTGTGCATCCGCACAGTCTGATCTGGATCTGCACTGTCCGCCATTCCATCAACGAAACACCTTCCATGCTTCGAACAAGTAATGTAGATCGCTATCAGGCTACAGGAGTGTGCTATTTGATGTCTGGATATACACTGGTCACGAATTCCATAAGCCCCTTTTCTCCAGTCACAGCCACATGTGACTAGCAACCGGAAAGCTTTATCTCTTGTGTTGCACAGTTGGAGAAACAAGTTGGAGATTATAGGAACCATTTCTCGTTTAAAATAGATTTTCTCGTTTCTTAGCAAATACACGATTGTTTTGTTATATGTAAGTGTGACTGGAGAGATGGGGCTTATAGGATTTGCGACCAGTGTAGATCCAGATCATATGCATCCGCACAGTCTGATCAGGATCTGCATTGTTCGCCATTCCAACAATGAAGCAGCCGCTATGATTCTTTCTAATATGCGATATATATCGTAATCAGGCTAATCTGATCAGGAGCTACACTTGTCACATATCCCATAATACCCATTTCTCCAGTCACATCTACATACAGTTGAACCCCTCTAAACCGGACACCACTGTAAAACAGATAGATTAATACTTCAAGACACGCGTGGTTGCTTTGCGATCACGAACATACATTAATATCGGACGTAAATGGCAATGTAACATATCTAATTTAAGCTCAACTAACTTTCCTCTGTGTCCGGTTTAGATGGGGTTCTACTGTATTAGGTTTTAACAATTTCATGGAACGGGACACATTTGATGATTAATAATTTAATATATCGATGGTCTAGTAACATAAGGTCGTAAGCGCTATGCTAAAGCATAGCACTTTCGACCTTATGTTACAGACCATCGATATAATGTCGTGTTGCAACCTACGGAGCCCCGCAGAGGACATGGATTTTTTTCCCTCAATTTAATAATTCATTCCCTCGAATTAACAATTCGTTCCCACTATATAACAATTTGTTCCCGCGAATTAACAATTCGTTCCCGTGGGAGCGAATTGTTATTTCGTGGGAACGAATTGTTAAATTGAGGAAACTAATTGTTAATTCGTGGGAACGAATTGTTAAATTGCGGGAACGAATTGTTATTGCGTGGAAACGAATTAATAAAAACAAGAATTCTACGTTCCCTGCGGGGCTCCGTAGCAACCAGTCGCGATCGTGGTGTCTATGGAAATACTGACACAAGGTGCATGATCACGTGATTACAACAACAACAACAATACTGATATTTCCAGAAGCGACTCCGATTCAAAGTAAATACTATTTTAAGTTGTCCTTATTATGTAACGGATTTTGATGGCACATCAAACTCGTCTTCTTAAGCTGCATTTGGTGGTCTCGGTACTTTGGCCCACACTTCTGTCGTTTTTGCGAATAATCGATTTCCGTGTTTACTGACACGAAAATCGCAAAACGACATAAGTCTGTGCCGAATTCCCGGTACTACCAAATGCAGCTCATGAAGACACGTTTGCTGCGCCATATTTCATCAAAACCCGTTGCATATTAAGGAAAATATCAAATAATACTTACTTTGGAGTGGGCGCGCTTTCAACACGTTCAGCCATTGTTGTTGTTGTTGTAACCACTTCACCATTCAGCTTGTGAAAGCAACAACATTGTAATATAATACTTACTCTTGCAATCCACTTCCGTACACCGTAGCTAGCTACGGGATTAATTGCAAGAGTTACCGTTCGCAACTAGGTGGTTGTCCTATTTTTGAGCAAGAGATACTTATCGCAACTAGTAATACTATATACGTGAATCCATAGCTTTTAGTTGTCGAATCGACTTTTCATTGGAACCATCATTGTATCCAAAGGTTGGTCATGTGCGTCACCAGCATTTTTGAAAATGGGGTTCGACTTTCAGCTGTGAAGCAACCGAAATCTGTAAGGGGTCCTGGACACCTTACAGAGTTCGGTTGTTTCACAGTCCCAGAGAGATTTTCATTTCTAGAAGTCAAATTCTGCATTCGGGTATGTTGTTACAACAAATAGCTCCTGTGTAAAGAGTTTTGGGCCTATTTAAGAAGTTTATTTCTTAAAATTAGTATAGTTCAATACACTTGGCGCCGCTTGACTGTATTTTGTTAACATACTATAATAATGCACCGAACCTCGCATGACGACGCACTTGTTGCCTGCATGAGATTAGCTCGATGCATCGTGTGCGTATGGAAGCGTCCTGGGGCCGTTTCACTAAACTTCGTACGACTAAAATGTTCGTAAGTGCAAAATGAAATTAGTCTGTAAATTTCACATTGACACTGTTTTCTTGTATACACTTATTGGATTTACATTTATTGAGCATAGGCTGCATTTGCAGCCTATGCTCAATAAATGTAAAGCCATCAATTGAAATTTCCTATCCTAAATCCTAAATTAGTGAAACGGGCCCCTGGTGCCAATACTAAAATATATGTATCTCCTGATTAGGAGATACTAACTCCTAATTAGGAGATAATAAGTCCTAATTAGGAGATAGTAACTCCTAATTAGGAGATACTAAGTCCTAATTAGGAGATACTAACTTCTAATTATGACTTATTATCTCCTGATTAGGACTTATTATCTTCTAATTAGGAGTTAGTATCTACTAATTAGGACTTACTATCTCCTAAGTTGGAATTACTATCTGTGCCAATGCTAAAAGAAATTATATCCTAATAAGGAGATAGTAACTCATAATTAGGAGATACTAAGTCCTAATTAGGAGATAACTCCTAATTAGGAGATAGTAACTGACAAGGTAATATATTCTTCGCAAAAACGACAAAAGTATGTGCTGAACTCCCGAGACATTGCAACTCACGAAGACGCGTTTGCTGTGCCATATTTCATAAAAATCTGTTGCATATTAAGGAAAACCCACCGAACCTCCCCTAACGACGCTCTTGTTGCTTGTATATAGTTCGCTCGGTTAATATGCATCGCGTGGGCCATGGCTGGATTCCTGTGGTTACGGTCTGGGTGACACTCGGTGTCTGATCAATACATATTTTGGTTGAGCTACTGGAGAAATGAGGCTTATGGAATTTGTGGGCAGTGTAGCTTTTGCATTGGTAATATAGCCGTATACTTTGGGCAGGTTTTGTGAAACAGACAGTAGTGCTCAAGGACAATGCACACAATGTAACATGTGGTAAAAGGAGGTGGATGATCTGGTGGAGGAGTCAAAGAGCGAAAACATTTGGAAATTGACTTCGAAACCTAACTACATAGCTTGGAAAGTATCTAACTAAGAAAACAATCGGTCCACTCTATTTGAATTTAGACAAATTTCCCCGTGTGAGATGTCTATGGGGATTTAACATGGGGAAATTGTTGTTTTTTTGTAATAAAATAAATATTGGACCAACTTTCACGAAATAAAAGAAGGCTCATTCTTAGATGTTGATAAAATTAAAATGTTATCGATTTTATTTATTGATTTTGCGTATAGCCGTATAATTTGGGCAGGTTTCGTGAAACAGACAGTAGTGCTCAAGGACAACGAATACAATGTAATAACGTACTGTACTCTTAGGTCCGGAATAATTGCAGAAACGTGTGTGTATCTGCGTAATCAGTAGCCTATTTCACCAACTTTGCAAAGTATACTTATCTAGCAAAGTATACTTTTAGGGAGAAATTTTCAATTTCAGGATAAATTTATTAATTTTTATTATACTGAATGTATTACATTATCACAGCCATTTTGGCTGTGATAATGTAATAAATTCAGTATAATAATTCTGCATTCTTTTAATCATCAAATATGTGCAGTCATTAGTTCTATATGAAATAATGTATTTCGTGAAAAATAAATGATTACTCCCTCAAAGTTAGCATGTTATGTCCGGAACAATTGCAGAAACGTCCGTGCATCTGCATTATCTGATCAGGGTCTAGAGTGTTCGCCATTTTCTCAGAATGCAAGCATTTAGTCAATTTGTTGATTGCATGGTACAAGATACATAGTGAAACCTCTCTGAATCGAACACCCTGGGGTGATGGTATTTCCGGGGTGTCTGGTCTATGTATAGTATGACGGACAAGGCAGATCCTGATCAGACTGTGTGGATTCACTGGCTGATCTGGATCTACACTGGTCGACAAATATATAAACACCAACGTTCACCAGTCACAGCCTCTATATGTTTGATTATTTAAACATGATGTTGATGTCACGATGACGTGTTCGCTCTTGCATGAATTCCAAGAATATACGAGAGGTGATATTCAACAATGTTCCAATCGGAAACTCACGATCGGTAACAATATATATATACATACAGCTCTCTCTCTCTAATTAGGAGAAATAACTCCGAAATGGATGCACCTGTGAGGCCGGTGTCATCGTATGGCGATACGGTACAGAGTTTTGGGATAGCTGCACAGCCAGTAATTGCTCCAGTAATAAATACTGAGATAGTTAGAAACATTCAGATAAAAGTTGGGTACCTAAATAGCAAACCTATGGAAGCGTCCTTGTGCCAATGCTAACATATATTTATCTCCTAATTAACTCCCAATTGGGAGATACTATATCTTCATTAGGACGAAGTATCTCCTAATTAGGAGTTAGTATCTCATAATTAAGACTTATCATCTTGTAATTATGACTTATTATCTCATAGGAGTTAGTATCTCCTAATTAGGACTTATCATCTTCTAATTAGGACTTATTATCTCATAATTAGGACTTTTTATCTCCTAACTAGGAGATAAATTATATTTTATCATCGGCACATACAGTTAGTCCTAATTAGGAGATAGTAAGTCATAATTAGCAGACAATACTCCTTAATTAGGAGATAGTAAGTCATAATTAGCAGATAATACTCCTTAATTAGGAGTTCGTATATTCTAATTAGGAGATAGTAAGTCATAATTAGCAGACAATACTCCTTAATTAGGAGTTCGTATATTCTAATTAGGAGATAGTAAGTCATAATTAGCAGACAATACTCCTTAATTAGGAGTTCGTATATTCTAATTAGGAGATAGTAAGTCATAATTAGCAGACAATACTCCTTAATTAGGAGTTCATATATTATAATTAGGAGATTAAAATATGTTAACATTGGCACCAGGACTCTTCCATACAAATACGCGTGACGTACTGTACCCATTATGAAACTTGGACAATAGGAAATTGATTGTGGCCTTGCTTTCATTCTCAGCAATGCATTTAACAACTACAGTGTATCTACACGTGTGTAATGTTGTTATAGAACATTCTATCGGACTTATATCAAACCCATTGCCATGGAAACAACACCTGGGGTCGGTTTCACTAAATTTCGTATCACTAAAATGTTCGTAAGTGTAAAAGTATGATAGTCTGCAAATTTCACATTTATAACACTGTTTTCGTGTAAACAATGATTGGATTTACATTTATTGAGCATATGCTGCATATGCAGCATATGTTCAATAAATGTAAATCCATCAATTGAAATTTACAGATTATCCTAAATTGGCCCTTCCGAACATGTTAGTTTTACGACGTTTAGTGAACTGGCCCCCACAACACTACTGTCTGTTTCACGAAAGCTGCCCAATTTTTACGGCTATATAAACAATTCAAAAACAAGATTTCTTTTGATAATATTAAATTAAAGGAAAAAATAAGAATGAGCCTTCTTTTTATTTCGTGAAATTTGGACAAATATTGATTTTATTGCGAAAAAACAATTTCCCCATGTTAAATCCCCATAGACATCTACACGGAGTGAAGATGTCTATGGGGATTTAACATGGGGAAATATATTTGAATTTTAGAAATACTGGACCGATTTTTAAAATTTAACCTTTGTTTTCTTAGTTAGATCATATCCAAGCTATCTAGTCAGGTTTCGGAGTCAATTTCCAAAATTTTTCGTCTTTTGACTCCTACCACATTTCCTTACCACTTTTTCCCCCCATGTTAAATTCCCATAGACAAATCAATTTTTCGTAATAAAATCAATATTTGACCGAATTTCACGAAATAAAAAGAAGGCTCATTCTTAAATTTTCCTTTAATTTAATATTATCGAACAAAATATTGTTTTTGCATTGTTTATATGGCCGTAAAATTTGGGCAGCTTTCGTGAAACAGACGGTAGAAACGTTGATCAATTTCAAGAGGACTTCAAGAGGACTGCACTCTTGTTAGTGTATTTGTAATCGTCGAAACCGCGATGACACACGGAACTACTAATAATTGGCGGAGATGAGAAAAAAACCCAACTAATTACAAATGAATTACTGCTGTCTGTTCACATAGTTTTGACGAACGGTTCATATTTCCGTGTTTTATGGATTATGTCGGTACATCTGGTGGTTTGGGTGCATTGTTACCAACATACAAGTTACGTCACCTCCCGTGAATTACACGTATACATGTACGCATGGTTGACATTATACGAAGGGTTCGAAAGTTCGGAACGGTGAATGTGTAGATAATTGACCGTTTCTGTCGTGTTTAATGTTTGAGCATTAGTAGCTGCACACAACTATGTAAATTACCCGGAACAAACGAAATCCACCCAAATCTACACAAATCCACCAACATATCCATATGACACCAACATACTGACCATCAGTTCAAACACATGCTGTTTGTTCCAGCTAACACTGCACATTTGCCACATCTATATACTCATATCAAACTTTGACTAAAAAGTATGTGTAGCCAGCTTTTAACGGCCATTTCATCCCAAGAACATCGGCCAAATACATGTATTAATATTATAACATGGAGAAAACATTTTCAATTAATTTTGGACTTGTGAATCGATGGTCAAAATATAATACATGTACATATAGTTGCTAGGTCATTTCTAGACAGTTTCTCGACCCAATTTACAAAAGTATTTAGTTTTCCACTCGTCACATTGCTCGTCTTCTGTATCGACCCATGTTAAATTTCCACAGGAAATGTCTTGTTTCGTAATAACATCATAATTTGACGAATTTTAAAAGGACATCACTAAAAGTTGGTAAACCAAATAGTTTCTCAATACAAAATCATGTTTATACAGCCATACAAGATGGACAGGGTTAAGTGAATCAGACAGAAGAAAAATATTAATTACTAATCTTAACGGTATCTCTTACCTAACCCTGTATAACAGATTGTTACCGATTGTTTTGCATATCTCTCACTCTCTCACAGAGAGATATTCACACCAATAGGAAACAATCGGATTTGTTTCCGATGTCAAACATTCTGCCATATACTCGTCACGTCAAATCAGTGAGTCTGTCTGTTGAATGACGTGTACGAGTTACTGCAGAATTGTCCGTGCTGTCTGTCATATACCGTGAATCAGATACGTCTATACAACATCTTGGAATATGACTCAATGTACCAAGGAGTACTTTCCGTGAAATGTGAATTAAAGGAGGAGTATAAAACGCGGAACATGACAGGAGGAGTATAACGTGCGGAACATGATGCCAACAATTAGCTAAATGTACCATGCCTTTTGTATGGCGTTGTTTAACTAAGTAACCGTGATATGATTATTCGAATCCAGCGTGGTGCTTGATGATAATTCAATTATATGCGGCGCTTATAAATCTATCGAACAAAGTTAGTAGTGATAGTTTTGAAGTTTTGAATAATTTGGATAAACAATATGGATTTTAATCCGGTTGTGCGATTACGTAAGTACATGCAGCTGTACATTTTACGTATGTTGGTACGTAACACGTCTAAATATACTATATGTACTGTTCACACACTATACACATTTTATACATTGCAATGTTTGATACATACATAAGGCAATAATGTACCGGTTTTGACTGTAAATTATATGCTCTTGTTAGTTTCGCGTTGCACGATAAAGGCATACTACAATGATACCTCTCTCAACCGGACACCATGGGAGGTCCCCAGCGTGTCCGGTTTAGAGAGGTTTCACGGCATTTCGGGTATTTGGCCATTCTGAGCCATATTGTGCTATGCGATCATGAACAGGTATTATCACCTGAGATAAATGACCAAGAAACTTATCAAAACTAATATCACATATTTATTATATACCTACCCATGAAATACATAGTTATACGATGTAAATAAAAGCCATATGTTCTCATCGATGAAATAAACAACTTGCGGTGAAAATACGACTACTTCCGCTATATATATTCATAACGCGCACCTGCAGTGCCCGACTGCAAATACACATTCATTACCGTATACAGTCTAAAAAACTGCTAATTTCCATGGAGCTGTATATAATAAATAGAATATTCATAATTTTGCAACGTGCCGTTAGGCACTCGTGAAATATGGACATTCCACACCACTCGATGAACATATATGTCATATTCGTTGCAAAAATATGAATATCCTATATGTGTTCTTTGTGTCCGGTTTAGAGAGGCTCCTCTATACTATACATCGAGTCGCCAACGCAAGTTGAAGGAGAGAGCGGGAGAAGGGAACTAACCTATCCCCCTTTCTTCCACTGATCCATTCAATTTGACCGTACTCTTAGTTCAAGGTGCATGATCATTTGGTTAAAACAACAACAACAACAATGGCTGAAATTGTTGAAAGCGCGCCCACTTCAAAGTAAGTATTATTTGATATTTTCCTTAATAGGCAACGGATTTTAATGAAATATGGCGCAGCAAACGTGTCTTCATGAGCTGCAGTTGGTGGTCCCGGGAGTTCAGCACATACGTATGCCATTTTTGCGTCAGTCAGTAGACACAGAAATCGATTCTTCGACAAAAGAAGTTTTGGGCTAGCGTACAGAGACCACCAAATGCAGCTTAACAAGACGCGTTTGATGCGCCATGTTTCATCAAAATCCGTTACATACTATGGACAAAATGAAAGAATACGTACTTTAAATCGGAGGGCTTCTGTAAGTTCCAATACTTGTTGTTGTTGTTGTAACCACGTGATCATACACCTTGTGTCAGTATTTCCATAGACACCACGATCGGACTTGTTACAACACGACCATAACTTCACATACACCGTGTAGATTAATTAACCCTTAGAATGCGGGACCAGAAAATTATTTTCGTCTGCTGCTGTATCAATTATCTCAGTAAAAACATGGTTTGTCAGCATTTTAGAATCATTTCCATTGGAAATGATTCTAAATTGCAGTCAAACCATGTTTTTGATGTGAAAAATGGAACATAAAAAATAAACAGCAGACGTCAATTTTTTATTCAGCATTGTAAGTGTTAAGGCGTACTACACAATCTGCTGCAGCAACCATGCCAACAGTGTATGTTTCTATATGATTCCAAGCATCTGTGCATAGACTTATATTACGTCATTGATCTATGTAAAATGATACTGTGTGTGAGTGACGTAATACGAGTATACGATTTGTTTAGTGTATTTTTATGTCATAGGTCTGAGTTTCTAAAGTGTGTTCAGATCAACGTGCAGGTGTGTCCAGTTTAATCACAAAATATCTATAACGTCCACTATTGAGTCAGAAAAAAGATCACTAATGCCTCAGTCACATTTGCTCTACGGCTAGGATACGGCGTCCGTAGGCCCCCGAAATCAAGAGATACCTGCGGCAGCCGCAGATGATCTGCGGTGGCCGTAGGGTCACCTTAGGGCGTATCCCTATCTTTTACAGGCCGTATGGGTCGCCGTGGGATTATAGCGCGGAGTTATAACTTTTTTCATTTCTAGGTTCGCCGTAGCAATTAGACACGCCGTAGCCATGCCGTAGAGCGGTTCCACGGCGACCATACGTCGGGCGTACGGTGGCCTTGCGTTTGCCGTGCGGTTGCCATAGGGTCTTATGAATTACAATTGACTTTTGCGGACCCCCAAATCTATTCTGCGGCTGCCTTGCGGCTACAATGCGTCTGCCTTGGTATTTGTCAAAAACCTACGGCCGCCGCAGGGATTCCCTAAGGCGACCGTGCGTCATCACTTCAAAGGCCGTACGACAGCCGCAGGTTTTCTCCACAAATTCAAAATACGCCGTACGGCTGTCCTAACAAATGTGACTGCTACAGTATGTGACCGTGGGAATGCTGCGGCGGCCCTATACTTGCTATTGGCCGTAGATATTTTAGACCCCACGGCCGCCGCGGCAAATTTGACTGAGGCATTACGAAATTGCCAACACGAGCATATATACATGGCATACACTGGTCAATAGTCAACCAGCCCATGTTGTCTTTGCGCGTCACAAATTTGAGACACGCCATGTGATTTTGTACCTTAGCAGAAGTGCAACTTTTCATTAAAACTGTTTACAACACTTCAATAAATCGCGTCAAAAGTTGACGAACTGTTCAGAGCAAATGCAGAATTTCGTTGTTAACCTTCGACCTCATTTATAGAAAATATCACAGTTTCTGGAAATATTTTTCAGGCGACTTATATGTACAATTGGGCTCAAAAGGTATTAAATCACGTGACTCGTCTCATTTTCTAACCTCCATTTCAGAGAGGCTCGTCCTGTTGCGCAGGATGTCGGCGCCGGTGGGAGAGACGGAATTCCGGTCACGTGACAGTCAGCACGGCAGCACTCTCACCCTGGAGGATGGCAGCATTGGAACATTCCAGTCCACCGAGGAATTAGACTACAGCTTCTCAGGGCGGGTGAAGCGAACGCTTAAAACAGTCTACAAATACACGTCCTCGCTAATTGGTCTTATATTCCTGCTAATTGCGTATTCGTTCCTCGGCGCGTATATGTTTATGAAAATTGAAGGGTCGCATGAAGAGACGTACAAAACGAACATCACGGAAACGCGGAACGATATGATTGCTCATTTGCTAAAGGCGTCGGCGAATGTGACTATGATACAGGCTAGTGGTGGGGATATGGAGGTGTGGAGATTGAAAACAAAGACGATGTTGTTGGAGTACGAAGCGACGATAATGGATGCGTACAAGAGCGATGTTACTACGCCGTCCGACGAGGAGACGTGGGGCTTTTGGAGCAGCCTCTTCTTCGCCGGGACGGTATACACGACAATAGGTACGGTACTCTCACAGTATAACCCCGCCCTCACCCCAGAACTCGTATTTGACTATGTCAAACGTATATTGGCTGGAATGAATCATTCTGATCCGAATATTTTGACTAAGCAAATCGCTGGGCAGCCTTGTGCTTCACTTACTTCACATACTGCTACTTTTAAACCAAATAATTATAAGTTATATATTACCGCATTTATTGATTAACTGTTTGACATGAAATGTAAAATAAATACTCGGATGGGATATTGCATTGTACACTTGGCTGAACTATACGTATGTTGTTGTTCACATATTGGATGTTTCAGGAACTAAATGCTGCGGTCGCTAGCGCTCCCTCGCATTTAATTCCTTAACAATCCAATATGTGAACAATAAGTTCTACTAAAAGGCTGCATGAATTAAAGGCACTGTGTCTCTGATGATGCCTCAGCTCAATATGCTGTTGTTCGCTTCGAAATAGTGGACCGATGTTCAACATTTAACTTTTGTTTTCTTAGTTAGATCATTTCCAAGCCATCTAGCCAGATTTCTGAGTCAATTTCCATTTTATTTGTTTTACTCCTCCCCTAGCTCCTCCTCCTCCTCCTCCTCCTCCTCCTCTTCATCCTCCTCCTCCTCCTCCTGTTTTTCGCCCATGTTAAATTTCCCATATACAATTTTTCGTAATAAAATCAAGACTATACAATTTTTTACGAAATAAAAAGAAGGATCATTCTTAAATTTTGATAAAATTATAATTATCGAACAAAATGTTGTTTTTGCATTGTTTATAAAGCCGTAAAATTTGGGCAGATTTCGTGAAACAGAGTAGACCCCATTCGTAAGCCGGCAACACAAATGATCATGAATACAGCATCCGCGCACAGGTGGAAGACTCGGACCTAGGACCCAATACTTGACTCATTTGGAAAACATTACCCCACCCACCCACCCACCCACCCTTTTCTTGAAGAGGCTGTAAGGTATAGTGTATGGAAATGGGTGCAAACAGCTGTAAGGTATAGTGTGTGGAAATGGGTGGGTGGGGTAACGTTTTTTCAAATGAGCCAAGTATTGGGTCCTAGGTCCGAGTCTTCCACCTGTGCATCCGCGCAGTCTAAACGGGACCAACGGTGGTGGTCTTTCAGGCACTGGAGTATATATTTCTTACTGATAGCATACATTAAAGGTGCTAATTCTGCGACGTAAATCATATGTGTAAGACTCGGACCTGTGACACAAAAAATGCCCCTTAACAAATCCCATTACCCCACCCATTTGGTATGGTATTGTACTGTGCTATATTATAGCACAGTACAATATGAGGCCAAGTGGGTGGGGTAACGGGATTATTTTAATGGACATTTTATGTCATAGATCCGAGTCTTACACCTGTGGTGTGACTATGCAAATTGACAAAGATGTGTAAATGTTACAAAATTCTTAATATGCTCCAATGTCCTTATGAAAAAGTAAGATCATGGTTCTTCCGCATGTACGAGGAGATAATCCGCAAGCTTTAGCAAGTGGATTATCGATCGTACATACGGACGAACGTGATCTAACTGTGTTATCACATCCTCATGTGCATACATTGCCCATGTACTGCGTAAATGCAGGAACAAAAGCTAGACATTATGTTTGTAAAACGTGGATATGCCCGCGTGGCATACTGGACTATAACTGGAGAAACTTTTTGAAGTAAATGTACACGGACGGACGTACGGAACTTCAAGACGCAAAGCAATATACCCCCTTGCTATCGCATAGGTGGCATAAAAACTGGAAAATATAGCAAATATGTGGTAATATCGGCTCACGGCCCTAAGGATTATGAATGTGAGTCTATTATGAGTGTATACATGTATGTAACGACCTCTAGTAATTAAACATTCCTGTATCTCGGAAGTGATGATAGGCAACTTGCCAAGCCACTCATCGAGCCGACGGCTGACAAAGCCGTACCGTGGAACATGTCGAAGCCGGACACCCTGTGTAATAATTGTGTTCATTTTATTGGACATGTTGGGTTTCACTGTAAATGGCTGTACGTGCGTTTAATGCACGTCGGCGTCCATTGGATTTCTCGTATGTGGGCTGTGGCTGGAGAAATGGGGCTTATGGGTTTTGTGACCAGTGTATATACAGATCAGCCTGTGCATCCGCACAGTCTGATCAGGACCTGCACTGTTCGCCATTCCACCAATGAAACACCCGTCATGCGTCTAACAAGCAATATAGATCGTTACCAGACTACTGGGGCCCGTTTCACTGAACTTCGTACCACTAAGATGTTCGTAAGTGCAACTTTAGGATCGTCTGGAAAGTTCAATTGATGGATTTACATTTATTATGTATAGGCTGCATATGCAGCCTATGCTCAATAATTGTAAATCCAATAATTGTTTACAAGAAAACATGTGAAATTTACAGACTATCATAATGTTACACGTGGGAACATTTTATTCGTACGAAGTGTAGTGAAACGGGTCCCTGGAGTGTGCTAGTTGATCAGGAGGTACACTGGTCACAAATAAGCCTCATTTCTTCAGTCAAAGCCACAGATGTGTTGGGAATCTCTCTAAACCAGACACCCCGGAAATACCATCACCCCAGGGTGTTTGATTCAGAGAGGTCACTATGCATCTTGTACCATGCAATCAACAAACTGACTAAATGCTTGCATTCTGAGACAATGGCGAACACTCCCGATCAGTAGCCGATTTCATCAAAATTGCAAAGTATACTTATCTAGCAAAATATACTATTTGAGGGAGTAATCATTTATTTTTCCCGAAATGCATTATTTCATATAGAACTAACTACTGCATATATTTGATGATTACATGTAAAAGTATGCATAATTATTATACTGAATGTATTACATTATCACAGCCAAAATGGCTGTGATAATGTAATAAATTCAGTATAATAAATATTAATAAATTTATCATTAAATTGAAAATTTCTCCCTCAAAGTATACTTAGCTAGATAAGCATACTTTGCAATGTTGGTGAAATAGGCTACTGATTACGCAGATACACAGACGTTTCTGCAATTATTCCGGACCTAAGTGTGCAGTACGTATTTACATTGTATTCGTTGTCCCTGAGCACTACTGTCTGTTTCACGAAACCTGGCCAAATCATACAGCTATATAAACAATACAGAAACAATATTATTTTCGATAATATTAAATTTTATCAAAATGAGCCTTGAAGTTCTTTTTATTTCGTGAAATTTTGTCAAATATATATTATATTACGAAAAAAAAATAATTTGTCTATGTGAATTTGACATGGGGGGAAAGGAGGTAGATGAGCTGGGGGAGGAGTCAAAAAACGAAACATTTTGGAAATTGACTTCGAAACTTAGCTAGATACATGTAGTTACATTTTGAAAATCGGATAGCTATTTCTGAAATTATGAAAGTTTCCCCATGTTAAATTTCCTTTACTACATCTTCACTCTCGTCTATGAGGACTTAACATATGGAAACTATTGTTTTGTAATAAAATCATTATTGGACCAATTTTCACGAAATAAAAAGAAGGCTGAGTCTTAAATATTCATCAAATTTAATATTATCGAAACGAAAGAAGTTTTTGCGTGGTTTATATAGCCGTACCATTTGGGCAGATTTCGTGAAACAGACAGTAATGTTTATTCCAAGGCCGTGACTCCATCAGACATTAATCCTTAGCCTGCTGAATGAAATGTTGTCGTCTGCTGTTTATGTTTTATTTTTGATTTTTCTCATCAAAAACATGCTTTGACAGCACTTTAGAATCATTTCCATTGGAAATGATTCTAAAGTGCTGTCAAACCATGTTTTTATTGAGAAACAGGACAAACAATAAAGCAACAGCAGACGTCAGATTTCGCGATCAGGGTTAAATGCTCAATTGCAACTTCTATAAATAATCTAGGGTGTGGCAAATATAGACTAGCGGAATGATGAAAATTATATAACATGATATCTGAAGTATGAATTGACAAAACCGAGCTTAATACATTTGTGACCAGTCTGTGCATCCGAACAGTTTGTTAGACATAGATTTCCAACGTTGCACGAAACATGTATATTCCCGATTATGTATGTCCTGTAAACACAATTTGTGCCATATATTAGCATCCATGCACACTGATCAATGCATTCGATTCACTATATACGGCAGTGGAATCTCTCTAAACCGGACACATTGGGAGGTCCCTAGGGTGTCCGGCTTAGAGAGGTTTCACTGTAAATCAGGCATTTAATCATTCTGATATGACAACACGTCGTATTAACCCTTAGATCGCTACTCACAACAATTACCGTCTGCTGTTGATTTTATATCTTCACTTATTTCTCAATAAAAACATGGTTTGTCAGCACTTCAGAATCATTTCCAATGGAAATAATGATTTTATTACGAAAAAATGATTTGTCTATGGTAATATAACATGGGGAAAAATGAGGTGGAGGAGCTGTGGGAGGAGCCAAAAAACGAAAAAATGGAAATTGACTCCGAAACCTGGCTAGATAGCTTGAAAATCCTACTAAGAAAACAAAAGTTAAATTTTGAAAATCAGTCCACTATTTCTGAAACTAGAAAAAGAAACCTCCATATTAACATGGAGAAATTGTTTTAAAATAAAAAGAAGGCACATTTAACATTATCGAAAACAATATGTTTTTGCATTGTTTATATAGCCGTAAAATTTGAGCAGCTTTCATGAAACAGACATGGCTTGGACACGATGGTCTGTTAAAGGTACCACTGGTTGCCATGCCATTTTCCAATGGACACACGTTCTGGGCCAATAATTACACAACTTTCTTTCTGAACGTGTACTCCAGTTACATACTCGAAATCATGACGATTGATTGGTCGATGCTGAGCTTAGCTGCGGGCAGTAACTCTGCAAAACTCCCACTACGGACGGTACTGGAGTTTTGTAAAGTTACTGCCCGCAACTAGGCTGAGCTATGCTCTATCAAACTGCCTGATTTGATTACATATTTCGGGAAAGTGCTCAGAAATATTTATACATGTACTCAAGTTCCATAGTTTCCATGAATATGTATACATCCGGGGCCGTTTCACTAAACTTAGTACGACTAACATGTTCGTAAGTACACCATTATGATAGTCTGTACATTTCACATTATCAATGTTTTCTTGCATATTCAGCCTATGCTCAATAAATGTAAATCCGCCAATTGAAATTTACAGACGATCCTAAATTTGCACTTACGGACATTTTAGTCGTACGAAGTTTAGTGAAACAGGCCACTGGTATAGTATATATACGACAGTAATTCTATATCGTTGCCTAAGTCACTGGTATTGGCTAGACCAAACTACCCAGATCCGATATAGAAACTCACATGGCAAGCGTCATAATGTCTATTTTGCCACCCGATGGCCGAAATAGCCCATTTGTCCGTATGTACTGAAAATAGTCTGATTAAAGATGGTGTTGTATGTCATCGTATATGAGGACGAAGGATAATTTAAGAAATGTTCACCTCGTGTATAATTATATATTTTCAGGTTACGGAAACATTGCACCAGTGACGGACTGGGGTCGATTGGTGAGCATGATATACGCGGCCCTAGGAATTCCACTGGCACTTCTTGTTCTCGCGGAGTTGGGCAAACGATTCACCGTCGCTCTAAAGTTCCTCTGGGCATTTGTCCGGCGGTATTACTACACGGGGTATTTTAGAAAAATTAGCAAACCGTTCCTGAAGAAGAAATACCAGTTTGAACGTAAGGACGGACAACCTGAAGCTGCCGAGGAAGGGGTATCCACGAAAGGATCAGACGACAAATCGGAAGACGATAGTAAGACCGGCTCACGGACGGTGTATGGATATGAAATCGACGACGAATTCAACGTGCCTATAACGGTGGCGATCGCCATTTTGTTTATTTACATAATTCTTGGCGGCCTTATGTACTCGATTTGGGAGGAGTGGTCGTTCTTGGAAGCGTTTTACTTTGTCTTTATTTCCATCAGTACGATCGGGTTTGGTGACGTGCTACCGGCTCATCAGAAGTTTTTCATCTTGTCTTCTGTTTATCTATTTATCGGGTTATCTTTAGTGTCCATGTGCGTGAACGTCGCTATCGAATTCTTCACGGATACAATTGACAAGACGAAACAGAGAATGGGTGAAGCTAAAAAGAAACTGGGAAAGAAAGTTACTCAGGCGGGCAAGAACGCGAAGGACAAAGTCGCCAACATCAAAAAGGATATTATTGAGGAAACAAACAAAATTAAGGATTTTGCAGACGAACTAACGCGCCGGGCGTCGTCTGCAACGAGTTTGAATAGCGCGCACGTGCCGGGATCGACGTTAGCGTCGTTGAATCCTAATATAGGAGTTCACGTGCTAGGAGACGTTAATGGGAAACCGGCAATGGTCAGTTCACAAAATGGCGGACGGATACAAAAGCATCCGAACAATGACGCTAGAACACAAGCTAATGAGCATACGTATGAGGAAACACAAGATGTAAACCGAGAACACAGATTTTGATGGAATATAATTGACCCACCGGCTGACAAAATCGACCTTCTGGCAAGTGTGGCTCCCGATTCTCTTGAACATTCATACAGTCGTTTACTAAACCGCGTTTTCTAGTTACCAGTGCGTGACGACTATGCAAATCGAGTTGATTGAGGATCTATTTTCAGATCTAATTGTGCTGCCAGGTGTATCGATACGCGTGTGACTGTATGGGGAGCAGCTGGGGACCGTTTCACTAGACTTCGTACGACTAAAATGTTCGTAAGTGCAAAATTATGATAGTCTGTAAAGTTCACATTAACAATGTTTTCTTGTAAACAATTATTTGATTTATATTTATTGAGCATAGGCTGCCTATGCCCAATATATGTAAATCTATGAATTGAAATTTCCAGGCGATCCTAAATTTGCACTTACGAAGTTTAGTGAAACGGGCCCCTGATGCACATACTATTCTGACCCAGGGGTAGACCATGGTCGCACACGCCGTTTGGTCATTTTGCAACGCCGATGTCCCGTCACAATTAAATGCTCAAGTAGAGTTAGTTTCAAGAAGAACTATGTTTACATGTATTGACCCACCGTTTGTTTTTTCACAAACAACAATACGTTGAATGTTAAAGGTTTCTAAGAACTTAGAAAATAATATTTCTATTGAATGCGGCAATGAATGAATAACGTATTGGTGACATAAATAAGGTGCATGATCACGTGGTTACAACAACAACAGTTACTGAAACTTCCCGAAGCTGTAGCTCCTATTCAAAGTACGTATTCTGTTATATTGTCCTTACTATGTAACGGATTTTAATGAAATATGACGCATCAAACGCGTCTTGTTAAGCTGTATTTGGTGATCTCGGTACTTTGGCCCACACTTCTGTCGTTTTATCGCTGAATCGATGTCCATGTTTACTGTCAATACAGACACGGAAATCGATTCTTCGCAAAAACCACATAGGTATGTGCCGAAGTCTCCAGTCGAAGTCGAGACCACCAAATGCAGGTCATGAAGACGCTTTTCCTGCGCCATATTTCATAAAAAAAGCATGCTTAGTAATTTTAGTGAAATAGTTTCCGAGCCGGGAATATAAACGCGATATCCAAAGTAACTATACGGTTCGACAATATCCAGCCGTGGGTAAACGTTTGCCGTGGCACGAGGGAACTGTTTGAATCCCAAGGCCGTAGGCCGCGGGTTCAAACTGTTCCCGAGTGCCACAGCAAACTTTTACCCACGGCTGGACATGGTCGAACATTATTGTTACATCTCCGTCGGATATATCGTGTAATTTGAGATTGTATGCAGTACTTTCGGTACTTTGATAACGCGTTCCATTCAAACAGCTGATTTACACATACATATTCCGGAGCCTCAGTACACGTCGCGCGATGCAGCCGCATCAATTTAAAAATTTCAGTGCGACCGTTGTGAACTGGTCTAGTGACGTAATGGTGCGTTGTAGTAACGTCATGAGACACATGCATTACGCAGGTTTTGGCTTGGCCGCGGAATGACCATCGTCTACAGCCATGGTCAAACAGCACGCGCTGTACGTTGGAACACGGCTGTGAGCGGTGTCAAAGAACGGCAGTAATGTAACAATAGCCTATTATCGTACTAATTAAGCAAGTAACTTTTTCAACTATGAAATGTTCAAGTTTGGTTCATTTTCCATTGTGAAGAACGCAGACTTGTCTACGTTGCGTCATTAGTCTGACGTCATTCAAGTATTTCGACCAATGAAACGTCAAAGAATGTAACTTTGCATCAGTTGTGACCTAATCAATGTAGGGTATTTCAATTTGTATCAGTGAGTATATACATACATGTATATGATATGGAACGCCAAATATACATAAACTAAAATAATTATTTCTAGCATTAAATATTTAGAGCTCTCTAAATCATTTGGAGCTAAATCTAAATATGTACTGCTAGCTCTAAATATTTAGAGCTAGCATTAATTATTTAGAGCTAGCATTAATTATTTGAGTTTATGTAGATTTGGCGTTCCTGGAATCCTGGAACGCCAAATCAACATAACCTCAAATAAGTATTGCTAGCTCTAAATAATTAGAGTGCACTACATATTTAGAGCTACTCAGCTAGCTCCAAATGATTTAGAGAGCTCTTCAAATCATTTGGAGCTATAGCTGTAAATAGTTAATGCTAGCTTTAATTATGTAGCATTAATTATTTAGAGCTATAAGCATTAAATATTTAGAGGTAGTATTAGTTATTTGAGTTTATGTAGATTTCGCTTTCCTGGAAACTACAATACTTACACGGGTAACACGCGGGAGGTGACGTAAATTGTATGTTGGTAACAATGCACACCAACCACCAGAGATACTGACATACTGCATAAAACACCAAACTATCAACCGTTCTTCAAGAACCTGTAGTCACAGCCACATATCAGGCCAATCACGAGGTTATCAGAGGCTATACAACTTGTGTTCGTACATAAATTGAATACCATGAAAATACGAGATTGAAGTACACTATCCAAACGTCATTGTATTACAGTGTAACCTCTATAAACCGGACACCCTGGGAGGTCCACAGGGTGTCCGGTTTAGAGAGGTTTCACTGTAAACCAGGCCTTTGATCATTCTGAGCCATAGCTGTGTTCTATACGATCATGAACAGACATTATCACCGGAGATAAATGACCAAGGAACTCATCAAAAATATGATCACATATATTTTCCTTGGTGTCCGGTTTAGAGAGGTTCCACTGTATTAGTGTTGATGTTTTTTTTAAAGTGCTTCCGTGAAATTACTATTGAACGCGACATATAATTTAAATTATATGCCTTTCTATGCCGTATCTATATTGATATTATTTGAGAAGGTCTTATTTTACGGTGTTGTGTATTTAAACATGTTAAATGCAAGAATATATAATGTATCATTCCGACTACATACAATGCAGTTGTAGGCTTTATAGTGCTATATAATGCTGTATATAATGCATAGCAAAGACGTCATTGACCTGCATTTGGTTTCCGCCATTTTGTACATCATACAACACTACTGTCTGTTTAACTTGAACATGGGGTCTAAATTTCCAAAACTTTTCGAAGCCCCCATCGTTTTTTCGCAATAAAATCAATATTTTGATGGAATTTCATCAAATAATATTTTTTGGGAGGGTGAGTTTTTTGTTATTGATAAAAAAGTACTTACTTTTAAATATTTTTTAGATTTAATGTGTTTAATAGCCAAAAGTTCATCTGCAGCAAAACGTGGAACAGACAGTAGATAAAAGACATTGCTTAATCCGTAGAATCACGTATCAGTTATCGCAAAGGTAATGTCACTATATTAAAAATCAATAAATATATTTCAGGTAACCTGAATTTTCTGACTGTAACCCAGTAAGTCGCCCTATGTTACAGACAGAACATTCTAGTTATATTACAGGATCACGTGGTTTCCGAACGACGTGTTGTTAGATATGTTTACACATCTTTATATTAATATATTTCTCTAATGCGTAACTGTCTGTCCATTATTGAGCAGTTTGCTTTAATATCATAACTGTCGTTTTGACGAGGAATCGGTTACCGTTAATGTCAATAAAATTGAAAGATTGCATGTACGTCAAGTCGGAAACATCGTTCAGAAATGTTCTCAAACCACGTGATCCCATTGTATTTTCGGCCTATGATTTCATTTTGAGCTGACGACAATCTTCGTTATCTTGGGCAAATCCAACACTCGAATTTACAAGATTATGATAATTCCTATAGATTGTACTTCGTGACTGTGTAACATACTTTGTTTTATGTGTATATAAATGATATATATTTGTTTCTTTTACGTATGTCTCCCACCGTTTGTGTCTATGTTTTTTTCTTGTTTTTATATTGCAAATGTTCCTGTGTATATTCTTATATATTTATGTGTTATTATAAAATTATAAACCCATTTCAGACTTGTTGTATGTATATTAGTTTCCGATTCTATGATGAACTGACAATGGAAGGACACACAATTCAGATATGTGAACTATAACGTACTTATTGTTTACCAGCCCAGTCGCGAAGCTCCGCCCCTAACAGTGATTTCAATCGCTATACTAGCATGTGATTGGCGGTGTGACAGGTAGTGAGCACGTGTGTGGGCTGTAATATGTTTTGTGTCATGTGAACTGATGGCAGCAACACGTACAATCATTTCTAAATATAGCGGCTGAACATTTAGTGACTAATTTAATGGATATTGGCGAAAGCGCCGCAATATGCGATTATTTGAGACGAAATGCTGTTCTTTCATTGGTCGAGAAACTAGGGTAAACAATACATGTTTTTTTGCATGAACATATCCAACTTTCGCGGCCACCTTACCTGTAGAAAGTCTGCATCAGTAGGGGCGATTTTTATATGGAATTATATAGGAGACTATTACCTTTTCTTACGTAACGTTTAAACTACACAACCGATTGAAAATGCACAAGTCACATTTTAAACGTCAAGTATTGTACTTTATGATGATGTTTCGATCGTCTTTTTAAAATAAAAATATTTTGGTCATTTTTAGCTTTAAACATAGTCGGTAGTTTTTATATGATCTATATAGCAAATATGATTTATATAGCATAGTCATTTTTCTTCTCGATTTTCGTTGGGAAAATTGCAAAATCTCTTTTTATTATATGGAATCAATAAACTCGTTTAATAAAGTGTATCATAATCCTTACACTTTATGTTTGTCGTCTGCTGTTATTTTTTATTTTCCATTATTTTTTTTTACAGAATAAAATCAACAGCAGACGAGATTTTTGTTTCTCGCATATATTCTAAGGGTTAAATCAGTATTTATGTATCTGCTTAGTCCCAGGTGTGATATGCAGTAAGAGTATTATGTAGTTATCATTAATCCTTACAATGCTGAATTACAGCCGCCTCCGTTAAAGGTACATGTCCACTCAGTATACACACACTGTTATTTATAGGAATTAAATAAGTGTGTCACTATTCCACCAGTTCTAAAACTTACGAGTGCCAGCTATACAGATATAATAATTTAGTAATATTTAATTTACTCCAGTCACAGTCACATATATGTTCATCTTGTGATATAAATACAATAAATGCATTTATCTATCCATGTTCATGTTTTGAATGCCCTATAGGCAACTGCTAAAACCTGTAAATTGTTGCCACCACGTAACGCTGTTAGGCAACTGCTAAAACCTGTAAATTGTGGCCGCCACATAACGCTGTTAGGCAACTGCTAAAACATGTAAATTGTTGCCGCCACATAACGCTGTTAGGCAACTGCTAAAACATGTAAATTGTTGCCGCCATATAACGCTGTTAGGCAACTGCTAAAACATGTAAATTGTTGCCACCACATAATGCTGTTAGGCAACTGCTAAAACATGTAACTTGTGCTAAAACATGTAAATTGTTGCCACCACATAACGCTGTTAGGGAACTGCTAAAACCTGTAAATTGTTGCCACCACATAACGCTGTTAGGCAACTGCTAAAACATGTAAATTGTTGCAACCACATAACGCTGTTAGGCGACTGCTAAAACATGTAAATTGTTGCAACCACATAACGCTGTTAGGCAACTGCTAAAACATGTAACTGCTAAGAATTGTAAATTGTCGGCACCACATATACACGGTAAACATTGTAAATTGTCGCCACCATATCAATAGCATGACACCACCGAGCTCGGTCATGGCGTCAGCAAAGTTGAGCAAGGCGCGACGCCAAACTAACCATGCTGGAGGAATATATTAATAATATAGTTTATTATTTGAAAACAACCTGTCCGTTTGACCTTTGACCTAAATACGTACCCGATACTATAATGAATACCATGCTAGTGTTGATATGCAATTTATCAGCCAACACTACAAAATGCATAGGAATTTATCCCGTCAACACAGTGCGTATGTGCCGTGAAACACGGTGCCGTGAAACAGAAATATATCCTGTCAATACGACCTAATCACTGCGTATGAATATGTGCGGTGGCTGGGGTTATTTTTATTGCATTTTAAAGATATTTGTAGTTGTTGACGGGATACATAGAATAGTAGGTTAGTGCCGTGAGTGGGAAAATATCTGGCGAGGCACGGAAACGGGATGTGCTCGGCAGATCCTCGCCCATCCCGTTTCCTAAGCCTTGCCAGATATTTTTTCCCATTCACGGCACTAACCTACTATTCTCTATTTCTATGGTAGCCGTTTCCTAGCCCGAACGGATAAACTTGACAACAAAAGACACTGGCATGGTATTCTATTTATCAGGAGGTAAAGTGGGGTCAGCGTGTAAGTGAAAAAAAGGAAGAAACACGACATGTTGGAACCAACCTGCCGTGTTCGTTCGTGTATGCACTTACACGCTGACCCCACTGTAATGCTTTATACCACAGAATGAGGATTTGTCGTGGATTTCATCGAAAAAAAAAAAGTTTACGTTGCGTTATATCATTGAACTGACGACATTCAGAAATGTCACCTGACACCATACGACCAATGGACCGTGAGAGAAAGCAGTTGTCACCCGGATATTTGTATCTACGGTCTCTTTCACGAAACCTGCCCAAATGTTTTCCATAATATTAAATTATAGCAAAATTGAAGAATGAGCCTTCTTTTTATTTCGTGAAAGTCGGTCCAATATCGATTGTATTGTGAAAAAACAATTTCCCCATGTTAAATCCCTATACAATGGGGACATTTTTATAATTCTATTTTTTCTAATTAAGAAATAGTGGACCGATGTTCCAATTTTGTTTTTCTTAGTTAAATCATTTCCAATCTATCTAGCCATGTTTCAGAGTCAAGTACTCCATGACCCTATACAATTGCCACAACCGCGAGATATAACATTCATGAACAAAAACCAGGGGCGGATCTGGAGGGGGGGGGGGGTGGTGTTCCGGGATTGCACCCCCCCCCACGTTATGCCACGGAGTTTACATAGATCACAGTTTACCACCAGTTGGAGTCTGAATTTAAATGCCGTAAAACACAGGAATGTGCATTTCGAAGAGCTCGAAAATAGGACAACCCAAAAGTTGCGAACGGTAACTCTTGTAATTACTCCCGTACCGTCCGTAGCTGCGGACGGTACGGGAGTAGATTGCAAGAATTACCTTCACAACTAGACAACCCCCCGTTCCCCAAATGCTGGATCCGCCCCTGAAAATGCATATAAAATTGCATTGACATATGTTTGTTTTGTGTGGACAAGTATACTGAGGATAATAAGGATGGTCACCAAAGGAAAATATGATGATTTGTTTCTTTTGAAAAAGTCAATTCTTTCAATTAAAACGAGGTTTATGGTCCACATATTGGGATAGCCATGTAAACACTATGGCAGCACCGTGGACAACTCTTGGTGTTCGGTTTAGAGAGGATATACAAGCTGTACATAGAAAATGTGGTTAAATGTGGATTTGTGACCAGTGTAGCTCCTGATCAAATACCGCACTCTTGTGGCATAATAACGATCCACGTTGCTTGTTAGAAGAATGACGCATATTTCATTGATGGTATGGCGAACAGTGCAGATCCTGATTAGGCAGTGATGATGCACAGGCTGATCTGGATATACACAGGTCGAAAAACCCATAAGCCCCATTTCTCCAGTCGCAGCCACAAATGATAATTAGATTATGTATATACCATGTTGTAGCATGCGAGTCAAAATAAGTCTAAAACCAAAGGCACCGATGCACTGGATTTGTGAAATATACATTGTGTGCTATTATTAAAGATGGGGTCCCACACATCAGCATGTATTGTAGGGGTTATATATTTTTTGTTCAGCATTAATACAAAGAGCGTTTAATTTGTATTACCGGGTACACATATTGGTACTATTTTGTAGTTTTTGTATGACGAAAATCAATAATCTTGAGGTCAGGGGAGATAACCGCGTATACTCAAAATATTATCAAAATTCGATAATTTGAGGGCCCCACTCTTTTATACTAATTTCATATGTATTAAAGGTGCATGCCCACCCAGTAAGCACAAACTGTTCCTTATAGGAATTAAATAAGTGTATAATTGTGTCACTATTCCACCAGTTCTAAAACTTACGAGTGCCCGCTATACAGATATAATAATTTAGTAATATTTATTTTACTGATAGTGACGCGCGGTGGTATCAGGCTATTTTTATCTGAAAATGAGGCATGATATATTTTAATTATTTATGCTAATTACATGCGTCACCTGAAACAATAATATTTTAGACAGATTATAAAGTATGCTCATTGTACATCAAACAATAAATACAGAGAATATTTTGTAATGTCCGTTAACATTTTAAGGAAACACGGTTATCGCCCCTGATATCAGTGTGGACATTTACGTCAGATATATAATGTATACTAACGCCAATCAATACGTGGGGTAATGGTGAATGAATGTTTATTTTGCCAGAAAATGTCTCAGATGATGTATTTGATATACAGAACAGTTTGTGCCTACTGAGTGGGCATGTACCTTTAAGTTAACTAATGTCTAATGGAGAATATATTTCTGAGAGTAGCATGAGTAGTATATGAGGATTAAAATGATACAAGTTTATATGGAAGCCACCTACTACGTGCGGCGACTCCCAGAGGAAACTTGTATCATTATTGACTACTCGGATTTTCCCCACTGTTATCACGGTATGGATGAGAAGAGTGGGAATTATTTTTCATCAACCGCGAGACAATATACTTCCTTGAGAAAAAAAAGAGAAAAAAAAGAAAAAAGTTTTAGGTCCAGCCGAGATTCGAACTCACAACCCACGTCTCTATAGAGTGTCGCCTTAGCCCACACGATCACGAAGGGTGAAATATAACACTACTAGTGTTGCACAATAATCGATAAGGCGAAATACACCCTATTAGAGATAATAATCCCTATGTTATACTCAGTATAATACAGCAATCTGCCATAAATATCAACTGACACCCTATTAGAGATAAGAAATCCATAAGTTATACTCAGTATAATACAACAATTTTTCATACATTTATTACAAATAAAATAACAAGTTACACCCTATTAGAGATAAAAATCCATTGGTTATACTCTGTATAATGCCTACCATAAAGCAAATGAGAGAGCAAGCTCAGAGTTGGGGAATTTCCGTAAGAGGTTTGAGACTCAAGAAAGATATAGCAGATAAGATAAGTGACACGCGAGCCGTCGTCTACGAGGAGAGGCTGCGGCGTGCGGTTTCGACCGGACGACTGCCTGCCGACCTTGAAAAACGCTCCGAGAAATTGGAGAACGAGACGACGGCCAGTCTGCGTGCCACCGCTTACGCGCAGCGTGTAAAAGAAGATCACAGTGCACGTAGAAAACCATTATACAAGGCGTACTACAATAAGATTCATCAATGGTTGGTGGAGAGACCTCCTAAGAGGAGGAGAGAGCTCGCCAGAGCTTTGGTGGAGGAGGGTCCCAGGATTCTCGCCGAATATGCCGAAGCTAGGGAAACTGTTGATAGGGGTAGGAGGAAGATAGTATGGACTTTCGAGAGGGGGGTAGACGGGGAGATTGCTAATCGCATAATGAATAAAATTCGCCCAGAGATGACCACGGCATGTTATCTGCGGTATACGTGCTCGTATCGTATTAGGAACATCGAGACCGACGAAACGATGATCTATCACAAACAATCAAAGGGTAGTCCATGGATAAACGAGATCGCCAAAGCCAAGAGTTGGATATCCGATAGAGAGAGAGGTCGAATGGAAATCGACAAAGTCGATAGACCAAACACAAAATGGACCTTTGTTCATTGGATATCGGTCGAGGTGAAGATGATCATCGATGCGCAACAACTTCTCATGGGAGCGGGAAAACTCCCCGATTGGTTAAGACAGAAAAAGGGAATGTATTCCGTCGACACGTACGATGATTACTTGTGTCTGTTTAGGTGCATAGCCATCCACCGTGGAGGGAGACCCGACGGGTGCTGTAGGAAGGCACGAGCTCTAGCTCGCGAATACCTCGGTCACGATAACGGACCGGATAGCAAGGGAATCCCCCTGGAAGATATTAAGAAGGTCGAAGAGAGGTTCAAGCTGGGCATTCGCGTCTACGAGCCCACCGACGACGGAGTGTGGTACCTCATGAAGGCTCCGGCAAACTACGACGCGGTTGGGGAGAAGATCATGTGCACCGGATGTCAACAAAGGTTCAAACAGTCGTGTCACATACACAGGCACAGGCACGCGACCACATGCATGGGTGGGAAGACCGCGGTGATATGTCCAGGTAAGAGGGTAGAGAGACCGCAGTCGGCCTACGAGAAGGCGTTCTATCCCAAGGGTTCCGTGAGCGCGATCTCGATTCAATGGTTGAGCAGAGAAGAGGAGAGGGTGGGAAAGCACATACATCACGCGAGATGCGGTCACGGTGGCGAGAGGTGGGTGGCCGGCGATCCGTTTGACGGCTACTGTCACGAGACCAAGACCCTGTTTCTGTTTCACGGATGTTACTGGCACGGGTGTCCGAGGCATTGCAGGAGAGGTAACGTGAGATCACTGTACAAGAGGACGAACATCCAAGACGCCAAGATAAGGAAGGCGGGTTACGAGCTGGTGGTGATGTGGGAATGCGAGTGGTTGAATGAGGTGAATACCTACTATCCACAATCGCCGCACGAGGTGGAGACGACTCTGTACCCTCACCAGATAGTCTACGACTTCGAGGCGTATCTCGACAAGTCGAAAACCACGCGACCCACCAAAGACCTGACCTTCGAGGTCGAGCACGTTCCTATGTCGGTGTCGTTGGGGGATACGATGCACGAGGGGATCACCCACATCTGCGAACGAGATCCCGACACGCGGGTCGAGAAGTTCGTGACCGAGCTGCAGAGGAGAGGTAATGTTATCAGGGAGGGGGTTAGGAAAAATTATATGCCGACCGACATAGATATGCTGTCGAAACCTCAGCGAGAGAAGATTGTCTCGTGGATCGACCAAGTCCCGGTGGTGGGGTTCAACTGCAGCAGGTACGACCTGAATCTCATCACGCAGTACCTTGTCGAGAAGTTGGCGGCCATCGTGAATAAGGTGATGGTCGGAAAGACAGCCAGCACGACGATGTTTCTGTTTACCCCGGAGTTTAGATTTCTCGACATCATCCAGTATCTGGGACCCGGTACCACGTACGACCGGTGGGTTAAGGCATACGACAGTAAAACGGTAAAGTCCCACTTCCCGTACGAGTGGTTCGATTCTCCAGAAATACTCGATCATCCGGGGCTGCCAGACTATCCCGAGTGGTACTCGAAGTTGAAGGGTGCGTACCTACTGTCGATGTCCGAGTGGAAAGAGTGCAAGAAGGTTTTCCGAGAAAAGGGGATGAAGACGTTCCAGGAATGGTTGCGACACTACAACGACTTGGACGTCGGACCGTTCCTGGAGGCACTGACTAAAATGACGGAGTTCTACAGGGAGAGAGGTGTGGACATACTCAAGGACGCTGTGTCTCTGTCCGGTGTTTCCCTTCAATACCTGCTCCGCGGGTCGATCGATGGGAAGGCGGACACGTCCGAACTGTGGTCGCCGAAGGATGAGACTTACGCGATGATGAAGGAGGGATTGGTCGGTTGTCCGTCCATAATGTTCTCCAGATACGCAGAGGCTCGCAGGTCGACTATCAGGGGTCAGTCAGGTGAGGAGTCGGGAGGAGAAGATGTGCAAGGCGGTGCTGGGGTACGATGCCAATGCGCTGTATCTGTCTACTCTGTCGAAGGACATGCCGTGCTGGGAGGAGAAGATATGGACGTTTGACGATCCTGAAAGACAGTCGCATATAGACCGTTTCGTAGGGAAGGCCAGACGCGACGAGTGGTTCGGATTTGCGGAGTTGGATATAGAGGTCCCGGAAACGTTGCGAGACAAGTTCTCGGAAATGTCGCCGCTGTTCGTTAATCGAGAAGTCGACGAGACCGAGGTTCCGCAGCACATGAAGGACTACCTGGCCAAGACCGGGAGGAAAAGGGTCGAAGGACAGAGAAAGCTCGTGGGGGCACTGTCCGCCAAGAAGATGATAATGTACTCCCCGCTGCTAAAGTGGTATCTGGAGCACGGTCTGGTCATCACGGCAGTGCATAGGGTGATAGACTACACGCCCGGTAAACCGTTCCAATGGTTCGTTAAAGAGGTCACCGCCGCCAGACGGACGGGGGACGTCGACAAGAGCAAGGCGGTGTTGGCGGAGATATTCAAACTGATTGGCAACGCGTGTTGTGGCAAGCTGATAGAGGCACAAGAGAGACACATGAACACCACTTATACGAAGGCTGAGACGACTGTCGACCGGGCACTGAGGTCGGCGTGGTTGGAAGACCTGGAGGAGATTGGGGAGGCTAACGAGATATCAAGCAGTGGTGATCAACAGACCGTGTCAGTGTGTCATAGCGGTCTACCAGTTGGCCAAGCTCCGGATGCTGAAGTTCTACTACGACTTCTTGGACAAGTACGTGGATCGCGGAGATTTCGAACGTATACAGATGGACACTGCCAGCATGTACTTCGCGGTGTCTGAGAAGACGCTGGCGGAGGTGGTGAGAAAGAAGATGAAGAGAAAGTTCAACAAGAAGGTCGAGTGGTTGGCGTGGGACGCGTGGAGCAACAGAACTCCGGGACTGTTCAATCTGGAATTCGAGGGAGATATAGCCATCGCTCTGTGTTACTATGTGAGCGGTGACGGAAAATCTAAGCACTCGGCCAAGGGGATGTCGAGGAGATCTAACGATCTGACTTGGGGAAGGTACAAGAGTGCTCTCGAAGGGGGTAGGGACATGGCGGAGCACAGGGGATTCCGAATGGTTAACGGTGTGATGAAGACGTACAAGCAGGAGAAGTTGGGGTTGTCGGCGTACTACGATAAGAGGAGAGTGATGGAAGACGGGGTACACACCGAGCCTATAGGATAGGTAAACAAAAAAAGAACTCTGAAAAAAGGGAAGAATACTAAAGACTCTGACGATCTGGGGGTAGCTGGGTGTCAGAAGGCACCGCGAGAAGTTCTTCGCGAACAAACCCGCGCGATGGACCATCATTCAAATAGTAGAGCACGGGCTCATCGGGTTTGGTAATATATCGATCCAGATGATATACATTGAGAGACCACACGGGATCAGTCGCGCGGCGGCGGCCACCTTCGAGCTCTCCCGGTTGATAGAGGTACCGGACGTCAACATCCGATGGAAGCCGTTGCTCCGCTAAACCAACGCCCGCGCGAGACGGCAGATGGTTTGTACGACACCTTTTTGGACTTGATGGCGTCTACGGGCTTCTTATCAATCAATCTGGTCACCTCGCCGTTCAGTGCGGAGACCGCGGCGGGCAGCGATCGATCGCGAATGAGGGTCTACAAGTTCTTTGGCATATTGGTGTCCGAACAACCTCTCAGCCAGGGTTATATTGAATCGCTCCACGATCCCCTGGTCTCGGTGGATGTTGATGCGGCCGCGTCTGACAGAAACGTTGTGTTTAGCCAATAGATGAGAGACCGCGCCCATGAGCTCTCGGCCGGGATCGACCTGGAGAAGATTCGGCATTTGAGAGGACTCCTCTTATATATTCGGGAAAGAGCCTCGGCCACGTCCTTAGACTCTTTAGTGGCTAGCGGCTCAGCCCCCTTATAGCGACTCGCTACGTCAACGACTGTCAGTGCGTACTTGCACCACGTTTTACGACCGACGCGATCGTGAGGGAGAAATTGGAGGACTGCTTGTAGTGGGTGAGCCAGAGGGGGTCACCACTACCAGGGGGGTGGGGGGGGGGGGGGGGACGGGGGGGGGGGGGGGGGGGCGTCATGGCAAATTGTCACTATGATTTATGGTCGGGTATATATCTCGGTATAATAAAACTGCATGATAGCAGTTTGGATCTTGTAGCTTAAAGGTTTTATGGCATGTTTTGTAGACCCCCCTCGATGAAAAAAATGCCCCATAAAAAATCACAGTTTTAACAACTACTGCTAATAACTACACTGAAAAACATTCAATTGATTTGAAAGTTACTGAAATTGTTTGTCTAATGACTCTTTAACTGTAAAGAATTGAATTTTTGTATTTCTGTTAAAAATCCAAGATGGCCGCCAAAAAATACACTAGTTTTACTATGTGTACTTAAATTATGCTAGTATTACAAATGTTTCAATGGAGTGTGTTTCTAAATGTACACTTTCATTGCATTTATGTTTTAAAAAGTCCTTATTGCCAAAATTCCAGCAGTTGGCTACATACAAAACAAAATGGCTGCCATAAATAACTATGTTTATGTATTGTAAAGGAAAAATGCACTTTTATTACAAATATGCATATATGATGATACAATTGTTATTCAAACATATATGTACATAGAACCACATATTTGACCATGTTTATCACGTATAGATACATAAGTATACCAAGTAGTTTGACATGGGTAAATCCAAGATGGCTACCAGTAAAATTTCGGAAACATGTTATGTTTGGCAGATTAATTGAGATACAACCTTTTCAAAAACAAACGATGTAGGATTCAATACCAACCAAGGTAATTGTATATACTTATGTAACTATTTATTAAGTTATCTATTGATAAAAGTGCTCACAAATCTGTTATTAATACAAACTATGTAATTAAACAACAGGTATGCTATAACCAATGTTGCTGACAAATACGATGTGAAGTTCGTCTTCATCTCTATCATAAAGGTCAACTTCTGTAGTCCCCTCGGGTTCAAACTCGTCAGAAGGTTGATTACTGCAGTCTCTTAGTCGACCCATGTCTGTGCATCTCAGTCCATTTGACAGACAGACACAAGATGGTAATTTGCACAGCCGAGAACATTTGCAAGACAGCAGCTCCAAAACCGCATCAGGAGCTGGTAATTCGTCCATCCAGTGAATGTTGAGGTGACGTTGTCCACGTTGTCCTTCTACTGTGTCCAGCTTCCAACCATGTATCTCAGGTGATGGCCTTTCTGGATCTGTTACAAGGCTTCACTTCCAAATAGCAGCCAGGTAATTTGCACGTAATGCATGCTTAACTAGGCAATTCCTGCATGGTGGCATTTGATGGGATTCAATTTCCCCCCTTTTCGAGCAGAAAATATTGTACATGTACCTCAAGTACTTCTAATGCTTCTAATTTGGTGTGTAGCTGAGGTGTAATATTCCAGTCAGATCCCAACTGTGTGAAGGTTTCCCTTACATCTGGATTTGCCTTGATAATCTGCAAGGCCCTGAGCTTCCCTTTCCAAGCAAATGCACTCATGGTGTCGCAGCCAGTGAATGCATGCATTCCAATAAGTGCACCGCAAACACCAGGTCCAATAGCTGCAGCGATTGTTTCAACGTTAATCAATCGTGTGCGTGCCTGTGTTCCAGTTTTAATGAAAAGTGGTACACTAATGTTTTCACAAAATGCTAGACATAGAACAAGCACGTCTGTGTCATCTGAGCATATGACGACAGCTTTGTACCCTGCATCTGCAGCATGTGTCGCATGAAACAGTAATCGCCCATCTGCCTCTTCTTGTGTACTCTGTAATGCAGAAATCTCTTCACAACAATTATCTGTGATCTGCCAACACTTTTCCACGTGTGTCACGATTAGGACCTTTCCTTGTAGCTTATGTGTGTACTTTGGCTTCTGCCACTCATGGACAAGAAGCTCTATTGTTGTTGACTTGTTTTAAGAATGATCTCCACTGTCTTACAATTTGTGTTGAGCTGATATTGTGCAACTGGAGACTTTGCCCTTCGCCTCTGTGTGATCTCTCGGCAAATTTAATGGACAATTCTTCATATGTGTCA
The DNA here is from genome assembly GCA_029237695.1 of Conchocele bisecta. Taxonomy (NCBI): domain Eukaryota; kingdom Metazoa; phylum Mollusca; class Bivalvia; order Lucinida; family Thyasiridae; genus Conchocele; species Conchocele bisecta. The sequence goes on from CM055272.1 coordinate 77,839,553, forward strand.
AGCACAACATCTATCCGGTTGCTTTCCGAGCCTTCTTTACATATCATGCCATGGATGGATATTGCAATATCATCAAAAGTTGAGAAGTTGGGCTTCACCTTCTGGACTAAACTCATTCCAGCAATTACTGTTGCTGAATTTGCTGGGAAGTCATTCACTGGTGTTCATAATTTCTGAAAGTGCTTGGCCATCACAGCTTTCGTAGTTTTCCTCGGCGTCCCTTCTGGGGTTGCCAGTGTCCATGGTAGCGGGCCAAGTGGGTGGTATCAAGAGTACGACTTTGTTCTATTACAATTATTCTGCCGAATAATGATCTATCAGTCTTCAATATGATGGACTTGCCATGTGCAACTGTGTGCTTCTTTATACTCAAGCGTGTAAAGGTCTTCAATTTTTGCTTCTGTAGAGGATCGTGGAACTTTTGTTGCGGTAGATCTGTTTCAAGCCTTTCTTCTTTGAATTTGTCATATGCCTGTTTTCCCTTTGCTTTGGCAAGCATTAGATCATGTTTCACATCTTGTGGAACAGCGGTTGATGTCGAAATACACACAATGTTTTCATTTTCTTCAAATGGGTTAATCCAATTTTCAAGGACTTCAACCATAGCCGTGACACTCTTTTCATCTTTCTCGATTCGGGGTTTTTGCAACTCTGAATGGTTTAGTCCAGATTTGTTTTTCCGTGTCATTTCTCGGAGGTTACCAAGGAAGCCACTACGATATTCAGCTGTTAAGTAAAATCGGTTGACTGCGGAAGTCTTTTGGCTGAATTTCGTCGTCACTCCTGTTGTCTGTGTGTCTTTATTGACAGTCATTTCCGTGGTCTGATCCACTGGGACGCGGCCAAATGGATTGTTGTCTGAAAGTTGTACGGTGAATCCTCCATCACGAAAATGACTAGCTTGCAGCTTGCAGATTGCTCATCTGGGCTTAATAGACGGGGATATCGTGTGCAGTTCAATCATTCGTAGGCAAAGCACCATGGTATTAGATTTAATATGGCGGCAAGATGAAATTCCAAATTTCCTTCCCTAGCAGCTCTGATCAGGTTCAACAATATTGCACCAACTATATCGAGGTATGACATCCAGAATGCAGAAAGATCCCCGTTGTTGTGTCTCAGATTGTCTAGATATACATTCCAGAGGGAGATCACCTCTTTCAGATCACCACATTTCATAATATCATCAAAGTTCTCCTGACATAGGTCATCGTGGAGTTCATGTACCTGTGTGATAACTATTACCATCTCTTCGCTACTGTTGGTATGTCTTGTTTCCAGCCAGTGAATAAATCCTTGCCATGCCAAGCGCATGAGACCTTCATATATGATCTTCTGTACACGAACAGCGTGGTTATACATCTTACCGTCCATGACCCCTGACAATGAACCTTGCACGACTAAGCCAGCTTCAATGCATATATCACGCAATCCCGCGTCCTGAAACCGCCGTCCAATGATAGCGAGCAGCGTCATTATTGTATGGAATGTACCCAGTCGAATGACTATATGGGAATATCTCTCTTCCTGTTTCCATAGTATTTCTGTAGCTTTTGCATTGAGGGCCTGGTCCATGAAACTGTACAAGCCATATATAACACCAGCCGCTGATTCTGACATGTCGATCAATTTCCACCCCGTTCGAGAAGAACCCCGGTAAAAGTATACCGATTCATGTTTTTTCTTCACAACCACCAGTATTACTGTTAGGCTATTATTATGTTCATGGACGCCATTTTGAATTTGACAAAATGTATTATCAATATGTAAATGACTCAATTAGTTAATGACAGTGTAAAGCCGTCTATCAAACCAATTAGCCTATAGCAATGAATTGATAAAAACAATTATTAGATGTACATTACATTACAGCAAAGACATAGCAAACATATGATTTGTTGGCCGCCATCTTAATTATAGGTATTTATTTCATACATACGGAAGCATAAACAAATATTCAACATTTTTAAAATATGTTATAAGTAATGGGTTAATGTAATGAAGCGATAACAACTATTAATAACAACATGTGGATTTAATATTTTACTGTAGTGGGTAAAAATATATGTTTTTTTGGTGGCCATCTTGAATATTGGTAGCCATATTGGATACAAGTATGGTATTTTGATTTTCTTCAAAGTATAAACCATAAGCCTTCTGCTTCAGAACAATCCTGGTGTGTGGTTGCCTTGTATAGTGGGCTTATTTGCTGTATTCGCAAAAAAAAATGTTGTTATGAACCGCAAATTTGTCCGCTAGGGGGGCGTTACATAAAAGGCCATAAAATCGTTAAGCTACAAGGTTCAAACTGCTATCATGCAGAAATAATATCTAGAGATGTATACCTTTCCATAAAATATAGTGGCAATTTGCCCCCCCCCCCTCCAAGTGGTAGTGATTACCCTATTTTCAGGGGTCTGGCTCATTCCCTATTGGTGGACTTCGTTCGGCACCGGCATGTCGAATGTCGGCCGCGGAATATTGTGAGGTGCCGGTAAATAGATCTGCCAGATGGCCATCTTCTTGAGCCATTCATTGGCAGCGTTTTCGGAAACCTTGGTCGCCACGGCGAGGTTCTTGATTGCCGCGAGTCCCTTCTCCAGTAGCCGCGGGGGCTGTAGTACGTGTTCGCTAGCTTGCGCGTTAGGCGAACCGATAGTTTGGTATCAATATTGTGTGTGTCCATCGTATGCGAGGTATTCCAATAGATCGGACAATCTCCAACATGCCCTCGCCAGATCGTCCGATAACTGCGCCGTTAATAATAAACCTTTGTTGGAAGTCCAATTGCGCTTGGGGCTGCAGCTCCAATCACAATTGGAGGTTAAGTTCCCACAATCCAATCGCGATTGGAAGGATTGGAACAGGAGAGGGAATTCGGGGAAATCTAACTCGGAGGAATCTAACGTGCTCGCGCCACGTCTCGAGAGGATCTCGGGCCAGACGGATCAGACCCTTTGCGCCAGCTAAACGGTGTTTAAGGGCCGTGTAGCCTACAAAGATCAGAGCAAAATAAAGCTCGTCAACTAACATCGTTATATATATATATATTATTTAAAAACTTTTTTTAAAAATAATTATTGCTTTTGCTTATTGCTTTTGCTTATTGCTTATTGCTTTTCCAATATAGTAGCTGACCAGACCCGTCGCAACCATTCCCACGACGATGAATGTGATCTCGCGGTCTTTTTGGGCCTCTGACGGTACATAGAAATCTGAAAGTTGGGGCTCGGGATCCAGCGCCGCGAGACTTCTCTGCGGATATGACAGCGCGTACTCGCGGTTGGCTTCTTCAACGTTCTGGAAAGTTTGTGCGGCGTGATTCTCGCGGCGAAGCTCTTCGTTGACCCAGTCCAGACGGGCGGTTCGTTTTTGTGACCATGCTGCGTCTGCACTTTTGAGTTGTTCTTCAGCTAAATCGTGACGCTTGCTCTCCTCATCCGCGTCCGAGCTTCTCATTTTCGAGAATAGAAAGTTGCTACCGCTGAACGCCAACGCGTTCACAAGCGCCACACCTATCATTATTGCGATCGAAGCCATTATTTCCATATATTAGAGGGTAGAATTCCAGCTTTAACTAGATAATCTCGAGTCCCAACTGCGGCCGCTACATTGAAGGTCACGAGCCCTACGTCTGTCACAGTCATGTCCAATTTGGGAGCGGGCCCTGCGAAGGCCATCTTTGATGTTCGGGCAAACCCGATACTGAGACCTGATATTATCACCACGGCGCGATAAAGCGCATTCACTATCATTTTTACCATTGTTTTCAGCCATTGTTGATAACTATAATTATTGCATATAAAAGGGATCTCGATCAATGTTTAAATGGGGCGCAATCGGTTTCGTAACTTTCTTCGGAACCGCCTCCAACTCCAATTCGTGAATTGATGGGGGTTGTTTTATATGTAATAGGGGGTAGTTCAGCACACACAGCGTGCCCACAACTGCCAGACCACCACCAACAACCCACGGGATGATCCAGGTAGGATTGGTGTAATAGGGGGTAGGATCTACAGCAATCGGGGATTGCTCTTCCAACTGTCGCTCCTGTTCCAATTCAATCGCGATTGGATGGATTGGGGGTGCCGTTGGGGGAGAAACAGTTGCCTTCGAATGTGGAACCACCGGGCGTTTTGCTGTTCAACAGCAGGAACAGCAATCGGGATTGCAACGACCGTTTGGCCTCTCGAAGCTCGACGAGTATTTTATCTTGTTTAACTTTTCAGGTGGCAGCCGCTGCCCGCCCAGCTGCCTGTCATTTTGGGGTTTTATGTAGTGCAACCCCCACCAATTCACAAATTGGAGTTGGAAGATCAATCGGAGTTGGAAGTGCTGCAATCGGGTTCAACTCAAATTTCGATTGGGTTGGAGCGATCGGGGATTGTGGTTCCGTCATTCTCGCAGGTGCGTCTTGTATCATCACTTTCTGAGCTTATAGGTCGTGGGTATACATGTCCAAATTAACAGTGTTTACCCGTGGTCAACGCGGTTGTCAGCGGAGCTAAGTACATTCCAAACTTGTGATAAATTGAGCAGCAGGCTGTTCTAAGAGTGTGTCCTATAAAAGGGCCAGTCTCTAGATCGCGAATCAACCCCGCGGTGTTTGGTATAGGGAGAAGTATACTAACGGCGGTTGCGTACAAATGAATAGCCGCCGATCCAAGAGTTTTTGTCATCTCTGCACCTAACCTAGATTCGTATCGCGCATACATTTTATCAATCTCCGCATCTGACATCTTATACACCTGCTAAACTGAGAGACGCCTACCGAGATAATGCTCCGATTGTCCCCCAGCAACCAGCGCAGCTAGCCGCTCGCGTCGCGCCGCGTTTTCATTTTCTTTCATCTCACTGCCACTCCTGAGCTGGTGCGGTTGGGCAGATACCGTATCGGCTGTCGTGCCAACAGATGTTCAATCTTTCAGGAAAGAAGTTTCAGTCGTGTCGGCAGTCGTACCATCTTTCAGGAAAGATATCGGCACGAGTGTTTCTTCCATTAACTGATCGAGAAGTTCGTCGCAGTTCATTATTTTATTTATTTCAACAGTGTTGGGTGTACTATTCTGACAAGTCTCATAAGTCTAACATATTGCCAAGTGCACCACCCGATACTTATTTTCTTTCAGGAAAGATACCGTTATGCTCGCAACAAAGCAATACTTGCTGAACAATTATTAAGCAGAGCAATCCCACATTGTTAAGCATTTGTTCAGCATTGTTAAGCAATTGCTAAGCATTTGTTAAGCATTGTTCAGCATTATTCAGCATTGCTCAGCATTGTTAAGCATTGCTCCGCTTAATAATTGCTCAGTAATTAATTGTTGACTTTGTAAGAAGTTGGTTGATCAGTCTTTAGCAGAAGCTTGGCGTGCTTAGTTTTCGAAAGCATCTGTCGAATTTCCAGGCGCTCCTCGCGCGTTGGGATAACGTCGTTCTCTTGAAGACATTCATCGAATGAGTCTCGGTCCTTGCAGTGGAAGAGGGCGACCCATTTCGTTTGCTCGCGCAGATCCTTGAGGACGGCGTTGTACTTCTGAGTGGAGATCATTACGCTTTGCCCCGCATGGCGGCCCGAAAATGCGAGCTCGGAGAGCATGTCCTTCTTTTTGGTCATCGCCGCCTTGGCCGAGCAGTCGTCAATCACGTATAGGGTGGGCTCGCCTTGGCATATTTGGCAGAAGAAACGCAACCAATCGTGAAGCCTATCACCGGGGTCAACGACATATACCTCAGGGTCGGTCCATATCCACCGGCGTCGCTGATAAGTCTCGTTGTGCCGCACAGTGGGACACAGGATCACAATGTGACGAAAGATATCGCGGTAGGACCCCTCGAGCAAGTCCAGGATGAAAACAGTTTTTCCGCATCCTGTCTGTCCACATATTATGGCAGAGTGGGCATCCTTCGATAGAGGATTTAAATCTTTAGATTGATTTATTAAATCAATAGAGTGCTGAGACGTATCGGCCATCTTCGATGTTGAGTTGCGCATCTGTTATTATATATAGGTACACGTTCAATGCGCCAGCTCCGTCCGCCTCTTTGGCTATCTGGATCGTCACACCCTCGCTAGCGTTCTCAACTTGGCGTCCACTACCGTGCATTTGGTCGTCGTCGCTGGCTCGCATGTCTAGCCATAGAGCATACTTGGAAGTCAGGAACTCCGCGAGGGAGACGTCCGAGAGTGCAGGTCTTTGGCAACCGCGGCAACCTCTGGGGAGCGCTTAGAGCCGGCAGCAAACTGTTTTCTGGCTTCGTCCCACTGCTGGTGACCGCGAAGGCCCTGGCTGTAGAGTTGATTGGGGACTCACTCGACCTTTGTGATTTTGGGGTTATAGAATGTGTCGCTTTTTCTAGCCCCAAGCGCGAACCGACCCTCCTCGAACAGCATCAGTATACCTTTCATCGAGCGGGCGGGTACGGGCATCGTGACCATGTCGTACTCCAGCGAAATGTTGTCGATCGTATACGTCGATGTCATGTCAGTGGCTATGAGAGCTCGGCCGTAGTCGTTGAACGTTAGTTCGTATTCGAGGCGGTCCGCCAAAGCACTCTGATAGTAGGGCATGTGACTCTCCAGTACCTCGAAGTCGAGCGTGATGTAGAAGCGGTTGCCGTAAGCGGCCGCGATCGCGTTGTCACTCGCGAAGTTATCTGACTTGTCACCAGCTCCGATTCTAAGTCTGGTTACGTTCTTATTTCGGCTGGTGTCAATACCCTGATAGACCGCATTTTCACTCTCTTGCGCCGTTTTCCACAGGTTTTGGTAGCAATGGTAGACGTCGCTGTCGTCGATCGACATCACCTCATTACCAGTAATCTTTATCGTGGTCTTCTTGACGATGGCGCGACCCAGGTTCTGAACGACGGTTCGGTCCGCGTCCGTCGATGTCAGCGAAATAGTGAAAGCGATGCGAACAGTCCCCGGCACAATGACGTCGCTAGCTCCGAGGTTGGGAAAGCGGGCCAAGAGCTGTTGGTTCTGGTCGATCGTCGATGGGTTGTTCGTAATAACGACGCTCTGTCTCACGCCTTTAGCCCTGAGGGGCTCCCGTAGTCTGCGGTATGGATTGAGTTTTTGACCGTATTGACTCGAAGACATTATTGAAACTATATTAAACCCGTATGGTTTTTTCTTTAATACATCGTTAAAAGTGGCTGGTTACGATATTGACATGGATGAAATCGGCAGAGAAGATTACCTCGATGGTGATGAGGATGACTTCGAGGATTCCCTCACGACCTTCGACGAAACATCCTTCATAGATACTCCAGTTCCAATCCAATCGCAATTGGGGGAAATAGGTGGCGCTACCAACACCGTTGGTCAAAGTCGAGAATTACTCGCGGGAGCTGTAGACGACTACTACAACAGTTTTGCAGAAAAAGGTATGGTCCCATCTGTCGGCCGCGACTACTTCAAGTTCGAATTGGATCTGAGTGGTAGGTTGCGGTTAAATGCATCAAATGTGGAGATCGTCAACATGAGGACCGGAAAACCCCTAGCGCTGAGCACCATTGCCGGAAGTCGGGGCGGTGGCTAAATCATAAAGAGCGAACTAGGATTCCCAGATTGGAAGCGTGGTAAAACAATTATGCCGGCCCGCGCTGTAAAAACCCTCATGTCTACCGACGAAACGATGGCGAAGACGGCCGCCGCGATAGAAACTGTCGAGCTCAGCGAGGTCCCTCGTGTAGCCACCGACGCTATTCACACGGTGGAGACCACGTTCAGCGAAATAGACGGAATACTCAACCTCGACCAAGGGTCTAACGATGACCCACCGTTACCTCTTCGCGAACTCCGGGGACTCGATAAGACTATGCAAACAGTCCGGGGCGAACTGTTCCTTAACCTCTCCAAACTCACGGCGCTGGATGAACATATCACGCTAGAAGAAAGAAAACTTGGGCAAGCCCGTGGCGATAGAGAATCTACCGAGCGGATCACCGAACGACTGCGGTCTTTGCGGGATGAAAGAGAAGCTCGCTTGGAGGCGGCATCGGCTAACCGTGAGACGCTCCGCACCCAAATAAGTCGGATCCGCGAAACAATCTCGAGGGTCCTGCACGAGGAGACGACACTCGGTGAGCGTATTAGCACTCTGTTCAGAGAGCAGGGCATCACGATAGCAAGCATCCTCGCAGCTCTCGGTATGACTATATCAACCATAGTTCCAGCTTTCACTGGCGGTGCGGCGGCTGCACCCGCACCAGCATCCGCACCAGCACCCGCGCCATCCGGTGGAGCCAAGGAGTGGGTAAAAACACATCTAAAAGCCCTCGCCAGTCTCCTGGCTAAATTAGCCGAAAAAGCGGCCGGCGCACTGCCTGGGGTGATCGGGGGTTTCGTCTCCTACTTGGACTGGGTGAACTGGGGGAATTTGATGGTGCGTCCAATTCGTGAATTGGGGGTACTGGGGTGGGTGTATCCAATTCGTGAATTGGGGGTTTTATGAAATATTTTTCAAATTTATTTGAATTTCCAACCTCAACTCCCAATCGAGATTGGATGAACCCGGGCCTCTTGGGGTTAGTTTGATGATACCCGTGTTCACGTTCCCGTTGCGGCCGATTGTTTGATTGGCGGTGGCGACTACGATCTGATTATTGTAACCGTCAACCGGGTCGTCTCGTAGTATCATATTGCTCGGCGCCATATAAAGACCTGTTCCAAATGCGTAGTCTTCTGGGGTGCGGGCAGTCTGCAAAACGTCTTGATAATTCTGGATCGTCTTCTGGAGGTCCACCTTAGCTGAGATGGCGTCCTCGACAAGTGCCAAGAACTGTTTTTGCGCGTCAAACGCCGTTCCCGTGCCCAGTATAGCACTGCGCGTTTGCTTCTGTGAGGCGAGGATTTCCCAGACGTATACGCGAATGGATTCGTTGAGGCGAATAACCCCGCCCTGCGTAAATCCAGTGCTTTTATCTAACATAAATGTGGTCCACGCATTTCGCATCTGTGGAGTATCACCCTGTTCTAGGTATTCCACGTGGGCTACTTTAGTAGGTAGCCAATGCCAATAACCGTCTTTACACGCAAGCCCTCCAAGCACTTCATCACCGAACGTCATCGTATTCAACTTATAATTATATTTAGTCAATGTTGCCATTTTTCTAACTGGTGGTGGGGTAGCTCCGCGATCACTCCACAACCCTGAGAAATATGCAGGCACTTTATCAAGATGCCCACCACTAACTAAGCCTTTAAGGTGAACTAACCCTAAACTGTTGGTTGGGGTGTATACTTTCTGTCTCCAGTCCGCGTCTTTTGGTACCCCAAATTCGTTACACAATCTTTCGAACGCCTTACGGTCGTATGTGGTGGAAATGGGATCCCAGCCGTCGTCTTGAGGTAGTGGAATACCTAGTTCTTTGAGAATCCTCCTAATAGTATAATACACATTAAAGTTGTAGACACTTCGGAGCATGACATTCTTGGATGTCAGATGGTCTTGATGTGAAAATCCACATCCGGCTTTTGCGCACCATACAGCGAACTTTAGTTGGTTCTGCCAGAAGTTCATATGGGAAAAATCCCATCTTAGTATTACATCTTGACTAGTAGTCTCTGGAACTACATATTTCTCAAACATGTTAGGGAAATTGGTGGTAAAGCCACTGTCCGGTCTAACTGTTACAGTTGGGTATACAAGGGGGTTAACAACGTCTTTGTGCGTGTATTTACCGCCGACCAGGTACTTTGCATTAGAATTAAAGCTAAATGCTTTGGAATCCATTGAAAGATATTTGTATGTTTGCTACTATCACTAATGTTCAAAAAGAGAGTTGTGAACTTCAAAAGTCAGAAACGTAGCGCAGGCTCGCAGACACGTGCGGCGATCGCAAGCTCGAAGACCTATCATAACAGTTTGGGCTGAAGAGCGGGGTACACTGAACGAGGGGTCCTACGAATATTCATTTGGTGCCAACGTGAGCAACATATATGGAGGATAAACCATAGCAGTGTCCGGGACGATTCTGCGAATGGCGGTCTGCTCGGTCAACTTTCGCGGACACGCTTCTACCGAAATCCGAGTGAATCTCGTCCTGAATGGCGTAGAACAGAAGGCTGGCATCACCAAGCACGCGGGGCATAAATCAGGGTTTACGATATTTGATGATGACACTCCAATTAAAGTTTCAGCCGGTAGTGTTATTAACTTTGTTACACAAGTTGCTGACCAATCGAGTTCAGCTACTGTAGGTACACTGTTAATAGAACTTGATTTATGATGAATGACGATAAACTGTATCCGCACTTACCTTCTGGGACGGCCGACGCGGCATCCTTTAGGATGACCAGGATCGTCGAGATACAACAGATTCTCCAGCACGAGGGAGAGACGCGGGCGGTTCATGCGAAGAAATATAGGCGGGCAGTCAATATAGTCGAGGGGGTGAGCACCACGTTAGCCTCAGCTTCCGTTGTAAGCGGAGTGGGGAGTGTGTCTTTATTATCAACAATCGTCGCCGCGCCGGTCGCGGTGACATTGAATGCGATAGCGGCGGGGGCGGGATTGCTTTGCATGACGACCAGACTCGTGGGCCGAAAACTAAAGGCCAAGAGTCGAAAGCACGACCGAATAGCGGTTCTCGCGAGGTCTAAGAAAAACTGTATCGACGTTATCGTGTCGAAAGCGATAGCCGACAACGATATATCAGATAGCGAGTTCAAACTGGTCGTCGAAGAGATGACCAGGTACCAGGAGTTAAAGGGCACGATCCGGTCCAAGACCCAACCACAAATTCTCGCGGACGAAGACATTAAAAACAAATCGTCATGAGAAAAAATCTCCTCGCCCGTCTCGGAACGTGATATGCTTATTCGCGTGTCTGCAGAAGCAGCAGGAGATCCCTCCACCATACAGTCCAGCAGTTCCGTCGGCGCCACCATACGGAACATACAAACCTTTTCAGGCCCCGTTACACCACCGGGACTTATCAAAAACTACACATCAGATCGATTCTATCTTTCTAACTGACTTTTCGATTTTAATTATTACTAAACGATAATACTTGCGAGCACGTAATTCCTTGCTAGCCAGTCGATGAGTAGTGCGAGTGCCACCGCATGGTGGACATAGCAGCGACTCGGATCTGGTCCCTACCCCGCATTGCCTACATGGGCGAGGCGAAACGGATCCTCTTCTCATCCATGCCCGGTGATGCTTGCAATACTCGTAAATACCGGTACGATGACACCTCTTGTGACTACCTGTCTTCAACCACGCACAATTAACTAGAACCATTGTCTGATTATATATACTGAGTATAATCAATGGATTTCTTATCTCTAATAGGGCATATCTTCTCATGTCAGAAATATATAAAAAATAATTCCCACTCTTCTCATCCATACCGTGATAACAGTGGGGAAAATCCAAGTAGTCAATAATGATACAAGTTTCCTCTGGGAGTCGCCGCACGTAGTGGGTGGCTTCCATATAAACTTGTATCATTTTAATCATCATATACTACTGCATCGTATACAGTGGGGTCAGCGTGTAAGTGCACACACGAACGAACACGACAGGTTGGTTCCAAACTGTCGTGTTCGTTCATGTGTGCACTTACACGCTGACCCCAATGTAGGTATGTTTCGCAAGTATGATAATTTCACCATGTACGGGTACAGAGGAATGCGTGACCAATTATCGCCCCCGTTCGTCAATTGCCAAGCCTATATATTGGGAGTCGTGTATACATTGCTAACATTGATGCACGTAATAATTATCAGAGGTAGCACTTGTGTATGACACTATCTGCACACGATTACATAATATTGAATACATGCATATTTTATGAACTGCTGGGCTGTATAATATATAACAAGAGTGCCGAATGTCACAATATACGCTCGTCAACTCACTGGAAAAAAATACGAAAACAATAGGTTCTTCCGCTTGCCATCATAAACGTGTACATGATGAGTATGGTTACGATCTTCCGAATAGAATCACAAGGACCAGTGGGCCTGTTTCACAAAACTTCGTACGACTTAAATTTTCGTAAGTGCAAAATTAAGATAGTCTGTAAATTTCACATTAACAGTGTGTTCTTGTAGACAATTATTGGATTTACATTTATTGAACATATGCCCCTCCTGGTTAAAGAACCAGAAAATTAAACTTAACAGTGGACGCCACGGTGAGATAACACATTGGAATATTATACAATTCAAGTTCTTCCTCTAACCATGCTATATTGATACACATATATACACAATTTGGTTAATATCCGTCAAGGCACACTTGCGATATCCGTAACTTATCGCAAAGACATGGATAGAAAATGTGAAAATTAAGAATGGCACCCAAACGAGATACATCATCAGACATTCTTGAATCTCAATATGATTTAAGTGGACACATCATGTTGAGTTTCAAAAATGTCTGATGATATATCGAGTGTGGTTAAAATGTAGCAAGTATAACAGGAGTTATTGCGTGTTTATAGATCTATAAGGTGAACATTAAAAATGGCAGCCAAGGAGAAATAGCTAATCCTAATAGCAATATGTAATTCAGACAATAACTAATAGTGAAGACATTTTGTTTGAATGTTGATTCATTTTGAATTTTGCAGATGATCACCCCGTTGACTGCGTGGTGGTATGTTGGAGCGTTTCCGTCTCTGGGGACCGTTTCACTAAGCTCCATGAGACTAGAGAAACGTGCCGCTGGATCAAACGCGATGTCGCCTTTCACATTTCACCCTCAAGTGCGTACTAATAACGAGCCTGTATTATCACTTATTGCAAGTGTCTGTCTTGATATTGCACTTCTTAAACCATCAGGGGGCCGTTTCACTAAAATTCGTACGACTAAAATGTTCGTAAGTGCAAACCTATGATAGTCTGTAAATTTCACATTAACAATGTTTTCTTGTAAACAATAATTGGATTTACATATATTGTGCATAGGCTGCATATTTTCAATAAATGTAAATCCATCAATTTAAATTTCCACACGATACTAAATTTGCACTTACGAACATTTTAATCGTACGAAGTTTAATAAAACGGCATCAAGGCACAGTCTTGAACCTGCAAAGCAGTATTTGCATATTCACGAAACTGGGCGTTCCTGGACTTTACCAGGGGTTCATGTGACAGAACTGGAGGCTACTGAGCATGACTTAAGTGTTCGTCGAAATGAAGTAGGTATTCCTGAAATCTTGTTGTGACTGGAGAAATTGGGCTTATGGAATGTGTAACCAGTATAGCTCCCGATCAAATAGCACATTCCTGTAGCATAATGACTATACAGGGACGGATCTGGAGGGGGAGGGGTTCCGGGGTTACACCCCCCCCCGTTTCCACAAATGCTGGATCCCTGCTATCTATATTGCTTGTCAGAAGCTTGATCAGACTGTGCGGAGGCTGATCTGGATCATTTTCACCATTTTCACCAGTCACAGCCACAAATTATAAATTTTTGACGGAAATCCGTGAACGCGATACGTGACACCTTTGAAATTTCAAAGCTAAAGCAGTACATTACACTCAAATCAGATCAAATGGCATCGTAGCTAGTTATCTCCCTTTGCAAATTTGCAAATCTATTTATATAAATCCGATCCTATGCTGTATTTCAGCGCATAATGGCTCCCTTTCATAACAAATCATGCGAAATTCACCCTTTTTACCAGCAATAAGGCTATACAATACACAATTTGTACCGGATGTATATAAATAAATTTAAAGGCAAATAACTAGCAACGATCCCCCATTGTATTCCCATTGCCGCATACATTTATGTCCATACAAGTCGTACGGTACGATATCATATACAAATATAAAGCACAAAACTCACACATATCAAACAAATCTCGAATAGTTTGACATATACGAGCATTGGCACGTACAATAAATAATAATACAACAAGAACAGATAATAGGATGTTTCATGTGCTATGAATATGCATAAATCGTGATTTTATTTTATAGCTCCAGGTGCGGATACAGGGGGAGGGGGGGGGGGGTCCAGGGGGTCCGGAACCCCCCCCCCCTGCTCCCGGCAAAAAAAAGAGAAAAACAAACGAAAATCTCGAATAGTTTGAAGACTTTTTTCGTGGCCTAGGTGTCAGGAAATTGCACCTGCGGCGATATGGCATCTAACAAATTCCTGGGGGAGGACCCCCATACCCCCCTACTTTACGATTTCGCGCACGCGGACTTATAATTACAGACCCCGCCCTGCAATTATTTCTGTATCCGCGCCTGAGCTGATACGTGAAACTGCATAAATTAAACGTAAGATTATCATTATGTGGCTGATCTCTTCACCCAGATGTTACTCCACAAATAAAGTTTAGGCACACATCCGTGTATTTTCGACAGCAATCCGTGTCGCGTTTTTCGACATATGAAATTCCTGTAATGATGACATCCCGGCCCATGAATATTCTAGCAGGGAACGTCGAGTGTTTGTATTTTATGGCGGACATATTGTAACATGTCATATATCGCATAACATAATATAGATATACATGTACACACATATTACTATTACATACCGTTTATTTAACCAGGTAAGCCGATTATCGTGAAATAATGCACGAGTAATTGGGTCCTTACCCGAATCAAAGGAGTGAGCGAAGCGAGTTTGTTTAGCGGTAGGACCCAATCACGAGGGCATTATTTCAAGATAATCAGTTCACCTGGTTAAATAAACATTTTCTTGCATTTCACAAATGATTCTTTATAAAAAATAAAGCGAATCAAGAGTAAAACTATGGCCATCAGTTATGCGAATTAGTTTTCTTTGGAGGCGGGTCGTAATGACGGCGACTGTCTCGCGATTCAGAGGGTGTGTTCGAGAACACGATTTGATTGTTCGAAGGAAACACGCCATTGCGAAGTTACTGACGTCATTTCTCCAAATATGGAAAACTCTAGCTACAATAATTCGCCTCCGATATGTAATCTACGGCTACAATTTGACCCATTCAAAAAATGTGAGCAACCGCAGTGCATACCCAAACCTGTTGCAAGTAGGTCAAACTTTAGTAAACTGTATATGTTATACCTTTAAACAAACAATATTTTATGTAGAACTAGTAAATTGCCAAAAATAATAGAACAGGGAAATCATTTTCCCATGGAAGCCATCTTTTCTCTAGTTGTTGTTCAACATTCAACATAACGAAATTAAGCTTTCAAATTACAATATATGCATGTAAATGTCAGATAAACATATTGGCATGGTAAAATAACAAATTTCTGCATGTGTATGTTCTTTATTAATAATTTATTGATAGTTTTAACATAACAAACACGCCTGATAACCTATTGAAAAAATCACTCTTCCATGCGTTACATGAAAGATATGGGGTTAAATAGATACCCTCGCGAGATGCATGGAGCGGGGTAGCGATTTTGTTTCTAGGTAAAATGTGTAAAATACTGCAGTGGTGTAATTCACCGTTATATTTGTGAAAAATACTGGCTGAAATGTAAGAAAATCGAATCTCTCTAAATCGGGTACGTTATTTACATAGTGTCGCCACAATTTGTATTCAGATCTAATCATGATAATGAATGTTGACGATTACGAAGCAGTAGATAAACATGTCACTGACTGGGGATCTCTCAGGGTGTCCGGTTCAAATAGATTCAACTGCACATGGATTATAAACGGATATGTTTATGAAGCAAGAGTAGATACAATAAACATGCATTTGAGTGCTGTACCTAAACTACAGCGCAACTACAGCGCAACCTATCTCAACCGGACACCCTGGGGACCTCCAGGTGGGTCCGGCATAGCGATGTTCCACTATACACGGCGGTCAAACGGGTAAGTTTATCAACCCTCGGTGAATTGATTATGAAGAATGTGCTACGTCAACAGTTGAGCCACTTACAATGCACATAGGAGTCGGTACTATGGCGAGGTCCGAAAGTATATTGAGCGCTCGCATGTTACCATAAATTCTAACTGATAACAGTATATGTGTCACAACACCAGAAAACCACATCCTATATGAGCGTGGCGGATCCAGGCAGATCCAGGCGGGGGGGGGGGGGAGGGGTGGTGGGGACGGAACAGATTTGAACAGATGGTCAGTATTTTGGTGGATTTTGAGTAGATTTGGGTGAATTTCGTTGGTTTTTGGTAATTTACATAGTTTTGTGCAACTACTAATCATCAATCATTACAAACGACAGAACTCGTAAATTATCTACATTCACCGTTCCGTTCATTCGTTTCATTCATTCGGCTTACATTTAAGGGTGGGAAATGGCTAGAACACCTTCCATACCCGGATTCACCGTTCCGAACTTTCGGATCCCTTTTATACTATCAAAATACCCACAAAGGAGCAATACCGTACTTATCCGCGTAACTCGCGGGAGGTGACGTACATTGTATGTTGGTAACAATGCACCTAAACCACCAGATATACCGAAATAACCCATAAAACACCGAAATATGAACCGTTCTTCAAGAACCTGTGATCAATACACTACACCAGAAAACCACATCCAATACATTAATATACCCGAGTTGACGTAATATTTTGGCCGCTGGTCGAGAAAACAGACCTTAAAATCGTTTGTGACAGCTGTTGATCCTGATCATTACGAGCATTCATAGTTACGGGCCAGTAACTCTGCAAAACATCCGGACGGTACGGGATGTTTTGCAGAGTTACTGGCCCGTAACTTGCCCATTCCCACCAATGATGTAGTCATTTTGTTTACAGAGGAAGCAAACTTGTGTGATTGTATGGTGAACAGCATAGGCATCAGACTGCGCACATCTGGGGCTACGCTGGTTGCATACACCATAATGTGCATTTTCGCAGATAATATTTGTAAACAGGTTTTTAGATCGTTTTAATGTTTGTTTATCTTATGCGATAAATAATTGTACTAAGGTACGACTGATATATCAACATGCACGATAACATTAATTGTGCATGATATATTGCACCACTCGGATTGTCTTTCATAAATTGAAAAAGGACTTTAAAACTTTAACACCCGGTTTCTCAAGATGGGGTCACGCCTACGTTCAATAGGAACGCCCAAAATTTAAGTATTCATCGTCGCGCCAATACGTTGAGTATGTTTGTCCTCCGTATTATATAACATCACTCCAAGACGTGTGCGTTCACTTTTTTGTCATCTGTGCAAGCACTGGCATCAGCTAATTTGGATTTTAAAACAACTATAAAACATCAAAGTGTAAGTTATAATAGATTAAGAATTTTATAATAGTAGTATCGTACGTGTATACTCAAACATAGATGCATTTGTGCTCTTGATGATAATGCAACTTATAATTATTAATCAATTAATTAATTTATTAATTAATCAGTCAATGACATGTTTAGCTGCTGCTTAATCGTGAATAATGTATCATATTTATTTATTTATTTATTTATTTATTTGTTATTTGTTTATTTATTGTAGTGTCCATGAGGACATGATAGAACTAAGACACTCGTTTGGTTTCTAATGAGTGTAACCCTTTCACCCCAAATAACTGGATATGTCAATTTTCCGACCAATCCAATCGTCACAAAATAATTTTCAGACTAGTCCATTTATGAAAACGGGGTGTTTTTGTTTTCAAATATATAAAAATTACTTGCAAAAAGTGCAGATTCTGATGAGACGGCTCGCCAAGAGCCGGCTCATCTGGATCTACACTTTCTGCCAATACCGCTCACTATACAGGACTGTGGTGTTGAAAGGGTTACTATAGATAGGTATTTGTTTATTTACGTCTCATCACATGTACACGTAATACATATCACACAGTTACTTACAATTATAAATCAGTACATGTGCCATTCTAATTAGAATTACAAGAGACGGTATCACCATATGTCACATAGCGCTAGTAATAAAAGGCATACAACATTAATGTTACTAGATTGGACCCATAAAATCACAGTAAAACATCTATCATTAAAACACTAGATACATGCATGTAAGCTAAAACAGTGTTATTAACGATGCATTCTGCCTAAGCAGCATATTTTTTATCAGTTAAATTTCTAAAAAAAAAACAAAAAAATAAAAGGTCTTACATCTCACAGTATCAACACTTAAAATCACATGCACAGTATATCCACTTAAAATCACATGTATAGTGTGTCACATCTATGTTTTTGAAATCAGAAAGCAGGTTTTGGCACTTGCATTTACAATACTAGCATCTGATAGTATAGATGCCAATGTTTCGTTATCAGTCAAGTTATCGAATTCATTCAAGATCATCCTTGGACCGTAACGTTTCATATAATGGACAATGTAACACAACATGAATTTCATCTTCTATGTCATGTACACAGTTAAAACAAAGTATTTCGTTCACCTCTAAACCACTGTATCGCCCAATCTCAACTGCACTATTCCACTTTTAAATGTTGCTAATTCCCCTCGATAGGATCTATTGAGAACCGTCTTACAATATCGTTCAACAATGAATTCATGTATTTCTCTTTTAATAAAGGAATAACGGAGGTAAAAACCCTGTTCCTGTCAACGAGCTGATCAGTATTAGCATATTGGTTGCAATTGACAGACGTTAACATACTAATAACTCTTAAAATTCCAATTCTTACAGCTGACATTACGCTTATCATTTGACCAGCTAAATATTTATTTATTCATTCTACTTGTCTCCATATTAATAGATCGACACCACTGAGCTAAAACATATTTCCAACATTTAAAGGCAATCGGATTACAGCCCATATCACCATTTACAGATGCATTCGGAATATATCGTCCGACATTTAAAAAGTACATTGCCGCTCTGTTCTGCACTGCATTAATACACGCATATGATATTAATACACGCATATGAACGAGTACCACATATTGCGGCACCATATAGTACAACAGAACATACCATTGATTCGTACAATTTCGTAAATACGTCATATTGAAGACCTCCGAATGCCTTAGATTTCGCTATCAGCAATCCAAGGGCTCGATTCGCCGACTGTGCAATTATCCTTGCTGTTATATTATAATCAAGATGTTCAGACAGAACTAAACCTAAGTACTTATACTGATTTACGTATGATATATTGTTATCTTTTACTTTAAATGTGAACTCAGATCTCAAAACTGACGGGTTACGAAATTGTACAACATTGGATTTAACAGGGTTAACAGACATAGCATTTCTATCACACCAATTACCCAATACATCCAACAGATCCGTTTCAGATTCCGCTACAAAAACAATGTCATCCGCATAAAAAAGAATACTTATTACATTATCACCAATTTTCACTCCCCTGCCCAATGCATTGATTTTCAGCGCCACGTCATTTATGTACAAATTGAACAGTATAGGTGATAAAGAACAGCCCTGCTTCAATCCACATGTGACATTGAACCAGTCTGTTGTAAACCCATTAAGTTTGACGGAACATAAAACATTATGGTACAATGTTTTTATAGCATCAAATAATTTCCCACTAAAACCAAGTTTATCAAGCTTAGACCATAGTCAACTTCTGTTTATAGAGTCATATGCCTTCTTAAAATCAATGAAAGCGCAATAAGTAGACTTTTTCAATTTCAGTCTTGTTTCAATAATGTTTGTCAAAGCACTCACTTGATCAATGGTACTTCTGCTTTTCCGAAACCCATTTTGACCAATCCAATTTGTAACTCTATCATTTAATAAAGTACAATACACCTTATACACAACCGGTGTTATGGCAATGCCTCTATAACTGAGAGGGTCCCTAGGGTCTCTTGATGTACCTTTTGGTACAGGACATATAAGTGTTTTACACCAGATATCTTACCAGAGTGATAGCACATGTATAACCGTGAAGTTCTTTAGTACATCTCCTGGTATTTCATCCGTACCTGCTGTGCGATTCCTTTTGATTTTATGTATAGCTGCCATAACCTCTGCAACACTGAAGCAATCACTAAATTGATCATGCTTATTGACATT
The DNA here is from genome assembly GCA_029237695.1 of Conchocele bisecta. Classification (NCBI taxonomy): domain Eukaryota; kingdom Metazoa; phylum Mollusca; class Bivalvia; order Lucinida; family Thyasiridae; genus Conchocele; species Conchocele bisecta. The sequence goes on from CM055272.1 coordinate 77,859,499, forward strand.
ATCATCTACGTTTAACATGACATCAATATTATCAAGATCAACCGGGAGATCTGCAGTCGGATTTAGTAATGAACAGAAATCAGTTTTCCATTTGACCGAATTGTTGTATCGTGGAAACGAATTGTTAATTCGAGGGAACTAATTGTTAAATTGAGGGAACGAATTCTTATTTCGTGGGAACGAATTAATAAAAAATAATCCATGTCCCCTGCGAGGCTCCGTATAATAATATAGTGTTTTAAAAATCATTCGACACCAACTATTTTAATACATATTCATTTGAGAACGCTATGTATAAACAACATGCCGGGTGAGCAGCACAGTCTCAATGTATGCTTCCTTGTTTATGCAATAAAGCGAATCTAACAGTCATGATGATTTAAGATGACATGTATTAAACCAGTTGACAGGCTTCATAAGGCTTATAACAAAAACCTGTGGCGCGGGCAACGGTCCAGAAAGAAACTAGGCAGAGAGGGCAGGATTTTTTTCTTTTCAATAGTACTAGACAGCTGTATGTGCCAATATGGTGGAATGGGTTCACTATTTGATATTTGTTGTTATTGCTGCAGGCATAAAGTACGCAAAGGACGCCGTAAACCCACAAAGTATCGAAAGTGAACATTCTTTTTAACGGCCAAAAAAGTACGACTTGCTTAGGCTTAATGAACTCGACATAGCCTTCTCGTGTCTGATGAAATCAGTAAGCTCGTTTAATACATATTATATTAAATCACCACTCATGTAAGATATAGAGAATAGAATGTTAGTGCAGTGAATTGGAAAAAAATATCTGGCAAGGCTCATGAAACGGAATGGGCGGCTATGCCGTGCACATCCCGTTTCCGTGCAGCGCCAGATATTTGTTCCCATTCACGGCACTAACCTACTATTCTATTTATCCCGTCAACACCTATAAATGGCTGTAAAATGCAAAAATATAACAAAGCCACCGCACATATTCATACGCAGTGATTAGGTCGTATTGACAAGATATCAAAAATGTTTCACGGCACCGTGTTTCACGGCACATACGCACTGTGTTGACGGGATAAAGTATATTTATAGATTATGCGACACGGTTGACGCCACAAGATGACAGCACCAACAGATACCCTTCTGATCCTGACTGTGACAGCACTGGCCGTTATCGCCGAGGCGGCAACAGACACACGTAATTATGTTTTGCTTTATTCGTGTATTTATAATTGTATGGCAACATACTTGGTAGTTTTGGGCACATGTTCCACCAAATCAGTCAACGCATGCGGACGGAGCCCCGCAGGGGACATGGATTTTATTTTATTAATTCGTTCCCACGAAATAAGAATCCGTTCCCTCAATTTAACAATTCGTTCCCTCGAATTAACAATTCGTTCCCACGGTCCAACAATTCGTTCCCTCGAATTAACAATTCGTTCTGAACGAAATGACAATTCGTTCCCCCAATTTAACAATTCGTTCCCTCGAATTAACAATTCGTTCCCACGATACAACAATTCGTTCCCACGTGGGAACGAATTGTTATTTCGTGGGAACGAATTGTTATTTCGTGGGAACGAATTGTTAAATTGAGGGAACGAATTGTTAATTCGTAAATTGAGGGAACGAATTGTTATTTCGTGGGAACGAATTAATAAAAAAAACAATTCTACGTCCCCTGCGGGGCTCCGTACATGCGCACCATATAGAGAATTTTCAATCGCCGTCTCATCAAATGAAGTCTGTGTTCACGGTAATGTGAGATATTATTAGCGATTATAACCCTTAATTACCGTGCGTTGTATTATATATTCGTCTTCAGCCATTCACTTCTACCGGGCATGGCAGTTAATTTTAATGGCCTGGTACCTGGTAACGGGGTAGCGTGCCTGGTTACGGATTGTTGCCCGAACGCCAGCGGCGTTATCTGATAAGTTCTACATTGTGGGCGGATAGGAATGAGTTATAAAGTCGCCTTTATTTGTGGACTTTGTCCGGCAACATGAGGGCAATCGCCTATATCATCAATAATCGCCTGACCGACACAGGTAGCATCTTTTTGGTATTGGGTAGCAGGGGCGGATCTGGAGGGGGGGGGGGGGGGTGGTTACGGGGTTGAAACCGATCCCCCCACCCCCTCCACCCCCCCGTGTTCCGCCACGGAGTTTACATAGATCACAGTTTACCACCAGTTGCACATCGATGCTTCAGATTCGGCTTGCTTCGGCTTTCTTTGGTATTGCTTTATAAGTTTAATGACAATAAATCATCAGCTATTCATGCGCGTTGTAGTACAGTAAAGAAAATAATCCACACGTGTTACGCCATTTCGCTTGCAGAACACGGTCAGTCGATGTACTATTCTACTTTTCAAGCACCATTTTCAAGAAAAAAATTGGGGTGTAACTCTTAATTCTGAACATGTTTGTCATGTGACGTAGTTTCAATTCCAGCTTTTGAGGTTGGTCACAGGAGATTAAATATTTCTTTCTTAACAACAATTAAACATATATTTTAATATAGATTATTCAGAGCAGAATGTTGCAGGTCATGGGATGACTCGGACAAGAAAAAAAAAACGCCCATTAAAAAATCCCATTACCCCACCCACTTGGTATCGTAGACCATGTGGGTGGGGTAATGGGATTTTTAATGGACATTCATGTTTGTATCACAGGTTCGTGTCTTCCTCCTGTGGGGAAAATAGGACCCACAACATCCATACTAAAAATGAAAGCAGCAGAGAATAGCCAAATGCATAGTAAATGGTTAGGATATATAGGGAAATATCAAGGGTGGTGGCCCACCTTTAAACTATATAAATACCAAAAAAAGTAGAAGTAATCAAATCACTGGGCTACTATGAGCATTTCTTGAAATTGGGTAAAATCTGATTTCATTAGGAAAAAAGTTTGACCATGATGTGTGTCTCGAGATTTTACTTTGTTTCGCATACATCCCACGTCTGAAAAACCAAGGTCAATGTCAACTTATGTTTCCCCTGTGTGTGCAGCAATTGCATTGACCAGCTCAAACCCTCTGTTAGCTTAACATACTGTTAAATCCTTAGCAATGCTGAACCCTGTCACCACTGTTAATACTATTCGACCGCAACGTGTGTATGTGGCTGGTGCTTTGCTTCGTATACACTCCAGGTTTGAAAACCAAGACCAAGGTCACGGAAAACCTATGTTCACATTCTTTATAAGATGTAAGGCAAATGTGGCTCTGACTGGAGAAATGGGGATTATGGGATTTGTGATCAGTGTAGCTCCTGATCAAATAGCACACTGCTATAGCTTGATAACGATTTATATTCCTTGGTACAAGAATGACGGGTGTTTATTTATGGAATGGCGACCAGTGCATATCTTGCACAGTCTGATCTTGATATACACTGGTCGCAAAACCCATAATCCCCATTTCTCCAGTCACAGCCACAAATGAGTTTGATTTTGTTTTTGTTTCTCAATATTAGCGATGTTACGGATTGTATTCAAAATAAGTACAGTAAAACTGCTGACTACATACTTGAATTCCGCGTTTTACAATGCGTGGGAGGTTCCGCGAATTAACAGACGAGACAATTATTATTTTATGTCGGGGCTTTGTGTCTGATGTCAATTTGTAATAAATAATGCGGTAAATAAATATAAATCCGCCGATAATATTAAGCCCATGAAATAAATCACACGAATCGTTTGATAATACAAATATAAAGCAATTTATTATATTTGTTAACTTACGTTGAAACGGTAGGCGTAAAATCGGCGCCAACTTAGCAAATGTACTTTACGACATTTGAAACAAGTGTAAGTTCCGGCCATTCTACGCATGATCAACAGTTGCTGACAAACATGCATGTTTCAGTAAGTTAAAGCCGAACCACGTGGTCATAGTAGGAATCGCCATGTGGCTTAAGACATTCGCGACCAGTGTATACCTATAACAGCATGCGCCTACTCGCAGTCTGATCATAATAAGCACTGTTCGCCATTTCGTCAATAAAGCACCTGTCATGCTTCTCCCAAGCAAAATAGATCGTTAGCAGGCTACAGAAGTGTGATATTCGATCAGGAGCTACTCTTGTCACAATCTCAATAAGCGACATTTCTCCAGGCACGGCCATATGTATGTTCCAGCATGTACAGAGAAGCTGTTTGAATCTGGTCAGATCAACAGTACGTGGGTCACGGCGTCGTCCGAGCAACGCGGTAAGGAGGCCCGCCTCGTATCTTCAGGTAAGTACTATATATTTATACTACAGTGGAACCTCTCTAAACCGGTTTATAGATGCTCCACTGTAAATAAGACATTTGACTATGCCAAGGCATGCGGCTGTGCTTTGCGAACTTGAACCGGCATTATCATCATAAATATACACCAATGAAACACATAACATTAAAGATACACAGACTGCCTGCGTGTCCGGTTTAGTGAGATTCTACTGTAGTATGTTATAAGTACATGCAGTAAAACCTCTCTAAACCGAACTCAAAGACAACATATGTGATCTTATTTTTGATGGGTTTATTGGCCATTTATCTCAGATGTTAATGTATGTTGATTACAAAGCACGTACATACGTATCAGAATGGGCATATGCCTGATTTAAAGTGGAAAATCTCTAAATCAGACACTCTGGGGACCTCCCATGGTGTCCGGGTTAGAGAGGTACCTCTTATTACATTACATTGCATGACATATTGCCTATAAGGTGTAACCACACTAAATCATCAGATATGCATGCGTGGTGAAGTCAAAAGTAGTACAATGAAGAATATAATGGCATCATTATCACTAAGCTAATCCCATCGATGGCAGCCTTGATAAAAAATACTTTAACGATGTGCCTTAAAACAAGATGAATATAAGTCCTCAGTGACCCTGACATTGGGCGGTCGGACGTGGGTCGTAAGCAAACCAAAGCACCATCCCTAGACATACATTGTGGCCAAATATTATCAAAATCGGTGAAGCGGTTCATAAGTTATTTATGAACAAGTATTCCGCCACGGAAGTGGTGTCGCGCCTGCCGAGGCATTTGACCGTAATGATCATGGGCATGTGTTATAGTAAGCATCACACAAACCCTCAGAGAATTGCATGTTTGAAATACGAAAAAGGTCAAGGTTAAAGAAACTTTCTGACATAAGTGTTTCCACAACCATGTGAAGGTCAAAATGGCCAAGGTCATGATAATGGCGGCATGACTGTGTTCCAAATGCTTACATGTATCTAGTGTCCAAATATTGAAGTAATACATCACGTAATAGTAATGTTATACGATGATGAAGAAACTTGTACAAACTTTCTGTTTTTGACGCAAACAATGGCTAAGTGTTTCTGCAAAAATGTGAAGGTTTAAGAAGTCAAGGTCATGTTAATGGGGGTATGCATGTGTTCCAAATGCTCACATGTATCAAGTGTGCAAATATTGAAAATATCAGTCAAGTAATATTAAAGTTATATCATGATGAAGAATGTACACACTTTTTGACACAAAACATATGGTGTTTCCGCAAACATGTGAAGATAACAAAGGTCAAGGCCATGTTAATGGCAGCAATCCGTCAAGTAATATTAAAGGTATACCATGATGAAGAAGCTTGTACAAACTTTTTGACGCAAACAAATGGCTAAGTGTTTCCGCAAAAATGTGAATGTAAAACAGGTGAATGTCATGTTAATGGCGGCATGAGTGTGTTCCAAATGCTCATATGTATCAAGTGTCCAACTATTGAAGCAATTCGTTAAGTAATATATATTAAAGTTATACCATGATGAAGAAGCTTGAACAAATTTTTTTTGTACGATGATGACGACGAAGACGACGCGGACGACGACGACGGAAAAAGCGGCGACTATAGTCGCGACTTCTGCTAAAGCAGGCGCGAAAAAATGAATGGTGTTACTAATGCACGCATATGTTTTGGGATTATTTTGTAAGTCGGAACATGTTCGTCATGTGAGGCGGTTTCAATTCCAACCGCTGACTGTTTGCGCCACCATCAGGGTGGTCACATGGATATCGTGCAGCTGGTACTAGTATATTTTCAAAGCAGACAATGATACGTATACTATCCTCGAGGAAATAAAGTAAAAATACACACCTGACCAATATTTACGGGGTGCGTTCGAACCCTCGCACCCTCTGGATACTAACGTTTATAAATGAAAAGGCGATCAAGCTAAGTTGTTAGAACTATTTTTTATGGCGTAGGACCCGTGGTTTTAAAAGTTCAACCCACGAAATATGTTGCGACCGACATATGCTAATTTGCGTAAAAGCTGGAAGACCTCAACTTTGGATGTTAGTTGTATAATTCTTCGCTACCGCTTGAATAAACATAAGACAGGCTTGTCATTTATAGATGGATGGTGTGCGAATGCGTCGGATACTGACAAATGGATAGACATACAATTTCCACAGTCCGTTGGCATTAAAGGGCTAACAACGGGCCGATTGACATCCGGCGATAGTTATCCGACGACTATTCTGGTACAGTATACACCACGTGGAGGCACAACTATTAAAGACATTCCTCTAGCGAACGGGAAAATGGTGAGTGAAGATTTGTGGCTGTGGCTGGAGAATTAGCCTTATGGTTTTCGCGACCAATGTAGATCCTGATCAGCCTGTGCGTCCGCACAGTCTGATCAGGATCTGCACTGTTCACCATTCCACCAATGTAACATTGATAACGATTCTAAAATGTCGAACGCCAAATCTACATAAGCTCAAATTATTATTGCTAGCTCTAAAACTATTAAATATTTAGAGCTAGCATTACTTAGTTGCGTTTATGTAGATTTGGCGTTCTGAGCTCCAAATGAATTAGAGAGCTCTTCGAATGATTTGGAGCTAGCTCTAAATATTTAATTCTAGCTCTAATTATTTAGAGCCAGCATTAATTATTTGAGTTTATGTCGATTTGGCGTTCCATACATGTGAGATAAACATATCACCTCCTATCTTGCATAACCCAACCCCATATGGATCATTCCCTGCTTGATCTGTTTTGCCCTGGCCAACCCTCAAATAGCATCATTGTGATGGGGATAACACTGTTACGGCTGAGTCTCCATATATCATATGCACTCATACTCAGCCCTTAACACGGTCTGAGATACTGTCACTGTGTGGTAGGAGAAGGAACTAGCTACGTTAAATTAACTGTGTCATAACCTCCTTAATTAAAAGCACACATTTCCATTGCATTGCAACTAATACTAATTTTGGAAGGAAAACGAGCCAATTTCTACCCTTAAATATAAGATAATGTCACACTCCAGCAGCACATCACAGCCTGTTTCAAGAAAGTTACCCACATTTTACGGCAACATAAACTATGCAAAAACAATATTTTTTTCGATAATGCTAAATTTTATCAAATTTAAGAATGAGAATGCTTTTTATTTTGTGAAATGTGATCCAATATTGATTTTATTACGAAAAAACAATTTCCCCATGTTAAATACATGGGGAAATTTTTATAATTTCAGAAATAGTTGACCAATTTTCAAAATTTGACTTGGTTTCTTAGATCATTTCCAAGTCAATTTCCTAATTGTTTCGTTTTTTTTACTCTGACCTCTGCTTTTCCACGTCCTTTTCCCCCATGTTAAATTCCCATAGACAAATACATGTTTCGTAATAAAATCAATAGTTGACCAAATTTCACGAACTATCGTGATCGTGATCCTCTTTTTTCATTCTACGCCCCATCCGTGCGGCCCATGTGCCTAGTGTCGAGGTCAAATTACTTTGAAATTTAACTTAAAAGTTTTTATAAATTGGTTGAAGTTTTTACGTATTACTATATCTCTGCAACCGCTTCAAACTTGACATGGGTACTATGTGTACGCGTTAAAGCTTTTCTTGTATTAAATTTGTTTAGTACTAGCAAATGCCTCGGCGGGCGCTACATGCGGGCCGCGGCCATCTAGTTATTTTAGATTTTGAAAATATTTTTCAAAAAATACACTTCCGCGTTTACACATGGCGAGGCACAACTGTGACAAATACATTTTTCGTAATAAAATCAATATTTGACCTCATGAAATAAAAAGAAGGTTCATTCCTAAATTTTTATAAAATTAAATATTATCGAAAAGCAATATTGTTTTTGCATTGTTTGTATGGCTGTAAAACTTGGACAGGTTTCGTGAAACAGACAGTAGGGACCTGTAAGTGGCACATTCGGAACAAAAAGTTACCCCACCCACCCATTTCTGTTGGACAAAATACAGTGAAACCTCTCTAAACCGGACAACAAGAAACATATGTGATCATAATTTTGGTGGGTTTGTTGGTCATTTATCTCAGGTGATGATGCATGTTCATGATCACATAGCACACACCTACGGCTCGGAATAATCATATGCTTGATCTACAGTGAAACCGCGCTAAACTGGACATCCTGGGGTGGCCTCCCAGGGTGTCTGGTTTAGCGAGGTTCCACTGCAGCGTTTCCAGTCTTCACCGGTGAATGAAGTTGCAACTGTTCATTGTGTTGTTTGTGGCATCATCATACATGGTATCTGCTATTGTAGGAGATATATTACAATGAATCAACTATTGGGACGAATACGCTCAGCCAGGGGATTGCAATGGACAGGATCCGACTGACCCTTCAACAGTGGAGTGGTGACCCCTGCCTGACCCTGGAATTGTTGGGCTGTCCAATCGCAGGTGGGTATAATCAGGGTGTATACTCACCGATTGGTGTCATGTAATCATTCACGGATATGTTTACAGTGATTTCGTTTAATATCTTTCTAGCCGACTGACATATTTTTATGATAAAAAAGCGCAGCAAATGCGAAAATGTTTGTTTTTTTCAATGTAGAGTTTGTTTAAATTTAATAGCTCTGCCATATTAAGCCATTACTCATCATCAAAATAGATACACAATATAAAACAATCAAATGGACTCCTCTCGCAAGACACAAATGGCTTTAGCTGGTCAACCCTATAAACCAAACAGCCAAAATGTGCAAACGGTTAACACGTAGATCCAGATGAGCCGCCACGTAATAAGCCGCCTCATCGCGATCTACAGAACGTGTCGGTAATGTTCAATTCTAAAATAGAATCCTCATTTTCTCAAGAACGGGATCGTCCAGACATTAGTTTTTAGTTTATTATGTATTTCAAATACATGTATAGTACATGCATGGGCGTTTTTAAAAGAGGGTTCGACTTTCAGCTGGGAAGCAACCGAAATATTTCGGTTGCTTCACAGTCCCGGAGAGATTTTTATTTCTGGAAGCCAAAAGCTGCATTCGGGTATGTTGTTTTATTTACAACAAATACCTCATGGACAAAGAGGTTTGGGTCCATTAAAGAAGCATAGTTCTGATAATTAGCATATCGCAATACGTTTGACGCCGCTTGTCTGTATTTTGTTAGTAGGGCATTCGAATACCATAATGCCTGCTCATGCATGCACTGTAAATAGTTATCCTGGACCTAATTTATATAAACAAACTCCTGCTGGCTCAAAAATGGGGGTTCGTACAAACCCATCGAACCTCCACTGACGACGCCCTTGTACATGTATACGTCAAAATAGATGGACATATATTGTGAATAAGCCCATACCGTACAGGATTAGGAAGAAACTCAATATGAGGTTATGTAAATTATTCTCCTTGAGTAAGACATCAGTAAATAGTAATGCGGCATGAACGTATATAATGATACAAAGGCAAGCTTGGTTAATTATAGAAGAAGAAAAAACATCCCAAGCATGCATCGTAAACCATTGATATACTCTTTTAAAGATTTAATATAGATACTTACAGTTCGCCATACTTTCTAAGCCAATCGATGGGCCGCATTCTGCTCCAGTTATTTCACATATTGCAACGTTTAGCCCCAATAAGTTTTATATTACCATATTTTAGTATTAACTGTTCGACAGGAAATAGAAAATAAATACCTGGATGGTACATTGCATTGTACACTTAGCTGAACTATAAATATGTTATTTTTCACATATTGGATTTTTCAGGAACTAAATGCTGCGGTCGCTAGCGCTCCCTCGCATTTATTAAACATCCAATATGTGAACAATAACTTATACATGTTGTCCAAACATTTATAGCATGGAATCAATGTTGAATATGTTGGTGTGGAAACCTTAAAGGTACATGCCCACTCAGGCACAAAATCCACACGTATTGATTGGCAGTATTATACATTTTATATCAGACGTAAATTTTCACACTGGTATCAGGGGCGAGAACCGTGTTTCCTTAAAATGTTAACGGACATTAATATTTATTCTCTGTGTTTATTTTTTGATATACAATGATCATACTTTATAATCTGTCGAAAATATTATTTGTTTACGTGACGCATTTAATTTGTATAAATAATTACAAAATAGCATGTCTCATTTGCATATGAAAATAGCCGCCTGATACCACCGCGCGTCAATATTAGTAAAATCAATATTTACTAAATGATATATATGTATAGCGGGTACTCGTAATTTTTAGAACTGGTGGAATAGTGACACAAATATACACTTATTTAATTCAACAATTTTTGCCTTCTGAGTGGGCATGTACCTTTAATTTGTTTTTACAGACCTATGTCATGCCGGATGTGACAATGGAGGGGTTTGTGTCGCGGAAGACATATGTAATTGTCCAAGTGGATATACGGGTAGCCACTGTGAAATACAAGGTGAGTTAACTTGTTGGACCCCTGATTTACATATGGAAAGTGTATTGCTATAAAGTAACTGTAAACAGAACTATTCTTATATATACAATGTTCCTGCAGCAAACCTGGATTATCTGAATGAGTTAATATTTAATTAAAAACAACATTTAGTCGCAAAAGAACCTCCATGACATTTCAATATGTAAATTTACAAAAAGGTTTTCTATTTGCCTCATTTCTCAATGAAAGTATAAGTTGTTACCACTCATTTGAACGGTCTCAGCGAGACGGTTCAAATACGTGTATCTTGAGCACAAACAGGTTAAAGTAACTGTAAAAAGAACTCTGCTTATATAGGCCATTTTCCGGCACAAAACATGGATTGTCTCAATGATTTACTATATAAAAGCAACCTTAAGTAGCAAAATCCATGATCGTTCAATATGTACGACTGTTTTACCCTTTGAAAAAAAGCTAAATCTTTGTTGTGTATGCCACTCAGTGTTTATTTTCTAAATATATTATAATGAACTTGTTAAACCTGGGACCATACATACATCTTCGTCCCAGGTTAAACTAACATTTCATTAAAGTCAAAAGTTAGTTACATGTTATGTCACTATTATCGTTGAAAACGCCAACACGTGTATTTTAACAACCAGAATGCACACCACGCCCGCTGGGACTTTCCGATGGACATATACCGGTCTCCATGGTAACAGTGTCGTCAGAGGACGCCAGTCTGCACGGGAAGGATCAGATCGGAAATGGTATAGTTTTATTGTTTCGATAAAATACATATGAGACAAGTCATACGATTTTGCGTTTCATCAACGAAAGACTCGTCATGCTTCTAACAAGCGATTTAGATCATTATCAGGCTACAGGAGTGTTCTATTTGACAAGGAGCTGCAGTGGTCACAAATCCCATAAGCCCCATTTCTCCAATCACAGCCATATTCACGGAAATATCACAGTTTTCATTAAAAATTGCCCATCTCCATAGAGGTACAAAATGGCATGGCTTGTCTCGTAGTGGGGCGGCAGGGGTGGCGACCGCCCCAATATTTTGACCAAAAATAAAAGATGTCTTTTAAATGCAGCAGAATGCAGGAAATGGAATCTAGAATTAAACAATTTTCGGGTCTGCATGCACCCATCCCCCAACCCCCAGCACCACCAGCACTAACTCGTTCGCTCGGGTCTACACGACATTCTACCCCCCCCCCCCTCCAATAATAATTTGCTTCCGACGCCTCTGTATTATTATTGTTTTATGACTGCCGTTGTTTGACATCGCTCACAGCCGTGTTCAAACGTACAGCGCATGATGTTTGATCATGACTGTAGACAATGCTAATTCCGGGGCCAAGCCAACACTGACAAAATGCTATGGAAGGTAATATCCGCCATAATTATATTAGGCTTGATGCTTGCTTGCTGATGACATTCTAAGTTATATCCGTCTTATTACACTTATATGTAATATTATATGTGGCTTGATGCTTGCTGACTGGTGCCATTGCAACTTACTTTCATGTTATTTTATTCGTCATTCGTGTTTGTGACATTTGAAATATTGTTGGTTGTAGTCTAAATTGCATGTGCATTTGGCTTGATGCTTTATTCATTCGCACTGTTTCAATGCGTTTGTGTTGATTACATTCTAAGTGACATCCGGAGTTCCATTATTGATTGTTGCATCACTGTTTTGCCATGCATTTTGTTACCTTGATAAGCCACGCCCCTTGACAACAACATTTGCAACAGTAATTTGGGAACAACCATTATGACACCAGGTGCGCTGCTAAAATTTAAAATAGTTCTCCCTAAAATGATTTAATATGCTGGTACCCGTCCTACAATGCGTTGCTCTCTAAAGTGGTTCCATGTCCCTAACGGTGTTGATGTAAATTGATGCCGCCTTTTCTGTTGCGCCATGTTTAGGTTAAAAGACACCAAATAGTTTTACTGTATAATTTAACCGAATCCCAGCCAGTCTTTCCTACTTTCACTATTCGTATGGATGTTATGGGACCAACCTCGTCATGTCCCCCAATATTGTTTACATTATTTGGCCACGGAAACTCTGTTTACATCACGTGATAAACAGGCTCAATTTTTTCTTTTAAATGCTTCAAATATGCTGAAAACTGGTGTTAAAACACCCCTTTTCTAACCTTAAACCGAGAGTGTACATGCCAAGTTATAATATAGGGAGACATGTTTTTCTTTATTCTTTCAATCTGACATTTTTCTGGCAAAATGATTACCATTACCAGACGTACTAATTGACATTATTATATTTTTTATATCAAACGCGAAATGCCAGTTTGATATTATTCCATTTATTTATTATTTGATGTGCAATATCATACTTTATGATATGTCGATAAAAATATTTATTCATCATTTAGTTGATATAAATAATTTAAAAATACTGCATCACTTGCATATGGAACTAGCTTGATACCACCGCGAGTCTCTATGAGTACATTACATATAACTAAATAATTATATCTGTGTAGCTGGCACTCGTAATTTTTAAAAGTGGTGGACTAGTTGCAATTATACACTTATTTAAGTTCCATAAAGAAAAGGTTGTACCTACTAGATGGGACCCCAGCTTCAACAATAATTCTATCTATATTTTAATTAGTCAAGATCCAGAGCAGAGTGGGTGCAGGTTATTGGAAATTATGTCCCACAACATCCATAAGAAAAATGAAAGTAGCAGAAAGAATAGCAAAATGTGTGGTAACAGGTTAGTTTTTTAGGGAAAAGCAATGGTGGTGGCCCACCTTATTCTGATCCCGGACGGTTATTGGTTTGCATCGGTAACAGGCCAATTTGACAGTCAACCTGTGTAAGTTACCATATGTGTAACTTACTATAAAAATGTGATTGTTTTCAATTACGTACATATGTAATTGAATTATGAGGATACATGTATGTATAAAACACATTAGTAAGTCAAACACCATACATGCATATGCAATTTAGTTAATATAGGTTAGAGAATAACAAATGGTGTGAAATCGTCAAGACGGTAAAAGTAGTCCGGTATGAACAAAATCGTGCGGGTGTTTTGAGGTCACTGACACAGTTTGCTTGCAAATCTTGATCCATTACTACCAGTTTCACTTGAGGAACATGATGGTCATGTGATGTAAACAGAGTTTCCGTGGCCAAACAAAAAAATGTAAACAATATTGAGGGACACGAAGAGGTTGGATTTTTCTGTCTTAGGAGTAAGTGAAGCTATTGTTTAATTCATGCATAACCAGTACTGACCGGCTGGAGGTCATGTACAAGTAGGTCCCACAACATCCATACGAATAGTGAAAGTATGAGAGACTGACCTTATTGAATGGGATTCGGTTAAAGTGTATAGTAAAACTATTTGGTGTCTTCTAACCTATACTGTGATCATTTGTAGGTGAAATCTTACATCAACACCGGCATTGGAGGTGTGCCTCAAACAGCCAATCACATCTCGTACTGTTATTTATTAGTCGGAGGATTCCGAAAATTGACAGCAGTGCCATCTGGCGTCATAATGAGGCACTAGTAACCAATATATTGCTTGCATAATTCTGCTTGTGGCTCGATGCTTTCTGCTTGCGGGTTTCCGCTTTCGGACTCTGGCTTGATGCTTACTTCCTGCGGCTTTGTCCTTACTGCTTTCTGCCTTATTCAAAGTGCTAAGTGCTTTGTTCATACTTTCTATTGCAAATGCTTAGTGCAATAAAACAGGGACACGAATAATGACGTATCAATAATTGTAATGTAAATAAGACGAATGAACAAAGCAATGAGCAGAATGGACATGTAAGAAAGACAAATACAATTACAACAAGCAGATTTCCAATGTAATAAATACAAATGACAAATGAAATAACATGAATATAAGTTGTAATGTCATCAGCACGCAAGCATCAAGTCACATAGAATTATGGCAGATATTACCTTCCATAAAATGCATGTGTCTCGTGATGTTACTAGAACGCGCCATTACGTCACCAGACCAGTTCACAACGGTCGTGCTGTTTCACTTTATTTATCTGTCTGTAAACTGGTAGACAAAGATAAATTCACACGGTCAAATATTTTCTTTATTCATCGCTTGGTACGCCAAGTAATCACACTAAACTTCCAATAAATCAGTACATATTGCTTAACATCTAAGCAAAAGTTCTCTCGATCGAGATTGTCCGCCATTTTGAAATTGATGCGGATAATGGGACACCTCCGTCAGAATACTGCGGCCCCGGAATATGTATAAACAAATCAGCTGTTCGAAAGTTATCCACATACAATTTGAAGAGAAATGAGAAAATGCAGAAATATATATATTTTTTTTTCATTTTATTTTTTTATTCATCTAGGTTGCATGTATACATCCATACATAAATACATAAATACATAAATACATACATACATATATACATAAACTAGCACTGTCGAAAGTATTTGTACATGTAATTTCAAAAATAACATGTACAAACTATTTTGACAGAATTTTATTTTTGTCCATCAGAGAATTAAACAAATGTATCTATTACTAGCGATATACCTGCAACAGAGAGTTTTTCGATTTGTTTTATTGGAGTTGTATAGGTCGATATGGGTATATGAAATGAGGGTCGTTTTACAAGGTTAAACATACATGTTTTCCTAAGAGAAGTAATAACAAAGGTGTTATTGGAAAATGGGGGGTGGGGAATACTTTAACCTAAGGATGGGTTTATAGGAGTGGTCGATTTATTTTAATGTCTGCTTTACTGTATAAAGTCATTCCATTTCGAGTGAAACTTGTCCAGTTTGTCTCTCATACTGGCAATTGTTTTTTCGATGTTAATAGTCTGTTTAAGATAAGCAGTAAAGTGTTCTATTGTTGGATGTGTTGACTCATACTTGCATTTAAAAATGAAATATTTTGCAAGTAGAATGATTAAGCTAATAGGTTTTGTTTTATTTTTACATGGAACTTTTGCGTTACAGAATGATATACATTCATAAGCTAAGTGCATAGTGAAGTCTAATTAACTTGTATGTAATAGTTCGTTTACGTCTGACCTAAAAGGTTGTATCTTAGTACATTCCCAAAACATGTGTTTGTTTGAATCTACGGCCATGTGACAATAATCACATAGATTTGATGGCTTTATTTTGCATTTGAACAGAAATGAGTTATTCGGAATTATTCGCATTAGATATTTGTATTGAAAAGCTCTAATTTTTGTACTTATTGTATTTTTGTATGGCAATGAGAAAATATAATTCCATTCGATGCTTTGATTGTTTAATTCATTTCCCATTTCAGTATATGTTTTTGTTGTGACAACCTCATATTTTCAATTTACTTGTTGTATACTATTTTATTCACATGATTTGACGATAATATAGTAGATATTAAATACTTTGGAATGTCATTATCTATTTGTTCTAATATCATTATCTGTTTCCATTCTGCTTTAATATTGCCTAGCAGGATATAATATTTTAAGAAATCTCCATTGTTTATGTTGTATATTTCTTTTAGAGTATCAAAGTTATAGAATTCTTTTATCCTATAGTCATATATATGCTTCACATACATAATACCTTTATTATGCCATTCTGTGTAGAAAAATGTATTTTTGCTTTCGTTTTTGATATTGCTGTTATGCCATATAATTTCGTGCGATATATTAGTATTTTTATTGTTATAGTTTAGTTAACACCACGAAATTATTATTTGTTTCAATAATGTATATGTTTTAATTATTTTCTTGGCATCGTTATGATCAAGATTACTTTTAAACAATATATCTCCTCCATATTTATTTAGTTCTTTATTGTATGCGTTTTTCAAGTGGTTTTGTGTACCTTTTAGACTTTTTATCCATGAACATTTTAGGGAATTTATGAATGCATGAATATTTACAATTTTGAGACCGTAGTTATCATACTTTTGAATTATAGTATTTCGTGATATTTTATCCGGTTTACCATCCCAACGAAATGTATACATTATATAATTAATTTGTTCGATTGTCCGGTGTTCCGGATTTTCGAGCACAGTTAATGGATATATTAGTTTAGGTAACGCAAAAGTCTTCAACACAGTTGTTTTGCCAATTAATGTTAAGTTCCGTTTTTGCCAATTATTTAGACAATGTTGGAATGATTTAATTTTAGGGGATACATTTAATTCATGAATTTTAGTTTTGTTGTTTGTGAATATTATTCCTAATGTTGAGGCACGGTCATTTGACCAAGTGTATGTATTATTGTTACACCATTTGCTTGGGTCGTTTTTTAACCTTCCTATCCTTAAGGCCGTACATTTTGATTTATTTAATTTGAGGCCAGATATTTTCGCAAAAGTATCTAACGTTTTTTAAGTTCATTAAATGAACGTTCTGAACCATCTAGAGTAAAACTTGCATCGTCAGCAAACAGGGTTTGTTTTATTTCATTTCCACCTAGTATTAGACCTTTTATGTTGTCGTTGTTATTTATTTGTCTTGATAATATTTCTATGCATATAATGAAAATATAAGCTGACAATGGACAGCCTTGTCTTACACCTTTCTTCACATTAAACAAATCTGATATATATCCATTATTTGAAATACAACTTTTTGCGTCTTTATAAAATAGTTCTATCCATTGTATGAGAGATTCTCAAAAGTTTAATTTATTTAAGCACTTGATTATGAATTTATGATCTAAGCTGTCAAAGGCTTTTTGAAAATCAGCAAAGAAAACTAGACTAGGTATATTGGTATCATTGGTTTCTTCTATTATTTCCATGAGTGTACGAACATTTTCTCCTATGTAACGGCCCTTTATGAAATATATTTAGGAACATTGGCGATCATGTACAATGGAGAATCCACGCCACCTCTGTGCGTAAATCCCGGATTCGCCCAAACTTAATGAGCTTTGACTTCATTCCAGCTCCTACAAAGAGAGGATGGTGTCCGCTAGCGAGTGACCCATCACCCTGGGTGGAGATCAAGCTGACAAAGCCCATGGCCGTTAGTGACTTCAGTTTCATGTATCCAATCAGGACCGGAGGCGAGGAGAAAATGTACATGAAGGAATTTGAATTGAAGTATATTGCGCCATCTGACTCTTCTAAAACTTTTCGAACGTTTGCGAATGTAAGTATTGCTATGTTAATGGCACTGCAGATGATATCCGAGATATTCAATGTGTTCAATTTTACACACCAGACATAAAGTCATCAACTTCATCGAACAATCCGCCAATGTTTTAATTGTTAATAATGTACAATCAATGTTCATACAGTGACTTCAGACAAAACAAAATGTTTCATTACATTCTGCGCATATCTGGGACCCAGTAACGAACTCAATTTCTCCAAACATTATTGTGTAATTATTATAGGACCATTGCACTGTGCCAGTAGGTGTCCCTGAATGCATCACTACTGTTTCACGAAACCTGCCAAACTATTACGTTTATATAAATAATGCAAAACAATATCCCCATGTCACATCCCTATAGACATATATGGTTATTTAACATGGGGGATATTTTTCTAATTTCAGACATAGCAGACCGATTTTAAAAATATAACTTTTGTATTTTTAGATCATTTCCCTCCTTTTCCCCATGTTAAATTCCCATAGACAAATCAATGTTTCGTAATAAAATCAATATTTGACAAAATTCACGAAATAGAAATGTCTATGGGGATTTAACATGGGGATTTTCTTTCGCAATAAAACCAATATTGAAACAAATTTCGCGAAATAAAAGAACGCTCATTCTTAAATTTTGATAACATTATTTAATAATATCGAAAACAACATTATTTTTGCATTGTGGATATAGCCGTAAAACTTGAGCAGGTTTCGTGAAACAGACAGTAGTTATTGGACCTTACAATAAATAATAAAGACCATGTGGTAGAACATTTAATAAAAAGAGGGACTTTAAAATAATATGTATTAGATGTGCTTCCCTTTAGAGGTTATTGGCAATTAATATATACTGTAACGTTTGAAATATGTAATTGCAGCATATCCCGTCTTTGAACGGAACACACTACTTTTCTGTGACGACCATTCCAAGCGTAGTAACAGACACCATCCGGATAGAGCCAGATTCCGTGGTCACCCGAGGTTGCTTCAAACTGGAGATACATGGATGTGACCCAAAAAGTATAATATTTTGGCCTGACGTTGTGGTTTATGTATATCTAATTTAAGGTTGTTGTGCCCTTCGTAATAAACCATATACATGTGGTCAATAAGTCGTCGTTATGCAGATTACAGGTGTGTGTGTACATTTTTATTGGTAGGATTATCTGCAAGACTTACATATCACACCATGTGGTTTATTTATGTAAGTTTCTATTGTTTTATTAGTAGGGTTTTTCATTAGATTTCCATAGACTTTACATGGGTCCACAAGAAGAGTACAAATATCTTAATAATCTAATACAACTGCGCATCAATAGTGAAATTTCAATTCGATGGGATGGCTTTCATGCATTATTACGCTGATAATGATATCAGAGATCCAGATAAGGTGCGTATTTTACGCACTTAATTTAGCTGAGTACGCATTGATCATCAACAGTGGGAGTATAAAATACTCACAGCAATGTGAAAATATGCATTGATTTTTTCAAATTAGTAGTGGAAATACTGTAATCAAGTTAAAAATGTACTTAGTTGAGCTGCAAAAAACAAACAGCTCAACTAAGTAAATTTGCAACTGTTTTACGGTATAAATAAGTGAATATTATGTGATAATATACTAAAATAAATGAATGTTGAAATTTGTTTTGATCATTTGTTCCATATTTAATAATGGTAGAAATAAAATACGCATATAATTTGAAATCGTACAATACACTTTAGATACAAAGCTTATATGGAGCTCTGTAATATCCATGATATTGCCATGCTACACCTAAATAAAGATTTGTATAAAGTTCATAAGAATGTGAATGAAACGTACAGACTTACAAGGATGGTCAAATGAAGCTCTTTGAAAAATCAGTCATATGTGAGCATACTTGTTAGTCCAACGTCATGTACGAGGTTAGTTGCCAAGGTAACTCTTGCAATCTACTCCTGTAGGTCGGACGGTACGGGAGTAATTGCAAGAGTTACCGTTCGCAACTAGTACGAGGTGCAGTCATAAAGGTCTCGGACTTTCTTGATATAAAGCTTTATATGCCCGCCACATTGTTCATCTTTATATGACATTTACATATAGTCCAATTGAATTAATTTGAAAGAAAGAAATTAATTTGCGACAATCCGTTCGCACGTAATGGGTATTTATAGCAACGAAATAACGTCACTACGGAGCCGTTGAAAAATCCAACATTTCATGAAATACATATGCTTCGATTTTCAGAGTTCTGCGGAGTATATGGTGCAGGACTCTAACGTTATTGCACTTTCCACCAAAGAAATGTATGAACTATGTAATGGCACAGTTCCTACTTCATTCGTTTGAAAACAAACGTATTATGTGTCACGGTACGTAGCTCATTGTGGGGAGAAGAGTGTGTTCCGAAGCGGAGCTTGAGCCCCGGGCTGGAGCACACTTTTCTCACCCTGTGACATATGTGACACGGATGCAGACATTTTAACGGGATTTTAATCTATGACGGATAGCATCAAGTGTTTTATGACAGTATAATATACTAAATAAACAGGTAACCAACCACATGTAAGTGACACTCCATCGAAATTAATTAAAGCATTGGATGAAAATACTTAAAATTGGATGAATATTCACTTACAGTGAAACAAGTTACAGCACAAGAAAAATCTACATAACTAAATGGCGCATGTGCGATGAATACGTTTATTTAGCTTGTGGACAGCGCTTCGAAAAGAATAATAAACAATGCTAATAAAATCATTACGTAACGTTAGACGTCGTCAAACTGCTCCGTGCGACGTAGATGCCGGCGAATAGATGACTACTTTACTAAATCTTGTGATGTACTTCATGGAACCGATATGCTACTGTTTGCATAAATGAACCAGCTTTCTAATGACATATTTCACAACCGATTTCACTAAATAGTTCGTTAGATATAAGCAAAGTCCGAGAACTGCACCTCGTACACGCATTGTTGTATATGTATAACACTACAGTGGAACCTCCTTAAAACAGACACCTTGGGATGTCCCCATGGTGTCTGGCTTACAGGTGTTTCACTGTAAATCAGACATTTGATCATCCTGAGCCATAGTTGTGTGTGCTATTCGATCACGAAGAGGCAGTATCACCTTGAGATAAATGACCAAGAAACTCATCAAAAATAGTATCACAGTTTTTTTTGTTTGCGGTTTAGAGAAGTTCCAATGTAGTTAATAAGGCAAGACTCGAAACTGGGAGGTCAAAAGTAGCCTACGCTAGGGCTGATAAGGATGGTGAGCCACCGGATAGTTAAGTAAACCAGTTGCCCTTCTACCTGATGACTAGAGAACAGGGTATAGGATTTGACAAGTAGTTGTCTACTGATGTTCAATAATTAGTGTTTCTTATTAGTCAAACCTAGCTTGCCCTTTCAATAGCGGTGAAACGATTATTATATTCACCTTAGCCCTTTCAACACCGCAGGCCGGTATAGTGGTATTGGCAAACAGTGTAGATCCAGATGAGCCGGCTCGTGACGAGCCGTCTCATCAGGATCTGCACGTTTTGAAAGTAATTTTCATATTTTTGAGAACAAAAACATCCCCTTTTCAATAATGGACTAGTCTGAAAATCATTTTGTGACCATTGGATTGGTTGCAACATTGCCATATCAAATTATATTCCAGTTACTTAGGCGTGAAAGGGTTAACGTAGTTTTACATTACAACAGCGATCGATTGCAGGTTTGTGCTCCACTGACTGGTGCGAGAATGGCGGATCCTGTATGGGAGAAAGTGTTTGTGCATGTCCATCCGGGTACTTCGGTGACAGATGCCATGAGACAAGTTAGTAGACGGTCTAGTTAAAGGTACATGCCCACTCTGTAGGCACAAAATGTTCTTTATAGGAATTAAATAAGTGTATAATTGTGTCATTATTCCACCAGTTCTAATTACGAGTGCCCGCTATACATAAAAACTAATTTAGTAATATTTAGTTTAATGATAGTGACTCGCTGTGGTAACAGGATATTTTCCTATGCAAATGACACATGACATTTTCTTTAGTATTTATACTTATACTAATTAAATGCGTCACTTATTTTCGACATATTATAAAGTATGATCATTGCACATCAAAAGATAAATACAGAGAATAAATAGTATTGTTGGTTAACGTTATAAGGAAACACGATTATCTCCCCTGATATCAGTGTGGAAATTTACGTCTGATATAAAATGTATAATAATTCCAATCAATACGTAGGTAATGGTGAATTTTGCCAGAAAATGTCTCGGATGATGTCTCTGATATAAAGAACAGTCTGTGCCTACTGAGTGGGCATGTGCCTTTAAAGGAATGTGAATATATGCAATCACCACCAGATATTTTATTAGTACTTGGTCTAATTCGGATATAAAGTGGTATATTAATCATGTCGCCCCTAAATATCGAAATGCGGATTATTTTTTAATTGAACAATTCTGACAAGTGCTGCAGGTCATAAAGAGACATCTCATCTGGATCTACAGTATTTGCCCACGTTCAGTTGATTTCATGGTCTGTCGGGGTGAAAGAGATAAACAAACGAAAGATACGAGTACATCGTGTGTAGTGAAATTAGAACACATTCACCTGCTTTGATAGTTGTTTACTACAGTGAAACATCTCTAAACCGGACACCCTATGAAGTCCCCAGGGTGTCCGGTTTAGAGAGGTTTCACTGTAAATCAGACATATGACTATGCAGATGTATGCGGCTGTGCTTTGCGAACTTGAAGAGGCATTATCATTATATATATTCACCAATCCAATGAAACCCATACAATGAAGGATACACAGACTGCCTGCGTGTCTGGTTTGAAGAGGTTCTACTGTATGTTAACTGGGCCCTTGGAGTAGAATTATGAAAATAGAATATGGTATTCATTGTACATGAATCGATGGTATACAGAGCTCCAGTTAAGGTGCGTAATTTGATCCACTTAGGAGGGGGTGGGGGGATTTTGTTATTTCTTCACCGAAAATGGCAAGTTGGGAGAGCTTTAGAATCGTCGTTCTGAACTCATAATTTACCCTTTTTGGTGAAGAACTGAGGAAAACACCTCGAATATTTGGTCAAATTACGCATCTTAACTGGAGCTCTGATATAGGTGTATCATAACTGTATGACAAGAATGTGCCATATCTTATTACAAACGAGTGGGGTTGGGTCTTCCTTCAAATTGGGTTTATAGATTGTTGTGATCAGTGTAGCTCCAGATCAGTCATTCGATCAATGAAACGCCCGTCATGATTCTAACAACCAATATAGATCGGTATCAGGCTACAGCTGCATGTTATTTTATCAAGGAGTTGCACTCGTCACAAATCCCATAATTTCATAAGCCCCATTTCTCCAGTCACAGCCACAGATATGCATTGTCATTGATACATGCGGGCATTTTCGTTACAGAGACATACATAAAAGAGACAAACTTCGCCTTTCTGACGATTGAGCATAACGTGATACAGACGGCAGCCATTAACTTCCTCGTGTTTGGACACGTGATACTAGTTCCCGGTGTGCACTCCAATGCAGTACAACTGGTTGGCACAAATAGCTACATTAAGCTGAACCAGTCGACCACATCCACATCATGTCTGTCAGACATCGATCTCTGTAAATCTGGATTCACATTCGCGATTGATATCAACTTCGGCAGTCTTCTCGACAACACGTTCATCCTTTCCAGTGGTGGGAACCTACCAGATCATAAAGGCATTGCGCTATATTACAGACATAACACACTCGTATACATTGTGAGTACGGCGGGACAAACGTGGCAGATGTCCGTCACGTATCATCCAATACTTTCTGTATGGCAACACTTCGAGATAACTTGGAATAAGAACCTGGGGCTTGGACTATTTCTGGATGGTCATCTACTGGGCACTCACGGTCGGCCCGCCCCAAAACCGGCCACCCAGAAAGTGGAACTGTGCATCGGGTGCAGCCATACAGAAGTGAATGTGCAGATAAACATGACGGTCAATGGATTCCACACGTGGAATTTGGATAGGACAGAATTGGTGAACGCAGGATTAAAGCCAGGTGAGAGTTAGTGAGCAGAAGCTCACGGATACCCGGCCGCCGCCTGACCCGAGAAAAAGGACGGACAGTCGGAAGGACGGATTAAAATACGCCAAAAATATACCCATCGACATTCGTATGTCTTGTGGGAGGGGGATAAATATAATATCAGGGTCGGGTTGCTCAAAACCTCTGTTAGCTGAACGGACTGTTAAGGATGTAACGGTCCGATAAGCTAACAGAGATGTTGAGCAATCTGGCCCAGAGTTCCGATGTCAAGTTTACAATGTTCGGCTCGTAACGAGTAGGTATTTCGAACTTGATAGCAAATGTTACTATCATGGTGAAACTGCCGAAAAATAACATCTGATAGCCTAATTTAAACGATTACAATTTGTTATCGTAAATGCAGATTGCAAACACGATAAACTTTTATTTCGTGGTGCCTAGAATTATGTATATTTCTTATTGTTTTTACTCTCTTGCAGCGACTGGTTCACTTCACATAGACAGAAATAGTTCAATGCAATAGAGAAACAAACAATGCCGTACTAATATTAACATGAAAAACAAGTTAACAATACCTTGTGCCAGTTTGTGGAACTGTATATATTCCAAACAACATATGTTTATACGGTTAGCTTAAACTTTGTAAATATAGTGTTCGTTCGAGGGAAGGACCATGTAACTATGAGATACATTTACAAATAAGTAATACAAGTAGGTGTAAGTTTGCTGATAGTTTAATGTAACATAGATATGTTTCACCCAGTTCATAGTTTGTTGCTTGGGAAATAAACGGGGTAACGTACATGAAGTATCCTTCTTGCATATTTTAGCTCCTGTCCAAACTTCGACGTCAGCAACTACCGTGGAGTCAACTAAGCTGACTACCATCCCGAAAGGAACAACCCAACATACTAGAAATGCCTCCACAAATCCACCAACAACTCCAAGTGTTACAGGTCTAGCAAGCACAGGTATGTCGATCAACTATAGCCAGTAATATACGAACAAAACCGACAACAACGATACCGACCACAATGACAGCGACAGCAACGACGACATATGAACCACCAACGAAGACAGCGACGACATGACAACAACGACAACGAAGGGCATGGGTAAAGCATTGGTGCGACTGATCAGTGTGGCAATCACCATAGACTAACGCGATATGTCGCACCAGTATGTTCGATTATGTCACGACAAGTATGTGCATGCCATGGCTTGTTCGTTGTTTGTTAATAATACCAAGATAGTAAATCATAAATGATTTATTCCTGTTTACATACGTAGTAACTATCCGTGTTTACAAACATGCCTACCCATGATATAAACTTGTTTACAGGAACGCGCCGATCAAAAATTAAAATTTAAACATTCACCTATTCTTTACGCGATAATGCTGCTCCAAACATTGAGAACAGAACTCAGTTTTAATTTAAAGAGTATCTTGAACTTTTGTAGACGGTTTATATAATTTTCATGGTACTTTCGCTGCTTCCTCTGTTTGTCTTTCGAAAATTCGCCGATGGGTTTTAACAATGAAAAATATTCAATTCGAAAATAATCAAACATTAGTCTAAAGAAATATAATAAAGATGTTACCGTCCTAATTGTATTTTGCATGAAATTCCATCAACATTATATTGCATGAAGACAAATACACTAGGTGTTCTTGGGATTATTTTATGGTGGCAAACACAAAATATCAATCATTTGACACCATCGCCATGTGGACCATGACATTAGCATACATCAAATGGATGATCATGGATTTGTCGCAACATAATATGGAACCCAAATACGAGTATATGACTGTGTGAAATATCAAGTTCTATAATTCGAAACAGAAAGTATTGCATGGTAATCCTTGTTAATTTAGTTCTGAATTCATATATTATGTGACATTAACTTTCAAATCAACTAGGGTGAAATGCCGTGTAATTGTGGCTTCGCGCTAGAAGACCAGCATAGGATTGCATGTGTGAAATAACAAGACCGTCCGTGACATAAAACATAAATTATAAAACACGATGTT
The DNA here is from genome assembly GCA_029237695.1 of Conchocele bisecta. Lineage (NCBI taxonomy): Eukaryota > Metazoa > Mollusca > Bivalvia > Lucinida > Thyasiridae > Conchocele > Conchocele bisecta. The sequence continues at coordinate 77,885,404 of CM055272.1, forward strand.
TGAACGTCAAGTTTTGTGAATGCACTAGCCCTATGAACTCCTCATTGACATTTGTAGATTTGGGGATGGGGTCGTGGATTTTACAAAGCTGGATAGAGAACCATCAGCTAAAGTAATAGTAAACTAGCTATTGTGTTTGTAAAACATTGGTATGTACCCTGGCATTTGCATGAATTGGTCATGAAACAAAAGGAAACTGTCAGATGCAATTGGACTTAAAATATTCTTTAGTATTTCAGCGATTATGTGATAGTTAAAAATGCAAATGTATTGATCCCGTGTATGTGTCACATACATGCATATATATGTTCATGTACATGTTCACATGTATCTCATTTCCAAATATTAATAAAATAATATAAATTATGATGGAACTCTTACAAACTTTTGAAGCAAAAATGGCTAAGTGTTTCGGCGTCCTTGTGGACGTCACAAATGTCAAGATCATGTCAGTGCTTGCATGAACGCTTCACACAACTCCACGTATATCGAGTGTCCGAGTATGAAACTAATCCAGCTAGGTATTACAAAGTTATGGGATGATGGAGAAACGCTTACAGACAGTTTGATGTGAAAGAATGACTATTGGGTGTTTCAGAGACATTGTCAGTGTTAGAAACGTCAAGGTCATGCTAATATGAGTGAATGTTTCGCACATGTCCACATGTATCCAGTGTGCGACTACTAAGGTAATACATCCACTGATTTATATATTGAAGTTATAGCATGGTGGAGTACAAGTTTGAACTATTAAGATGTTATGCAGAAATGTAAAGAAATGTACCTCAATGTTAAGTTTTGTAAACTAACATTGAACGTGAACCAAATGTCGTATGGGAGTATCATGAGGCGACTGCTAGTAGATTTCTTTGAAAGGCGTTCGATCGACATCGTACTTTTTTTGTTTAATAAACAGTACAGAAAAACAAATCTTATCATTGCTTTATTAACTTTAATAATAAGATATTTCAAGAAGACAACAATACACGTTTCACTACCCATAGCTCACCGAATCACGCTTTATGTGAATACGAGTTCAACAGTGGGCGTGTTTATTTCGCGGGCGCGTAAAAACTTCAAAAAATGAAAAGCAAAATTGCCGCCCCTATCCCTAGTTGTTCTGCTTACTGGGTCCATAAACAATACTTTTAGCCAATACATATCGCACGATAATAGATGGCGCACCCTACTAAATACTTATAACGTAACATGTAATATACGTACGCACGGACGGACGGACGGACAGTAGTAACGCTATATGCGTCCTTCACAATCAGATGTTATACGTGTATACATATGTTCCACACACATATGCCGCACCAATACAAAATCGGTGGCTACGCACCAGCTTAGAGAACAGTAACGCAATGTTGTATTGTATAAAATAGATTCCTGCTTCAAAGGAGCATGTCCACATGGGGTTGCTTAACTAGCAAGCCACTTCAATCAAAAATACTGATCAAGTTACTAAGCTATGACAACAATATAGATAATCGACATGTCGCTAAGCATTTTCTCAAGAATTGAATCGTCCAAACATTATCATGAACAATTCAATGCTGGATACTTAGATGTGTAAACCTTATTTTGTCTTTACAAAATAACTGTAAACAGAACTATTCTTATATAGGCAATGTTCCTGCATCAAACTTGGATTATCTGGATGAGTTAATATTTAATTACCAGCAACCTTTAGAAGCAAAAGAACCCCCATGACATTTCAATATGCAAATTTACAAAAAAAGTTTCTATATTTTCCTCATTTCTCAATGAAAGTTTTTGTTGTTACCACTAATTTGAATGGTCTCAGCGAGACGGTTCAAATAATTTTTAACAACATATACTTTCTGTGCATAAAAAGAACTGAAAACGTGTGTATTTTGAGCACAAAAAGGGTTAAAGTAACTGTAAAAAGAACTCTGCTTATATATGCCATTTTCCGGCACAAAACATGGATTTTCTCTATGATTTATTATTTAAAAACAACCTTAAGTAGCAAAATTCATGATCGTTCAATATGTACAACTTGTTTGCCCTTTGAAAATAGCTAAATCTTTGTTGTGTAGGCCACTCAGTGTTTATTTTCTAAATCTATTATAATAAACGTGTTAAAACATTTAATTAAAGTAAAAATTTAGTTACATGTTATGTCACTAATATCGTTGATTTCGCCAACACGTGTATTTTAACAACCAGAATGCACACCACGCCCGCTGGGACTTTCCGATGGACGTATACCGGTTTCCATGGTAACAGTGTCGTCAGAGGACGCCAGACTGCACCGGAAGGATCAGATCGGAAATGGTATAGTTTTATTTTTTCGATAAAATACATATGAGACAAGTCATACGATTGTGTACCGATGAAGATGCGCGATATCTCATCAAAATGTTTATGAAATATACGATATTTTCCGTAAATGACATTGGAAAGCATGACCATTTCGTCAACAGTCAACATTATTTATGACTGTGACTGGAGAAATGGGGCTGATCGGTTTTTTGACCAGTGTAGATCCAGATCAGCCTGTGCATCCGCACTGTCTGATCAAGATCTGCACTGTTCGCCGTTTCATCAATGAAACACTCGCCATGCTTCTAACAAGCGATTTAGATCGATTTAGAACATTATCAGGCTACAGGAGTGTGCTATTTGACCAGGAGCTGCAGTGGTCACAAATCGCATAAGCCCCGTTTCTCCAGTCACAGCTATATTCACGGGAAATATCACAGTTTTCATTAAAAATCACCCATCTCCATAGTACAAAATGACATGGATTGTCTTGTATTAAAGAGGCGTCGGAAGTGGGGCGGCGACCGCCCCAATATTTTGACCAAAACTAAAAGGTGTCTTTTAAATGCAGCAGAATGCAGGAAATGGAATATAGAATCAACAATTTTCGGGGATGCGTGCACCCATCTCCCCCACCCCAGCACCACCAGCACCACCAGCACTAACTCGTTTCACTCGGTTCGACACGACATTCGCCTCCCCAATAATAATTTGTTTCCGACGCCTCTGTATTATTATTGTTACATGACTGCCGTTGTTTGACATCGCTCACAGCCGTGTTCAAACGTACAGCGCATGATGTTTGACCATGGCTGTTGACAATGCTAATTCCGGGGCCAAACCAACACTTACGCACTGTTTCACTTTATTGATCTCTCTGTAAACTGGTAGACAAAAATAAATTCACCCGATCAAATATTTTCTTTATTAATCGCTTGCTACGCCAAGTAATCACACTAAGCTACCACTGAATCAGTACATATTGCTTACAATCTAAGCAAAAGTTCTCTCGATCGAGATTGTCCGCCATTTTGAAATTGATGCGGATAATGGGGAACCTGCGTCAGAGTACTGCGGCCCCGGAATATGTATAAGCAAATCAGCTGTTCGAATGGAACAGGTTATCAAAGTACAGAAAGTACTGCATATATGCTCAAAGTACACCCTCTCGTCGAGGCGATTCAACCAAGTGTTAACCACATATAATGCAGAAATGTTTTTTAGGATAATTGGCGATCATGTACAATGGAGAATCCACGCCACCTCTATACCTAAATCCCGGATTAGCCTAAACTTAATGAGCTTTGACTTCATTCCAGCGCCTACAACGACAGGATGGTGTCCGTTAGCGAGTGACCCATCACCCTGGGTGGAGATCAAGCTGAAAAAGCCCATGGCCGTTACAGACTTCATTTTCATGTATCCAATCAGGGCTGAAGGCGAGGAGAACATGTACATGCAGGAATTTGAATTGAAGTACATTGCGCCATCTGACTCTTCTAAGACTTTTCGAACGTTTGCGAATGTAAGTATCGCTATGTTAATGGCATTGCAGATGATATCCGAGATATTCAATGTGTTCAATTTGACACATCAACTTCATTGAACAATCCTCCGCCAATGCTTTAATTGTTAATAATTTACAATACATGTTCATACAGTGACTTCAGATAAAACAAAATGTTTCATTACTTTCCGCGCATATCTGAGACCCAGTAACGAACTAAATTTCTCCAATCATTATTGTGTAATTTTTATAGGAACATTGCACTGTGCCCTGAATGCATCACTACTGTTTCACGAAACCTGCCCAACTATTATGTTTATATAAATAATGCAAAACAATATCCACATGTCACATCCCCATAGACATCTATGGTGATTTAATATGGGGAATATATTTCTAATTTCAGACATAGTGGACCGATTTTCAGAATATAACTTTTGTATTATTAGATCATTTCCAAGTTTTTCTCTTTTTTTACTGCTCCCCAATTGCTCCCCTATTGCTTGGCAATTACTATATACAGTAGCGTTTGAAATATGTAATTGCAGCATATCCCGTCTTTGAACGGAACACACTACTTTTCTGTGAGGACCATTCCAAGCGTAGTAACAGACACCATCCGGATAGAGCCAGATTCCGTGGTCACCCGAGGCTGCTTCAAACTGGAGATACATGGATGTGACCCAAAAAGTATAATATTTTGGCCTGACGTTTTGGTTTATGTATATCTAATTTAAGGTTGTTGTGCCCTTCGCAATAAACATATATATGTGGTCAATAAGTCATTATGCAGATGATACCAGCAAGGAAATCACCCCATATGCTGTAGTTAGAACATAATAAATCACACATTGGTGCTTTACATGCATATTTGACTTCTACACACCTGTGTATAGACATACATATACACGTGTTACATCAAAATTGGTATATTATTTGCATATTACAGGTTTGTGTGTGTGTGTACATTTGTATTGGTAGGAGTAGGAGTATCTGCATTAAGACTTACATATCACATACATGTGGTTTATTTATGTAAGTTTCTATTGTTTTATTAGTAGGGTTTTTCATTAGATTTCCATAGACTTTACATGGGTCCACAAGAAGAGTACAAATATCTTAATAATCTAATACAACTGCGCATCAATAGTGAAATTTCAATTCGATGGGATGGCTTTCATGCATTATTACGCTGATAATGATATCAGAGATCCAGATAAGGTGCGTATTTTACGCACTTAATTTAGCTGAGTACGCATTGATCATCAACAGTGGGAGTACAAAATACTCATAGCAATGTGAAAATATGCATTGATTTTCAAATTAGTAGTGGAAATACTGTAATCAAGTTGAAAATGTACTTAGTTAAACTGTAAAAAGCAAACAGCTCAACTAAGTAAATTTTCAACTGTTTTACGGTATAAATAAGTGAATATTATGTGATAATATACTAAAATAAATGAATGTTGAAATTTGTTTTGATCATTTGTTCCATATTTAATAATGGTAGAAATAAAATACGCATATAATTTGAAATCGTACAATACACTTTAGATACAAAGCTTATATGGAGCTCTGTAATATCCATGATATTGCCATGCTACACCTAAATAAAGATTTGTATAAAGTTCATAAGAATGTGAATGAAACGTACAGACTTACAAGGATGGCCAAATGAAGCTCTTTGAAAAATCAGTCATATGTGAGCATACTTGTTAGTCCAACGTCATGTACGAGGTTAGTTGCCAAGGTAACTCTTGCAATCTACTCCCGTAGGTCGGGCGGTACGGGAGTAATTGCAAGAGTTACCGTTCGCAACTAGTACGAGGTGCAGTCATAAAGTTCTCGGACTTTCTTGATATAAAGCTTTATATGCCCGCCACATTGTTCATCTTTATATGACATTTACATATAGTCCAATTGAATTAATTTGAAAGAAAGAAATTAATTTGCGACAATCCGTTCGCACGTAATGGGTATTTATAGCAACGAAATAACGTCACTACGGAGCCGTTGAAAAATCCAACATTTCATGATATACATATGCTTCGATTTTCACAGTTCTGCGGAGTATATGGTGCAGGACTCTAACGTTATTGCACTTTCCACCAAAGAAATGTCTGAACTATGTAATGACACAGTTCCTACTTCATTCGTTTGAAAACAAACGTATTATGTGTCACGGTACGTAGCTCACTGTGGGGTGGGGGGGGGGGGGAGTGTGCTCCGACTCTAGGCTCGTGCCCCGGGCTGGAGCACACTTTTCTCACCATGTGATATATGTAACACGGATGCTGAAATTTGTACGGGATTTTAATCTATGACGGATAGCATCAAGTGTTGAATGACATTATAATATACTAAATAAACAGTGACACTCCATCGAAATTAATTAAAGCATTGGATGAAAATACTTACAATTGGATGAATATTCACTTACAGTGAAACAAGTGACAGCACAACAAAAATCTACATAACTCAATGGCGCATGTGCGATGAATACGTTTATTTAGCTTGTGGACAGCGCTTAGAAAACAATAATAAACCATGGTAACACAATCATTACGTAACGTTAGACGTCGTCAAACTGCTCCATGCTGACGTAGATGCCTGCGAATAAATGACTACTTTACTAAAGCTTGTGATTCACTTCATGGAACCGATATGTTACTGCTTGCACAAATGAACCAGCTTTCTAATGACATATTTCACAACCGATTTGACTAAAAGTGTTCGTTAGATATAAGCAAAGTCCGAGAACTGCACCTCGTACATGCATTGTTGTATATGTATTACACTACATTGGAACCTCTTTAAAATAGACACCTTGGGATGTCCCCATTGTGTCTGGCTTACGGGGATTCACTGTAAATCACGCGTTTGATCATCCTGAGCCATAGTTGTGTGCTATGCGATCACGAAGAGACATTATCACCTTGAGATAAATGACCAAGAAACTCATAAAAAATAGTATCACATTCGTTTTTTTGTGTCCGGTATAGAAAATAACCAATACAGTTGATAAGGCAGGACTCAAAACTGGGAGGTCAAAAGTATCCTACGCTAGGGATGATATGGATGGTGAGCCACCGGATAGTTAAATAAACCGATTGTCCTTCTACCTGATGCATAGAGAACAGGGTATAGGATTTGAGAAGTAGTGGTCTACTGATGTTCAAGGATTAACGTTTCTTATTAGTCAAACATAGCTTGCCCTTTTAATAGCGGTGACACGATTATTATGTTCACCTTAACCCTTTCAACACCACAGGCCGGTATAGTGATATTTGCAAACAGTGTATATCCAGATGAGCCGGCTCGTGACGAGCCGTCTCATCCGGATCTGCACGTTTTGCAAGTAATTTTCATATTTTTGAGAACAAAAACATCCCCTCTTCAATAATGGACTAGTCTGAAAATCATTTTTTGACCATTTGATTGGTTGCGACATTACCATATTAAATTATATTCCAGTTACTTAGGCGTGAAAGGGTAAAAGTAGTTTTACATTACAACAACGATCCATTGCAGGTTTGTGCTCCACTGACTGGTGCGAGAATGGCGGATCCTGTATGGGAGAAAATGTTTGTGCATGTCCATCCGGGTACTTCGGTGACAGATGCCATGAGACAAGTTAGTAGACGGTCTAGTTAAAGGTACATGCCCTCTCAGTAGGCATAACATGTTCTTTATATGAATTAAATAAGTGTATGATTGTGTCACTATTCCACCAGTTTTAAAAAGTACGAGTGCCCGCTATACAGTTATACTCATTTAGTAATATTTATTTTAATGATAGTGACTCGCGGTGGTAACATGCTATTTTCATATGCAAATGACACATGACATTTTCTTTATTATTTATACTAATTAAATGCGTCACTTAAAACAGTAATATTTTCGACAGATTATAAAGTATGATCATTGCACATCAAAAGATAAATACAGAGAATAAATAGTATTGTCCGTTAACATTTTTACGTGGGTAATGGTGAATGAATGTTTATTTTGCGAGAAAATGTCTCGGATAATGTCTTTGATATAAAGAACAGTTTTTGCCTACTGAGTGGGCATGTGCCTTTAAAGGAATGTGAATATATGCAATCACGACCAGATATTTGGTTAGTACTTGGTCTAATTCGGATCAAAGTGGTATATTAATCATGTCGCCCCTAAATATCGAAATGCGGATTTGTTTTAATTGAACAATTCTGACAAGTGCTACAGGTCTTAAAGAGACGTCTAATCTGGATCTACAGTATTTGCCCACGTTCAGTTGATTTCATGGTCTGTCGGGGTGAAAGAGATAAACAAACGAAAGATACGAGTACATCGTGTGTGGTGGAAGTAGAACACATTCACCTACTTTGATAGTTGTGTACTACAGTGAAACCAGTAGTATTAAGGGAGTCAAAATGATACCACCTACCGTGATATCATTTATAACCCTCTATAATACCCCCACCACCCCCGAAAAATCAAAAATTGGTTAACGAGGAAAATTGGGTCTCCCGACAGCAAATTTATGAATTTTTGGAGAAATTAATTTTGAAAAGAGGGAGTCCCAATTATATTGGTAATTGACTTTTGAAAAAAGTCGAAATCATTCATGCAAGTACAATAGTTTATATTCCTCATTTTTCTCCTCCGATATAGCTAATTTATTTCGCAGATCAGCAACTAATTCTACCAGCTCTAGTCTACCACGTTCACCTTTAGCCACCTGACAGCGTAGTTGTTTATGTCTACAAAGAGTTTGGGCACTAACGATTTACAAGGGCATCTGGGGCATTGAAATTGTGGGGGGACACAAGGAAACTTTCTACGTCTCGCTAGATGCCTTCGTAGATAGTCTTTACACGTAAAACGTCTTACAACAAGTCACACACTCCATTATATATATATATATATGTATATGTATATGTTCAATTGGACGTGAAAAAAACATTATGTAAATTTTTGACGTCCAATTGAACAGATAAATTATATATGTATATAACCTATGAAATTTATCTGTTCAATTGGATGTGAAAAAAACATTATGTAAATTTTTGACGTCCAATTGAACAGATAAATTTCATAGGTTATACAAAAGTATATATACAAAAGTATGTACAGAAAATATGATAACGCCAGAAACTAGAGCAGAAATAGAAAGTTTGAGAAGAGAAGCCGAATCTCTTGGGATTACTTATAGTACACGGTTGAGAGTTAGGGGGTTGACAAAGCTGATAAATGCCACAAAGAATGAGGCGTTTATGAAGCGGTTTACCCGCGCCTATAAAAGAGGGGCATTTAAAGACCTCTCACTAGCGGAGGAAGTTGGTAACAGAATTCAAAAATAAATTATTGCGGAGTTAAGGGCTAGTGTAATAAAACCTTCAAGCACAAATAATTTGTTTCAAATTAGACACACAGGTGGCCCAATACAAAATAATAAGAAAAGATCTATAGTTCGCGCGATAGTGGAAAAAGGTGAAGAAATATTGGGGGCTCACGATGAAACATTGGAAAAGGTAGAAAATAGAAGACGGGTAGTTACATTATCCTTTCGTAAAAACATTGACATTAACGGGTTTGAACGCATGTCCGATAAACTCGCTCCTTATATAACAACCAATTTTTATTTGAGATATTCATATTCTTACAAGCTAGAACATATGGAGGAAACTAAAATGGAAAACCTGTAACTATAATAATGCACAAAAATCTCGGTAGCGAACCACTATCATCAATGAAAACAGTTAAAAAATGGCTGTCAGATAAGGAGCAAACACGAATAATGTCCGATAAAATAGACAGACCGAATACAAAGTGGAAGTTTGTAAGATGGGTAGAGGTTTTTGTAAAGCTAATACAGGGTAGTAGGGGAATAGATTTGGGACTACAATCCAAAGAAGCAGCAGGAGGAGAACTCCAGAATGGCTGAAGAATTAATTAAAAAGGTATGTATTCTTTAGATAAGTATAATGACGACCTTTGTCTGTTCAGGTGTCTAGCTATGCATATGACAGATAAAAGACCCGACAGATGTACAGAAAAGGCGAAAGAACTTAGTAAGCAATACTTTGGTATTAATGTGGTTTCACCAATTCCTTTTTCAGATCTGAAAAAGGTTGAAGAGTTTTTTAAAATCGGTATAGAAGTATATCAACCCACCGAATGTAACGTATGGTGGTTGAAAAAGGTACCAGCACACTATAAGGCAATAGGTAATAAACCAATGACAATAGGACTGTTTAATAATCACGCATTTCTGATAAAAAACCTTAAAAACCTATCTAAAATTTACGCCTGCGATAATTGCAAGCAGAAATTCACAAAAGCGAGTAATATGAAGAGACACGGACCAAAATGTATGAAAGGTGAGAAAAAAGTAGTATGTGATGGTAATTCTTTAGAGCACCCGCGTTCGTCGTTCGAGAAAGCGTTCTACCCAAAAAGTTCTAACAGTTATGGGGCGATCGATTGGATGTACTCTGTGGAAAAGCGCGAGGGAATTCACATTCACCACGAACAGTGTGGACACGGGGGTGAAAGATGGGTTTTAGGAGCTCCAGTAGATGGATACTGTACGGAAACCAATACCGTATATCAATATCACGGCTGTTACTGGCACGGGTGTGAGATTCATGCAAAGCATAGAAAAGAAGAACGCGCATCCACTATGAGAAGAGATACATTTATTAGAAGAAGCAAATACTTCAAACTAGTAGCTATGTGGGAATGCGAATTTCAAAGAACTGGTAAAGACACAAAGATCGGTTGCGACATTACTCTTTATCCATATCAGATAGTATACGATTTTGAGGCATATCTCAACCCAGAATTTGAAACTCTCGGTAATAATCTAGAGTACGAAGCCGAGCACGTTCCGGTAAGCGTTAGTATAGGAGATAATTTCTCAGGAACAGTAACTCATATTTGTGATAAAGATCCCGCAAAACTTATAGAAAAATTCGTAGAAGATTTGAAAGTCAGGGGAGAAGCTATAAGAGAAGAAGTGTGGTCAAGATATGGGTTTAATACAGAACATTTACGTAAAAACCAAATCGCCAAGATCGAACAGTGGATAGAGCAAGTACCGGTTATAGGTTTTAACAGCAGTAAGTACGATATAAACTTAATCAAGAAATACCTAGTAGGCGAACTGGCATCAACAACAAAGAAAGTAATGGTCGGAAAACGTGCAAACGCAACAATATTTCTATTTACTCCAGAGTTTAGATTTATTGATGTAATACTTTATCTAGGACCTGGTGTAAGTTACGATAGTTGGATAAAAGCCTACGAATGCAAAGGACAGAAATCTTTCTTTCCTTATGAGTGGTTCGATTCTCCAGACAAACTGGATTACCCAGGGACTACCGGATATAGAGAATTGGTATTCCAAACTATCATGGGAAAATGTTAATAGATGAAACAGAATTAAGTAAATGTCGTAGAATTTTCGAAGAAAATAATATGAAAACTTTCAGAGATTGGTTGAAATATTATAACGATTTAGATGTAGCACCGTTCCTAGAAGCGTGGAAAAAATGTGTGTTAATTTTATAAACACAGAGGTGTGGATATTTTCAAAGATGCGGTAACACTACCTGGAGTAGCTATACAATATTTATTGAGAGGAACCATTAAAGAACAAAATCAAAAATTCAAAGACGATTATACCGGAGGATGCTCTATATGCACCAAAAGAAGAAACATATGAAATGATGAAGGACGCTCTAGTTGGCGGTCCATCAATAGTATTTACACGATATGCAGAAGCTGGTGTTTCAAATATTAGAGTGGGTTCCAAACCTTGCAAGGCTATTTTGGGGTACGATGCAAACGCGTTATATTTATCTACGTTAAATAAAGAGATGCCGTGTGGGAGAGAAACTATACACCATATAGATACCCCACATAACCCTAAATTTATTAAAATGTTTTGTAAAATAGTTTATCTGGAGACTGGTTTCGGTTTGCGGAGGTGGATATAGAAGTTCCACACAACTTAAAAGATAAGTTTTCTGAAATGTCCCCAATATTTATAAACAGAGAAGTAGAGGTTGATGAAGTTCCCACACACATGTTAAAATATTTAAAAGATACTGGCCGAACAAGAGGAGATGGAAACAAATTGGTGGGATCTATGACCGCCACTAAAGTATTGCTGTACGCGCCACTGTTGAAATGGTATTTAAAACACGGCCTAGAAATAACTGGATTATAGATTATATTAGCGGAAAACCATTCGAATGGTTCGCAAAAGAAGTTACAGCCGCAAGACGAACGGGTGATGTAGAACCAAATAAGAAACCAGTAGCCGACATAATGAAATTATTAGGAAACTCGTGTTGTGGAAAAATGATAGAGTCAACGGAGAGACATTTAAATACGACATATACACAAAACGAAACCTGTGTTGACAAAGCATTAAGATCTGCATTCTTTGACGATTTGGAAGAGATAGGAGATGCGTACGAAATATCTTCAAGAAAACCCAGGTGTGCGTAAAGAGACCATTCCATTGTGGAAAAGCGGTTTATCAACTAGCTAAATTGAGAATGTTGGAATTTTACTACGAATTTCTAGACAAATACGTAAAAAGAGAAGACTTCGAATTAATACAGATGGATACGGATAGTATGTATATAGGAGTTAGTGGAAAAACGATAGAGGAATTGATTAGACCTAACTTACTAGACGGATTTGAAAAAGAAAAAAAGAAATGGTTGGCTTGGGATAAATGGAGCGAAAGAGAGCCCGGACTTTTCAAAATGGAATTTAGCGGAGATAGGGCGATAGCGTTATCTAGTAAGTGTTATTTTGTAGAAAAATTTAATTCTATTAATAAAAAATCTGCTAAAAAAGAATGTCCAAGGGAACCAACAATTTAAATTGGGATACATATAAACGAGTACTAAGTGAAACTACAGAAGATGGAAAACACATTATAGATGTAGCACAAAATAGAGGATTTAAAATGAAAGACGGCGTTACGAAAACGTACTGTCAACACAAATTAGGACTCTTGGCATACTACGATAAAAGACGCGTGTTACCAGACGGAATACATACGGAACCTCTCTAATGATTTATTTAAAAATTTTGAAAAAATTAACAAAATTAGCAATCTAAAGACTCTGACGATCCGGGGGTAGCTGGGTGTCAGAAGGCACCGCAAGAAGTTCTTCGCGAACAAACCCTCGAGATGGCCCATCATCCAAATAGTAGAGCACGGGCTCATCGGGCTTGGTAATAGATCGATCTAGATGATATACATTGAGAGACCACACGGGATCAGTCGCGCGGCGGCTGCCACCTTCGAGCTCTCCCGGTTGATAGAGGTACCGGACGTCAATATCCGATGGAAGCCGTTGCTCCTCTAAACCAACGGGTCGCCCGCGCGAGACGGCAGAGGGCTCGCTCGTCATTCTTTTGAACTTGATAGCATCTACGGGCTTCTTACCTATCAATCTGGCCACCTCTCCGTTCAATGCGGAGACCACGGCGGGCAGTCTGGCCACCCACTCGGTCGATCGCGAATGAGGGTCTTTAGCGTATTGGTGTCCGAACAGTCTCTCAGCCAGGGTTCGATTGAAGCGCTCCACGATTCCCTGGTCCCGGTGGATGTTGACGCGGCCGCGTCTGACAGAAACTTCGTGCTTAGACAATAGATGAGAGACCGCGCCCATGAACTCGCGGCCGGGATCGACCTGGAATAGATTCGGCCATTTGAGAGGACTCCTCTTATATATTCGGGAGAGAGCCTCGGCCACCTCCTTAGACTCTTTAGTGGCCAACGGCTCAGCCCCCTTATAACGACTCGCTACGTCAACGATTGTCAGTGCGTACTTGTACGTCTTACGACCGACGCGATCGTGAGGGAGAAACAGGAGATCCGCTTGGTGAACTTGGTTCGGTACCGGCACGTCGAATTTCGGGCGCGGAATATTGTGAGGCGCGGGTAAATAGATCTGCCAGATGGCCTGCTTCTTGAGCCATTCCTTGACAGCGTTTTCTGAAACCTTGGTCGCCGCCGCGAGGTTCTTGATGGCAGCGAGTCCCTTCCAGTAGCCGCGGGGGCTATAGTACGCGTTCGCTAGCTTGCGCGTTATGCGAACCGATAGTTTGGTATTAAGTTTGCGAGTGTTCATCGTATGTGATGTATTCTAATATATCGGACAATCTCCAACATGCCCTCGCCAGATCGTCCGGTAACTACGTCGATAATAATAAACCTTTGTTGGAAGTACAAACGCGATTGGGGGTTAAGTTCTGAAGGAACTTGGGAAAATCTAATCCCCCAGGATTGGTTGAAGAATATAACATCCGCTTTGCGAAAAGGGTGGCCGCTTTTTCGTCCTCCCGCCACGTCTCGAGAGAATCTCGGGCCAGACGAATTATACCCTTTGCACCAACCATGCGGTGTTTAAGGGCAGTGTAGCCTACATCAATCATAGCAAAATAAAGTTCGTCAACTGACATCGTTCTATATATATATATATTTATAAAAACATTTATTTAAAATAATTAATTTAAAATCTCGATTGGATATAGTAGCCGACGAGCCCCACCACACCCATTCCCACGACGATGAACGCGATCTCGCGGTCTTTTTGGGGCTCTGACGGTACATAGAAATCTGAAAGTTGGGGCTCACGATCCAGCGGCGCGAGACTTTTCTGCGGATATGCCAGCACGTACTCGCGGTTGGCTTCTTCAACGTTCTGAAAAGTTTGTGCGGCGTGATTTTCGCGGCGAAGCTCTTCATTGACCCAGTCCAGATGGGCGGTTCGTTTTTTTGACCACGCTTCCTTTGCGCTATTGAGTTGTTCTACAGCTAAATCGTGACGCTTACGCTCCTCATCCACGTTCGAGCTTCTCAGTTTAGAGAATATAAAGTTGCTACCGCTGAACGCCAATGCGTTTACAAGCGCACTACCTACTATTACTGCGATTGAAGCCATTTATTTCCATATATTAACTGGTAAAATTCCAGCTTTAACTAGATAATCTCGGGTCCAAACTGCGGCCGCTACATCTAAGGTCGCGAGCCCTACGTCTCTCACAGTAAAGTCCAATTTGGGAGCGGATCTTCCTAGGGCCATCTTTGATAGTCGAGCATACCCGATACTGAAACCCGATATCACCACGGCGTGATAAAGCGCATTCACTAACATTTTACCGTGCTTGTTCAGCCATTATAATTATTGCATATAAAAGGGGTCGCGATCAATGTTTAAATGGGGCGCATCCAATCGCGATTGGTGTTTCGTAACTTTCTTCTGAACACTGGCTGGTTGTTTTTTCGATAATATTGGGTATTTCCACACGCACAGGGCACCAACAACTGCCAGACCACCACCAACAACCCAACTCCAATTCACGAATTTGGGTTCAATCGGATTCGCCCAACCTCGATTGGGTGTTGAGTGTGCTTCCAATTCGTGAATTGGGGGTGTTGTTGTACTCAACTCTGTCTTCAGATGTTTTGCTGTCTCCGTCCCCGACTGTTTAGCCTCTCGAAGCTCGGCGAGTATTTTATCTTGTTTAACTTTTCGGGTGGCAGCCGCCGCCCGCCCAGCTGCCTGTCTTTTGGGATTTTTTATATGCGGTATGTCATCCAGTGGCGGAGTAACACTCGGGTTCGATTGTGTTGGAGCAATCGGGTTCAACTCCGTCACTCTCACGGGTGTGTCTTGTGTCATCATTTATAATATTAATATTAGGGCTTATAGTTCGTGGGCATATATGTCCAAATTGACAGTGTTTACCCGTGGTCAACGCGGTTGTCAGCGGAGCTAAGTACATTCCAAACGTGTGATAAATTGAGCAGCAGGCTGTTCTAAGAGTGTGACCTACAAAAGGGTCAGTCTCTAGATCGTCAATAAATCCCGCGGTGTTTGGTATAGGGAGAAGTATACTAACGGCGGTTGCGTACAAATGAATAGCCGCCGATCCGAGAGTTTTTGTCATCTCCGCACCTAACCTTGATTCGTATCGCGCATACATTTTATCGATCTCCGCATCTGACATCTTATCCACCTGAAAAACTGAGAGACGCCTACCGAGATAATGCTCCGATTGTCCCCCAGCAACCAGCGCAGCTAGCCGCTCTCGTCGCGCCGCATTTTCATTTTCATTCGGAGTCGTTGCACTCAACCCAATACCAACCGCCGTTGGAGTTGGAGTTGATTCCGATTGCTCTGTCGGATCATTATCTTTCAGGATGTTGGCAGTCGGAGTTGAGGTTTCTTCCATTAGCTGATCGAGAAGTTCGTCGCAGTTCATTTTTCTTAAAATTAATTTAACTATTCTAACAAGTCTCATCACTTTAACATATTGCCAAGCGCACCACCCGATACTTATGATCACCATTATGCTCGCAACAAAGCTCGCAGCGGGAGCACCAAATTGTTAACATTGTTTAACCATTGTTCAGCATTTGTTCAAAACTTTGTTAAGCATTGTTCAGCATTGTTCAGCATTGTTCAGTAATTAATTACTAATTTTCTTAAATTAATTATAAAATTAATTGATAACTTCGTAAGCAGTTGGTTGATCAGTCTTTAGCAAAAGCGTGGCGTGCTTAGTTTCCGAAAGCGTATGTCGAACCTCCAGGCGCTCCTCGCGCGTTGGGATAACGTCATTCTCTCGAAGACAGTCATCGAATGAGTCTCGGTCCTTGCAGTGAAAGAGTGCGACCCATTTCGTTTGCTCGCGCAGATCCTTGAGGACGGCGTTGTACTTTTGAGTGGATATCCATACACTTTGCCTAGCATGGCGGCCAGAAAATGCGAGCTCGGAGAGCATGTCCTTCTTTTTGGTCATCGCCGCCTTGGCTGAGCAATCATCAATCACGTATAGGGTGGGCTCACCCTGGAATTTTTGGTATAAACCACGCAACCAATCGTGAAGCCTATCACCGGGGTCAATAACGTATACCTCAGGGTCGGTCCATATCCACGGGCGCCGCTGATAAGTATCGTTGTGCCGCACAGTGGGACACAGGATCACAATATGACGAAAGGTATCGCGGTAGGAGCCCTCGAGCAAGTCGAGGATGAAAACCGTTTTTCCACATCCTGTCTGCTCACATATTATGGCAGAGTGGGCATCTCCAATCGTGAATTGGTATTGATTGTTAATTTTTTAATTTTTTCAAATTTATTAATTAATAAATCGTTAGAATGATTGCTAATTTTCTTAAAATTAATTAATAAATCGTTAGATTTAGCAGAGTGCTGAGACGTATCGGCCATCTTCGATGTTGAGTTGTGCGTCTGTAATTATATATAAGTACACGTTCAATGGCCCGGCTCCGTCCGCCTCTTTGGTTATCTGGATCGTCACACCCTCGCTAGCGTTTTCAACTTGGCGTCCGCTGCCGTGTATTTGGTCGTCGTCGCTGGCTCGCATGTCTAGCCATAACGCGTATTTGGTATTCAGGAACTCCGCGAGGGAGACGGCCGAGAGATGTAGGTCTTTGGCAACCGCTGCAACATCCGGAGAGCGCTTAGAGCTGGCAGCAAACTGCTTTCTTACTTCGTCCCACTGCTGGTGCGCGCGAAGACCCGCGCTGTAGAGTTGATTGGGGACTCCCTCGATCGTCACCTCTACCTTCGTGATTTTGGGGTTATAGAATTTGTCGGTTTTTCTAGCACCGAACGCGAACCGAGCATCCTCAAACAACATCAGTATACATTTCATCGAGCGGGCGGGTACGTTGACGTTAATATTCCACAATGTGTCGGCTGTGTCTTTCGTCATCTTGCGATGGCGAAGAACTCGGTCGTAAAGTACGGCAACGCGCCCGGCGTACTGGGTTCTGATCAATCGCGCGAGTTCGGGCATCGTGACCATGTCGTACTGCAGCGAAACATTATCGATCGTATACGTCGATAACATGTCGCTGGCTATGAGAACTCGGCCGTAGTCGTTGAACGTTAGTTCGTATTCGAGGCGGTCAGCCAAAGCGCTCTGATAGTAGGGCATGTGACTCTCCAGCAACTCAAAGTCGAGCGGGATGTAGAAGCGGTTGCCGTAAGCGCCGCGACCGCGTTGTCGCTCGCGTTGTTATCTGCCTTGTTACCAGCCCCGATTCTAAGTTTGGTTACGTTCTTATTTTTCCTGGTGTCAATACCCTGATAGACAGCGTTTTCGCGCTCTTGCGCCGTCATCCATAGGTCCTGATAACAATGGTAGACGTCGCTGTCATCGATCGACATCACCTCATTACCAGAAATCTTTATCATGGTCTTCTTAACTATGGCGCGACCCAGGTTCTGAACGACGGTTCGGTCCTCGTCCGTCGACGTCAGCGAAATAGTGAAAGCGAGGCGAACAGTCCCCGGCACAATGACGTCGTTAGCTTCGAGGTTGGGGAAGCAGACCAAGAGCTGCTGGTTCTGGTCGATCGTCGATGGGTTGTTCGTAATAACGACACTCTGTCTCACGCCTTTTGCCCCGAGGGGCTCACGCAGTCTGCGGTATGGATTGAGTTTGCGACCGTATTGACTCATTGACATAATTTAGTGAAACTATATTAAACCCGTATGGTTTTGTCTTTAATACATAATTAATTTTAAGAAATTATGAATATGGCTGATTACGATAATGAAATGTATGAAATCGGCAGAGACGATTACCTCGATGCGGATGATGATGACATAGATGATTATAATGACGAAACGCCCTTGATACAGCCTCCAGTTCCAATCCAATCGCAATCGGGGGAATTAGGTTGCGCTACTACTAGTCAAAGTCGGGAATTACTCGAGGGAGCTGTAAACGACTACTACAATAGTTTGGCAGAAAAAGGTCTGGTCCCATCTGTCGGTCGCGACTACTCCAAGTTCAAATTTGATCTGAACGGTAGATTGCGACTAAAAGCAGCATCAAATATCCTAATAGTCAACACGAGGACCGGTAAACCCCTAGCCCTGAGCACCATTGCCGGAAACCCGGGCGATGGCCAACTCATAAGGAGCGAACTAGGATTCGTAGATTGGAAGAGGGGTAAAACAATTATGCCGACCCGCGCTGTAGAGGCCCTACAGTCTACCAACGAAACGATGGCGAAAACGGCCTCCGCGATAGAAACGGTCGAGCTCAACGAACTCCCTCATATAGCCACCGACGCTATTAACACGATGGAGACCACGTTCGGCGAAAACGAAATACTCGACGATGACCCACTGTTACCTCTTCTCGAACTCCGGGGACTCGATAAGACTCTGCAAACGGTCCGGGACGAACTGGTCCTTAACCTCTCCAAACTCTCGTCGCTGGATGAACATATCGCGTTAGAAGAAAGCAAACTGAAGGAAGCTGGTGGCGATAGAGAATCTACCAAGCGGATCACCGAACGCCTGCAGTCGTTGCGGGACGAAAGAGAAGCTCGCTTGGAGGCTGCCTCGACTAACCGTGAGACACTCCGCACCCAAATAAGTCGGATCCGCGAAACAATCTCGAGGGTCCTGCACGAGGAGACGACACTCGGTGAGCGTCTTCGCACTCTGTTCAGAGAACAGGGTGTCACTATAGCAAGCATCCTCGTTGCTATCAGCATGACTATATCGACCATAGTTCTAGCTTTCACTGGTGGTGCGGCGCCACCACCCGCACCAGCACCCCACACCACCAACCACCCGCGCCATCAGGCGGAGCCAAGGACGGTGGGTAAAAATAAAAAACAACTAAAAGCCCTCGCCAGTCTCCTGGCTAAATTAGCCGAAAAGGCGGCTGCGACACTACCTGGACTGATCGGAAGTATCGTATCTTACTTGCTATCTATATTATCAAAAACGGCCGGATGGCTAGCCAAAAATACCTGGGCTTTAATCGTGGCAATCGCCGGTCTCCTACTATTCTTCGCCAGAGAGTTCCTAAAGCGTAATAATCCGATCGCCACGAGGGCAACGACGAGCGCTAATTTCTCCTCCTCGTGTGTTGTGCTTGCAAGCTCGATTGGTGTTTCAACATTGTTGATGATTGGATTGGGGGAACTCGATGGTGCATCCAATTTACTAATTGGGGGTACTGGGTTCGATTGTGTTGAGGGATGTGTATCCATTTTGTGTTTTGGGGGTTTTATGAAATCGGTTCCACTTACAACTCCGCTCCCGATCATGTTGGGGGTGCGCTTGATGATATCCGTGTTCACGTTACCGTTGCGGCCGATTTTCTGATTGGTGGTGGCGATTACGATATGATTATTGTAACCGTCAACCGGGTCGTCTCGTAGTATCATATTGCTCGGCGACATATAAAGACCTATTCCAAATACATAGTCTACTGGAGTGCTGGCATTCTGCAAAACATCTTGAAAATTCTGGATCGCCTTCTCCAGATCCACCCTAGCTGAGATGGCGTCCTCTACAAGTGCCAAGAATTGTTTTTGTGCATCAAACGCCGTTCCCGTGCCCAGTATAGAACTGCGAGTTTGCTTCTGTGCGCCGAGGATGGCCCAGACGTACGTGCGAATGGAGTCGTTGACGCGAGTAACCCCGGCCTGCGTGAACCCTAGACCCTTATCTAACATAAATGTACCCCACGCGTTCTGAACCTCAGCAGCCTGCTGTATGTAATCTACGTGAGCCCGTTTCGGAGGTAACATTTTACAAGGAAACACGCCACAGTGTCGACCTCCAGACACTTCCGGCCCGAAAGTCATAGTCGCGTGGTCAAAATTCCCGGCGTTCCGACTGACGATGTGGTCACCGGAGTGATCGTGTCTAAAATCAGTCTGCGTCCAATTCCCGGACTGGCCCCGAATGAGAACGTCCACGAGGCCGTTGCTGGTAGGAAATGCTTTCTGTCTCCAGTCCGCGTCTTTTGAAACGTTAAATTCGTTACACAGTCTTTCAAACGCCATACGGTCGTATGCGTTGGAAATGGGATCCCAGGCGTCGTCTTGAGGTAGAGAAATACCTAGTTCTTTGAGAATCCTCCTAATAGTATAATACGCGTGAAAGTTGTAGACACTTCGGAGCATGACATTCTTGGATGTTAGATGGTCTTTATGTGAAACTCCACACCCGGCTGTTGCGCACCATACAGCGAAATTTAGCTGGTTCTGCCAAAACTGCATCGATGTGGCTTTCCACCCGTTTACCGCCTCCATCGTATTAATCTTGGGCAGCCTATATTTCTCTAGGGAAATTGGTGGCAAAGCCACTGTCCGGTCTAACCGTTACGGTTGGGTGTACAAGGCGGTTAACAACGTCTTTTTGCGTGTATTTACCACCGACCGCGTACTTTGCATTAGAGTTAAAGCTAAGTGCTTTGTATCCATTGAAAGATATTATTATGTTTGCTACTATCACTAATGTTCAAAAAGGGAGTTGTGAACTTCAAAAATCAATCGACAACTGCTGCGGACAACGCCGGGTAGGCCTCAGATCAATCACGTTCACGGTTGGGTGGCAGAATGTGGGGAAGAGCGAAGGGTTTTGCTATGTGAAGGATGGACAACAATTAGGTGTAAAGCTGCCTCACGGACTGTGGGGAATAAGACAGCTCAAAGATTTTGTCAACTGAGAGCTTGACGGTATAATCAACCTCACATTATCGAATGCTACCGGGCTCGCAACAATGACCATCAGCACTGATAATAAGGTAGTGGTCTCCCCGGGGTATTCAACTCCGTTTTAGAGAGACATACTCCTCAAACAGAGGAGTGTTTACCCCGGGTGAGTACGTCGGTGATAACCCGGTGGACTTCGCCTTCACAAAAACTCTCAGGGTGCACCTGGATCGGGTGAACACATCGTACAACACGGTAGACGGCACTCCCACCACATTACTGAAAACCGTGCAAGCCAGCGACTGTTTCTATGGCGAGACTGTGACCTTAGACTTCCCACACCCCGAGATGAAAGTTTTGGAATCGGGACATATCCACGAATTTACGGTCTCTATTCTCGATGATCAAGCGAGAAAGTTGAAAAACGATTACCCGATTTCGGTAGTTCTCGAAATTTCTAATTGAGTATAGGTGCCCAATATTATTAATAATTTTATTATGAGTATATACGGACCAGGTAGTTCTTCCGGTTGGGTGACAAATTCAAAGAATTTGGAACCGGCAGAAGGTGGATTCATCCCGAACAGAGGTGGGCGACTTCTTAACTACTGGAATAAAACCAAGGCCCTGATAAAATAAAACTATATCGAGGGTCACCCAAACGGGGATTCACCAGGAGTATATCAGAAAATGTTTAGAGTAGAAAGTGGCTGAACGGCGAACTGCACAAATTGATTGAGTTCCCCGAACGTAATATTGAGAAAGATCAGGCGGCTTATGAGGTGTTGCGCTCAGAGGACTCTCTCATCAGAGAAACGGAACTAAACGAACTAGGTAAAAAAATAACCAAATTTCGAAAAGAGAGCAGGTCGGATATTGATAAAGTCCGAGAAGACCACCAGGCGGCCCTTACGGAGGGTTATGATACGTTGCGCTTAGAGGATTCTCTCATTAGAGATGCGGCACTTACCGAACTAGATAAAAAAATCACCAAATTTCGAAAAGAGGCCACGTCGGGTATTGAGAAGGCCCGAGAAGACCACCAGGCGGACCTTACGGAGGCTTATGAGGTGTAGCGCTCAGAGGACTCTCTCGTCAGAGAAGCGGCAGTTGCCGAACTAGATAAAAAAATAACCAAATTTCGAAAAGAGACCCGGTCGGGTATTGATAAAGTCCGAGAAGACCACCAGTCGAACCTTGCAGAGGCCCTTGCGGAGGCTTATAATGCGTTGCGCTTAGAGGACTCTCTCAACAGAGAAGCTACACTTACTGAACTAGACGGGAAAACAGCCGAATTTCTGAAAGAGACCCGGTTGGGGGTTGAGGGGGTCCGAGAAGACCACAAGGAGGCCATTGCGGAGGCCTATGGGGCGTTGCGCTCAGAGGATTCTCTCAACAGAGAAGCGGCACTTACTGAACTAGACAAAAAAATAACCGAATTTCAAAAAGAGACCCGGTTGGATCTTGATGGAATCCGAACGGGTATTGAGAAAGCCCGAGAAGACCACCAGGCGGATATTACGGAGGCTTATAGGGTGTTGCTCTTAGAGGACTCTCTCAACAGAGAAGCGGCGGTTGGTGAACTAGACAAAAAAATACCGAATTTCAAAAAAGAGGCCCGGTCGGGTGTTGAGAAAGCCCGAGAAGACCACAAGGAGGCCATTGCGAAGGCTTATGAGGTGTTGCGCTAAGAGGACTCTCTCATCAGAGAAGCGGCACTTACTGAACTAGACGGGAAAATAACCGAATTTCAAAAAGAGGCCCGGTCGGGTGTTGAGAAAGCCCTAGAAGGCCACCAGGCGACCATTACGGAGGCTTATGATGCGTTGCGCTTAGAGGACTCTCTCAGCAGAGAAGCGGCACTTACCGAACTAGACAAACAAATAACCGAATTTCAAAAAGAGACCCGGTCGGGTATTGAGAAAGCCCGAGAAGACCACCAGGCGGCCTTTACGGAGGCTTATAGGGTGTTGCGCTCAGAGGATCGGACGGGGATTGCGGGATTAGGAGCCCGAGTTGTTGAATCTATCCGCGCCGTTGATGAATCACTTGTTGCGGTTGATGATCAAGTAAAACGAGTTCGTACTGAGGCATATAACTCAAACAGTGCGCTTGCCGGAATAGTGCGAACAATGAAAACACCAAAACGTGTCATAACAGTTTGGGCTGAGAAGCGGGGCCCATTGGTTGAGGGGCACTATGAATATTCGTTCGGTGCCAAAGCGAGTAATAAATGTGGGGGATACACTATGACAGCCGCAGGTGAAGTTATCCAAATGGCGGTCTGCTCGGTTAATGGTGGTGGTAAACCTGTGGGCGCGGTCGCGATAAATATTGTAGTAGATGGGGAAGAACGGGGGTTTGGAGTCACTAAAATCTCTGGAGATAGTTCGACGGTGGTTTCGTTCTCCGGTTATGATCGAATTAGACTTTCCAAAGGTAGTGTTATTAACTTTGTTACGAAAATTGGTGACCCAGAGAGTTCTTCCACTATTGTCTCATTGTTAATTGAACTTATTTTGTAAATACTAATATATTGAAAATCATGAACGAATCAACGCTTCCAATTGTCAATACCACTCCATCAACACTGTGTACAATTAACGAAAGTAGTTCAGATTTTAGGTTGAATAATATCGTCGCTATGCAGGATATTTTATTCAGAATATACAAATAGAAAAAGAAACGCTAACAAATATAGACGCGCGGTGAACATGGCTGAAGCATCTAGCACGGCTCTAGCGAGTGTTTCTGTGTTGTGTGGGGCGGGGACAGCTGCAACTATATCCACCATTATAACGGTTCCTGTAGCGGGGATTTTATGTGCGGTGTCGGCCGTTTCTGGGTTGTTGTGTATGGTAATTAGGGCGTCGGGTGGAAAACTCGAGAAAAAATGTAGAAAACATGATAGAATATCTGTTCTCGCCAGGTCGAAGAAAAATACCATCGACGTTATGGTGTCCAAAGCGTTGGCCGATAAGAAAATATCAAATTTAGAGTTTGAATCCGTGGTGGAAGAAATGGGGAGATATGAAAAATTAAAAAATGATATAAGAATCAAGGCGCGCGCCACCATGCCCAAAATTGAGTGTACTGATTGGGATAAATTTAGGGAAAAACTTGGAGATAAAGTCGGAAGAAATTAATATTTATATTAAATAATTAATTATATAATTAATTTAAAGGAAATTAATTATATTGGTGCAGTAAAAAATTTATTAATTAATTTTAGGGAAATTATTAACAATTTCAAAAGAAAAAAAAAGATTTTTTTTTCAGGTTCCACCGAGGCTCGAACCCGCGCCAGCAAAACCCTTCTGGGTCCACCCCGCTAAGCCTTCGCTTAATTTCTTCTATTTTTTTTATTTTTTCGGCTTAGCAAGGTGTGTTACACTCACATCTCCTACACCCCCATCATTGGACCGATGCCGCGGACCCCACCTCATCGTTACCTCCATCCGCTATAATGTGCAGAGCGGCCAGAGTGAAGTACATGTGGCGAAACTTATCTCGCTGTTGAGATATTAATGCCGGCGTCCCGACACCGAACTGTGTTTATTTCTCGTATATAAACATAACTTTGCTGGTGAAATAAAAAAAATTGTTATTTATTATTAATTAATTATTTTATTATATTAATTATATGTTTTTTCTATATAATAGGGGGTGTTCAGCTTTAAATTATAAATTTTAATTTTATTAAAATTAATTAAATAACGAACCATCCCGGAAATTCGTGTGAATTATATAACCCTCACTAAGTGTTTTATAAACTGTGTACACCACCTGTGTAAATCGATAGCCCGTTTACATTACCATCGATAAGGCTATAAATAGCCGTGTGTGTAATATATATTACAGTGTGTTTATTTTCCATCCCGGAAGATGTAATCGTGTAAACCTCTCTATAAATGGACACTTAATATACGTGTAAGGTGGACACCTAATTTACATTTTCATAACGCGTGTAATTGGAACATTGTCGTCTGGTTGGTGTTGTGATTACAACATAAATTAATTAGTTCTGTTCAATAATATACATATCTTTATAAGCGATATCGTAGAAATGTACATTCGTAAACGAATCGTTGGGTTTTAAATTTTATATAATACACCTTAGTTTCATATCCGATACGCATTATCCGTCTTAATGTTTGTATTTGCCTCTTGTATAGTTGACATAATTGCCGGTATAATATTGTAAATGTAACGTTTTTATCGGAGCGTAATAAATTACGCTGGTATTTCATGTATTCGATATCGCCTAGTGTTCTCATTTTATAGAATTTATATACAGGATTATAACCTCCGTAAGCTTCGTAAACTTCTTCAACACAGTCATTAAAAATTTTCAATTCAAATTGTATTGTATTATCCATTTTCTCTAATAATATTGGTACTTGTTTTTTCTGTTCAATTGGACGTGAACAAAACATGATGTATTTATGACACCAATATATACTTTCAAAAGTCAATTACCAATATAATTGGGATTCCCTCTTTTCAAAATTATTTTCTCCAAAAATTCATAAATTTGCTGTCGGGAGACCCAATTTTCCTCGTTAACCAATTTTTGATTTTTCGGGGGTGGTGGGGGTATTATAGAGGGTTATAAATGATATCACGGTAGGTGGTATCATTTTGACTCCCTTACTACTACTAAACCTCTCTAAACAGGACACTCTGGGAAGTCCCCAGGGTGTCCGGTTTAGAGAGGTTCCACTGAAAATCAGACATATGACTATGCAGATGTATGCGGCTGTGCTGTGCGAACATGAAGAGGCATTATCAATATATATATACACCAATCCAATGAAACCCATAAAATGAAGGATACACAGACTGCCTGAGTGTCCGGTTTAAAGTGGTTCTACTGTATATTAACTGAGCCCGTGGAGTAGATTATGAAAATAGAATATGGTATTCATTGAGCATGAATCGATGATATACAGAGCTCCAGTTAAGGTGCGTAATTTGATCCACTTAGGGGGGGGGGGGGGATTTGTTATTTCTTCACCGAAAATGGCAAGTTGGGAGTGCGTTAGAATCGTCGTTCTAAAGAACTCCCAACTTGCCATTTTTGGTGAAGAACTGAGGAAAATACCTCGAATATGTGGTCAAATTACGCATCTTAACTGGAGCTCTGGTATAGGTGTATCATAACTGTATGACAAGAATGTGCCATATCTTATTACAAAAGAGCGGGGTTGGGTCTTCCTTCAAATGGGGTCTATGAATTGTTGCGATCAGTGTAGCTCCAGCTCAGCCATTCGATCAATGAAACGCCCGTCATGATTCTAACAAGCAATACAGATCGGTATCAGGCTACAGCTGCATGCTATTTTATCAGGAGTTGCACTCGTCACAAATCCCATAATTTTATAGGCCCCATTTCTCCAGTCACAGCGACAGACATGCATTGTTATTGATACATGCGGGCATTTTCGTTACAGAGACATACATAAAAGAGACAAACTTCACCTTTCTGACGATTGAGCATAACGTGATACAGACGGCAGCCATTAACTTCCTCGTGTTTGGACACGTGATACTAGTTCCCGGTGTCCATTCCAATGCAGTACAACTGGTTGGCACAAATAGCTACATTAAGCTGAACCAGTCGACCACATCCACATCATGTCTGTCAGACATCGATCTCTGTAAATCTGGATTCACATTCGCGATTGATATCAACTTCGGCAGTCTTCTCGACAACACGTTCATCCTTTCCAGTGGTGGGAACCTACCAGATCATAAAGGCCTTGCGCTATATTACAGACATAACACACTCGTATACATTGTGAGTACGGCGGGACAAACGTGGCAGATGTCCGTCACGTATCATCCAATACTTTCTGTATGGCAACACTTCGAGATATCTTGGAATAAGAACCTGGGGTTTGGACTATTTTTGGATGGTCATCTACTGGGCACTCACGGTCGGCCCGCCCCAAAACCGGCCACACAGACAGTGGAACTGTGTATCGGGTGCAGCCATCATACAGTGAACGTGCAGATAAACATGACAGTCAAGGAGTTCCACACGTGGAATTTGGATAGGACAGAATTGGTGAACGCAGGAATAAAGCCAGGTGAGAGTAAGTGAGCAGAGGCTCACGGATAGCCGGCCGCCGTCTGACCCGAGAAAAGTGACGGACAGTCGGAAGGACGGATGAAAATACGCAACGAATATACCCATCGACATTCGTATGCCTTGGGGGAGGGGGTTAAATAGAATATCAGGGTCGGGTTGCTCAAAACCTCTGTTAGCTTAACGGACTGTTAAATCATTAACAGTTTTAAGGATGTAACGGTCCGTTAAGCTAACAGAGATGTTGGCCAACCTAGCCCAGACCTCTGATGTCAAGTTTATAATGTTCGGCTAGTAACGAGTAGGTATTTCTAACTGGATAGCTAATGTTAATATCATGGTCAAACTGCCGAAAAATGCTTTTACTCTCTTGTTGCGACTGGTTCACTTCACATATACAGAAATATTTCAATGCAATAGAGAAACAAACAATGCTGTACTATTATTAACATGAAAAATAAATACTTTGTGCCAGTTTGTGGAATTGTATATATTCATGACATTCCAAACAAAATATGTTTATACGGTTAGCTTAAACGTTTTGCATAGATTGTTCGTTCGAAGGAAGGACCATGTAACTATGAGATACATTTACAAATAAGTAGCACAAGTAGGTGCAATTTTGCTGATAGTTTAATGTAACATAGATATGTTTCACCCAGTTCATAGTTTGGTGCTTGGGAAATAAAGAGGATAACGTACATGAAGTATCCTTTTTGCATATTTTAGCTCCTGTCCAAACTTCGACGTCAGCAACTACCGTGGAGTCAATTAAGCTGACTACCATCCCGAAAGGAACAACCCAACATACTAGAAAGGCCTCCACAAATCCACTAACAACTCCAAGTACTACAGTTCTAGCAAGCACAGGTATGTCAACTATAGCCAGTAATACAAGAACAAAACCGACAACAACGATATCGACCACAATGACAGCGACAACAACGACGACATCAGAACCAACAACGAAGATACCGACAACAATGAACATCAAAACCATTGGTGCGACTGATCAGTGTGGCATCACCATAGACTAAAACGATAAGTCGCACCAGTATGTTCAATTATACAACGACAAGTATGTGCATACCATGACTTGTTCGCTTGTTGTTATTAATACCAATATAGTAAATCATAAATGATTTTATTCCTGCTTACATAGTTACGTAGTAATTATCTTTTTTTACAAATATTTCTACCAATGGTACAAATTTGTTTATAGGAACGCACAGATCAACACTTCAAATGTAAACATTCACGTCTTCTTTACGCGATATCGTTGCTCCAAACATTCAGAATTCAACTCAGTTTTAATTCAGAGTATTTTGAACTTTTGTAGACGGTTTATATAATTATCTAATTATCATGGTATTTTTCGCTGCTTCCTCTGTTTGTCTCGAAAATTCGCCGATGGGTTTTATCAATGAAAAATATTCAATTCGAAAATTATCAAACATTAGTCTAAACAAATGTAATAAAGATATTACCGTCCTAGTTGTATTCTGCATGAAATTCCATTTATATTGTATGAAGACGAATACACTAGTTTGTTCTTGGGATTATTTTATTGTGGTAAACACAAAATATCAATCATTTGACACCATCGCAATCTGGACCATGACATTAGCAGACATCAAATGGATCATCATGGATGTGTCACAACATAACATGTATGACTGTCAAATATCAAGTTCTAAACAGAAAGTATTGCATGGCAATCCATGTTAATTTAGTTCTGAATTCACATATTATGTGACATTAACTTTGGAATTAATGAGAGTGAAATGCCGTATAATTGTGGCGTCATGATAGAATACGAACATAGCATGTCATGTGTGAAATAATAAGACCGTCCGTGACGTGAAACATAAATTATAAGACACGATATTTGAACGTCAAGTTTTATGAATGCACTCCGATGAACTCCTCATTGACATTTGTAGATTTGGGGATGGGGTCGTGGATTTGACAAATCAGGATAGAGAACCATCAGCTACAGTCATAGTAAACTAGTAAACTAGCCTTTGTGTTTGTAAAACATTGGTATGTCCCCTGGCATAATTGGCCATGAAACAAACAGAAACTGTCAAACACAATTGGACGTACAATATTCTTTAGTATTTTAGCGATTATGTGATTGTCAAAACGGTCAATGTATTGATCCCGTGTATGTGTCAGATACGTTCATGTATATGTTCATGTATATGTTCACATGTATCACATTTCCAAATATCAATAAAATAATAGAAGCTATGTGGAACTTATGGCATAATAATGAAACTCTTACACACTGTTGAAGCAAAAATGGCTAAGTTTTTCGGCGTCCTTGTGAATGTCACAAATGGGAAGGTCATGCCAGTGGTTGCATGAACGCTTCACACATGTCTACGTATATCAAGTGTGTGTCCGAGTATCAAACTAATCCAGCAGGTATTATAAAGTTATCGAATGATGGAGAAACGCTTACAGGCAGTTTGATATGAAAGAACGGCTATTGGGTGTTTCAGAGACATTTTCAGTGTTGGAAAGGTCAAGGCCATGCTAAAATTGAGTGAGTGTTACGCATATGTCCACAGGTATCCAGTGTGCGACTACTAAGGTAATACAATCCACTGATAGTGAAGTTATAGCATGGTGGAGGAACTCTACAAACATTTCGACGTAAATAACGGCTAAGTATTTCGTAGCAATGCATCTTGTAAATGTAAAACAGGTGAATATTATGTTAATGGTTGCATTCGTGTGTCGCATATGCCAACATGTATCATATTTGCAACGATCATGAATAAGACAGTAATACATCCAGTAATATTGAAGTGATGACATGATGAAGAAACTCTTACATTTTGACGCAAATGATCACGTATGGATGTGCGGACGGACGTACAGAGCAATAAGCCCCCGCCCGCTCCCCTTGTCATCGCGTATGGTGTGTACAACGAGAGATGTAACTAATGTATCCCAATGTTGTATTAGGTTTTGTTGACGCTATGATTGTGTGACCTTCATCTCTGTTAAGTAGAGACACCATAGAGACACACATTGTGGATTTGTAGCAGGACGCTATACAGAGTATACACGGTTGAAATTTTAAGATGATATGCAGAAACGTAAAGAAATTTACCTCAATGTTAAGTTTTGTAAACTAACAGTGAACAAAATGTGGCCATGGGAGTATCATGATGCGACTGCTAGTGGAGATGAAGGTATGTGAAAGACGTTCTCTGGACATCGTATTTTTTGTTTCTTTATTTTTTTAACAAACAGAACAAAACTATAATCTTATCATTGCTTTATTAATTTTAATAATAAGATATTTCAAGAAGACAATCAATACAATTTTCACTACCCATAGCTCACCGAATCATGTTTTAAGTGTATACGAGTTCAGTAGTGGGCGTGTTCATTTCGCGGACGTTTAAAAAACTTCAAAAATGAAAAGTAAAATTGCCGCCCCACCGGCAGACATATCGCACGAGAATAGATGGCGCACCCTACTAAATACGTGTAACGTAACATGTAATATACGTACACACGAACGGATGAACACTGGTAACGCTATATGCGTCCTTCACAATCACATGCTATTCATGTATACATATGTTCCACACACATATTCCGCACCAATACAAAATCGGTTGCTACGCCCCTGCTATGAGAACAGTAACGCAATGTTGTATTGTATAAAATAGACTGAGCACATCCACATGGGGTTGCTTTAAGAGCAATCGACTTCAATCAAAAATACTGATCAAGTTACTAAGCTATGACAACAATTTAGATAATCGACATGTCCCTAAGCATTTTCTCAAGAATTGAATCGTCCAAACATTATCATGAACAATTCAATGCTGGATACTTAGATGTGTAATCCTTATTTTATCTTTACATACCTATGTCATGGCGGATGTGTTAACAACATATTATTATGTGCATAAAAAACCCTGAAAAAGTGTGTATCTTGAGCACAAAAAGGGTTAAAGTAACTGTAAAAAGAACTCTTCTTATATATGCCATTTTCCGGCACGAAACATAGATTGTCTCATTGATTGACTATTTAAAATCAACATTAAGTAGCAAAATTCATGATCGTTCAATATATACGACTGTTTTGCCCTTTGAAAAAAATTAAATATTTGTTGTATTTGCCAGTCAGTGTTTATTTTCTATATCTATAATAATTAACTTGTTAAACCTTGGACCATACATACATCTTCGTCCCAGGTTAAACTAACATTTCATTAAAGTCAAAAGTTAGTTACATGTTATGTCACTATTTTCGTTGAAAACGCCAACACGTGTATTTTAACATCCAGAATGTACACCACGCCCGCTGGGAATTTCCGACGGACGTATACCGGTTTACATGGTAACAGTATCGTCAGAGGAAGCCAGACTGCACGGGAAGGATCAGATCGGAAATGGTATAGTTTTATTTCTTCGATAAAGTACATATGAGACAAGTCATACGATTGTGTACTGATGAAGATGCGCGATATCTCATCAAATTGTTTATGAAATATACGATATGACATCGGAAAAAATGACAATTACGTCAACCGTCAACATCATTTGTGACTGTGACTGGATAAATCGGGCTGATCGGTTTTTCGACCAGTGTAGATCCAGATCAGCCTGTGCATCCGCACTGTCTAATCCAGGTATGCACTGTTCGCCGTTTCATCAATGAAACACTCATCGTGCTTCTAACAAGCGATTTAGATCATTATCAGGCTACGTGGGTGTGCTATTTGACCAGGAGCTGCAGTGGTCACAAATCGCATAAGCCCCATTTCTCCAGTCACAGTCATATTCACGGGAAATATCATAGTTTTCATTAAAAATCGCCAATCTCCCTTGTTAGAAAATGCCATGGCTTGTCTCGTATTAAAGAGGCGTCGGAAGTGGGGCAGCAGGGGCTGTGACCGCCCCAATATTTTTACCACAAATAAAAGGTGTTTTTTAAATGCAGCAGAATGCAGGAAATGGAATCTAGAATTCAACAATTTTCGGGGCTGCATGCACCCATCCCTCCACCCCAACCCCAAGCACCACCAGCACTAACTCGCTTCGCTCGGGTCAACACGACATTCGCCTCCCCAATAATAATTTGCTTCCGACGCCTCTGTATTATTATTGTTACATGACTGCCGTTGTTTGACATCGCTCACAGCCGTGTTCAAACGTACAGCACATGATGTTTGACCATGGCTTAGACTCTCAAACTGGGGTTTAGGGAATTATTGTGCATTTGGCGAGCCCAAACTAGGGTTTGAGGAGCCTAAACTAGGGTTTGAGCTCCAAACCATGGTTTAAGGAATTATTGTGCATTTGGCTTGCCATAGCTGTAGACAATGCTAATTACGGGGCCAAGCCAACACTTACATAATGCATGTGTCTCGTGATGTTACTAGAACTCGCCATTACGTCACCAGACCAGTTCACAACGGTCGCGCTGTTTCATTTTATTTATCAGTCTGTAAACTGGTAGACAAAAATAAATTCACACGGTCAAATATTTTCTTTATTCATCGCTTGCTACGCCAAGTAATCACACTAAACTACCACTCAAACAGTACATACTGCTTAAAATCTAAGCAAATGTTCTCTCGATTGAGATTGTCCGCCATTTTGAAATTGATGCGCATGATGGGGCACCTGCGTCAGTGTACTGCGGCCCCGGAATATGTATAAACAAATCAGCTGTTCGAATGGAACAGGTTATCAAAGTATAGAAAGTACTGCATATATGCTCAAATTACACCCTCTCGTCGAGGCGATTCAACCGAGTGTTAACCACACACAATTTGAAGAGAAATGAGAAAAAATGCAATCATTTCTTTTAGGAAAATTGGTGATCATGTACAATGGAGAATTCACGCCGCCTCTATACCTAAATCCCGGATTCGCCCAAACTTAATGAGCTTTGACTTCATTCCAGCGCCTACAAAGAGAGGATGGTGTCCGTTAGCGAGTGACCCATCACCCTGGGTGGAGATCAAGCTGACAAAGCCCATGGCCGTTAGTGACTTCAATTTCATGTATCCAACCATGGCTGAAGGCGAGGAGAAAATGTACATGAAGGAATTTGAATTGAAGTTCACTTGCGCCATCTGACTCTTCTAAAACTTTTCGAACGTTTGCGAATGTAAGTATTGCTATGTTAATGACACTGCAGATGATATCCGAGATATTCAATGTGTTCAATTTGACACACCAGACTTATAGTCATCAACTTCATCGAACACTCCGCCAATGCTTTAATTGTTAATAATTTACAATACATGTTCATACAGTGACTTCAGACAAAACAAAATGTTTCATTACTTTCTTTCTGCGCATATCTGAGACCCAGTAACGAACTCAATTTCTCCAATCATTATTGTGTAATTATTATAGGAACATGGCACTGTGCCGTTATGTGTAGGTGTCCCTGAATGCATCACTACTGTTTCACGAAACCTGCCCAACTATTACGTTTATATAAATAATGCAAGATCCCCATGTCATATCCCCATAAATCTATGGTGATTTAATATGGTGGATATTTTTATAATTTCAGACATAGTGGACCGATTTTCAGAATATAACTTTTGTATTCTTAGATAATTTCCAAGTTTTTCGGTTTTTTTTCTTACTGCTCCCCAGCCCCCCCCCCACCCCCTCCCCATATAGACAAATTTATACTATTTTTGCATTGTGGATATAGCCGTAAAACTTGAGCAGGTTACGTGAAACAGACAGTAGTTATTGGACCTTACAATAAATAATAAATACCATGTGATAGAAAATTTAATAAAAAGAGGGACTTTAAAATAATGTGTATTAGATGTGCTTCCCTTTACAGGCTATTGGCAATTACTATACAGTAACGCTTGAAATGTGTAATTGCAGCATATCCCGTGTTTGAACGGAACACACTACTTTTCTGTGAGCACCATTCCAAGCGTAGTAACAGACACCATCCGGATAGAGCCAGATTCCGTGGTCACCCGAGGCTGCTTCAAACTGGAGATACATGGATGTGACCCAAACAGTATAATATTTTGACCTGACGTTTTGGTTTATGTATATCTAATTTAAGGTTGTTGTGCCCTTCGCAACAAACCATATACATGTGGTCAATAAGTCGTTATGCAGATGATACCAGGAAGGACATCACACCACATGCTGTAGTTAGAACATAATAATCACACATTGGTGCTTTACATGTATAATTTTACTTCTACACAACTGTGTATAGACATACATATACACGTGTTACATCAAAATTGGTATATTATTTGCATATTACAGGTGTGTGTGTGTGTACATTTTTATTTGTAGGATGATCTGCATTACGACTTACATAACACATACATATGGTTTATTTATGTAAGTTTCTATTGTTTTATTAGTAGGGTTTTTCATTAGATGTCCATAGATTTTACATGGGTCCACAAGAAGGGTACAACTACCTTAATAATCTAATACATCTGTTACTGCGCATCAATAGTGAAATTTCAATTCAACGGGATGCGTTTCAGGCATTATTACGTTGAGAATGATATCCATGCTATTGCCATGCTACACCTAAATAACAATTTGTATACAATTCATAAGAATTTCTAATGCACTCTATAAATATCACGCAATCTGATTGGCTGATGGTTATACATTACAGGTATATCATTGTTGATGAATAGTCGCAAATTATTTCAATATGTATTCCTACGCCAGTAGTATAGGAGTGCATTAGAAATAGGTTAACCGCATTGTAATTTTGAAATTTGCGGTAGGAAAACATGTTTAATGGCTCCGCTTATGGGGCGCCAAGTGGGACATGGCACAGAATTCAATTCTGTGTCACAAAATTCAATTCTGTGTCACAAAATTCACTTTTGTGCCACAAAATTCAATTCTGTGTCACAAAATTCAATTCTGTGTCACAAAATTCACTTTCACTTTTGTGCCACAAAATTCAATTCTGTGTCACAAAATTCAATTCTGTGCCACAGAATTCAATTCTGTGTCACAAAATTCAATTCTGTGCCACAAAATTCAATTCTGTCAATTCTGCACACGCATGTAAGAAGGACTACCATTGGTCAGAAACTGCACTGGAGAAATGGGTCACGGTCGCCGATCTACACATTCAATGTCGATGATTCATTTCTCATTCTGCCATGATTCATTTCTCATTCTGCCATTTTGCTTCAACTATCTCCAAACAGTCAAACGTTGACAAACCCATTCGTATTTAAACTCATTTGCGTTATAATTGTACACATAATTCATGTACATGTAGATCTCCCGCGAGTACTGACGTCATTTAGTGTGTATCGCAAGGTACACTTGCCCCAGTTAAATCAATAATACACGCGCTGTGGCCTGTGTTCTGACTGCTGTCTGTGTTTATAAACATAATGTGTGTATTGGGCCATTTGAGGAAACCATTTGTAGTATTTGTGTAGATACCATGGATAATAAGGTGGTGTATACTGTAAATAATGCATGTAGACACATAGTTGCGAACACGTAACTTCGCAACTAGTAGACACAGATCCAATACCATTTGTTTCACAAGGTTAGATCTACTGTTAGAATACGACGTCATCTAATGTCATTTTCGAGCATAAAACGTTACCTGATAAATAGAATACCAGGCTAGTGTATTTTAATATCAAGTTTATCAGGCTCGGCTCGGAAACGGTAGGAATTCCTCGGCAAGCCTCGGAATTCCTACGCGTTTCCTAGCCTTGCCTGATAAACTTGATATCAAAATACACTAGCCTGGTATTCTCTATATATGGGCATGCTTTCAGGTCTAGCTATGTCCCGGCTACTTTATGTTTGACCCTGTTTAC
This sequence comes from Conchocele bisecta, assembly GCA_029237695.1. NCBI lineage: Eukaryota > Metazoa > Mollusca > Bivalvia > Lucinida > Thyasiridae > Conchocele > Conchocele bisecta. Next base: position 77,921,658 of record CM055272.1, read on the forward strand.
ATAATTGAGGGAAAATTCTGAATATTTTTCTTATTTCTCCTTCAAGGTATATATGCTTATATGGTGTGACCACTCATTTGTAATCATAATATAACCAAAATAACTGTCCATAAAGAAGTATAATATTTATATATTGGGTTATAATTTCGCATTGAAATATTTAAACCTGCAAGTGTACTCCACCATATAGTAAAATGGACTAAGACTGATCTCAACCAATCAACGTAGAGATGACATAGACTATCCTACGCAAACTAATTTTTGTGGACAAAAATGAATTCTGTCCCACAAAACTGAATTTTCTTCACAAAACTCAATTCTGTGTTACAAAATTGAATCCTTTATAACAAAAATGAATTTTGTATACGAAACGTATGCAGAATTGAATTTTGTGACACAGAATTGAATTTTGTGACACAGAATTGACAGAATTGAATTTTGTGACACAGAATTGAATTTTGTGATTTTTAGTGTTACAAAACTCAATTTTGTACACATAATTAACCTGTCCTGCATGGCGCCCCGTACCGCTAGCATGCCGCCATTAAACAGAGGTTCCTACCTATAATTTTCTGATATACGCCGCAAATTTGAAAATTACAATACAGTTAACCCTATAGTGAATGAAACGTAGTAAAGATTTACAAGGATGATCAAATGAAGCTCTTTCAATAATCAGTTATATGTGAGCATACTTATTAGTCCAACGTCATGTACGAGGTGCAGTCATAAAGTTCTCGGACTTTCTAGATATAAAGCTTTATATGCTGCCACATTGTTCATCTTTATATGACATTTACATCTAGTCAAATTGAATTGATTTGAAAGAACTTACTTTGCGACAATCCGTTCACACGTAATGGGTGTTTATATCAACGAAATAACGTCACTACGGAGGCGTTGAAAACTCCAACATTTCATGAAATTCAAAGTTCTGCGGAGTGTATATGGTGCAGGACTCTAACTTTAATGCACTTTCCACCAAAGACATGTCTGAACTATGTAATGGCACTGATCCTACTTCATTCGTTTGAAAACAAACGTATTATGTGTCACGGTACGTAGCTCACTGTGGGGAGAAAAGTGTGCTCCGACTATGTGACATATGTAACACGGATGCAGAAATGTGTACGGGATTTTAATCTAAGACGGATAGCATCGTGTGTTGAATGACATTATAATATACTAAATCAACAGGCAACCAACCACATGTAAGTGACACTCCATCGAAAATGTAAAGCATTGGATGAAAATATTTACAATTGGATGAATATTCACTTACAGTGGAACAAGTTACAGCACAAGAAACATCTACACAACTAAATGGCGCATGTGCGATGAATACGTTTATTTAGCTTGTGGACAGCGCTTTGAAAACAATAATAAACAATGCTAATACAATCATTACATAACGTTAGATGTCGTCAAACTGCTCCGTGCTGACATAGATGCCTGCGAATAAATGACCATTGTACTAAATATTGTGATGTACTTTATGGAACCGATATGCTACTGTTTGCACAAATGAAACAGCTTTCTAATGACAAATTTCACAACCAATTTGACTAAATTGTTCGTTAGATATAAGCAAAGTGCGAGAACTGCACCTCGTACATGCATTGTTGTATATGTATTACACTACAGTGGAACCTCTTTAAAACGGACACCCTGTGATGTCCCCATGGTGTCTAGCTTACAGGGGTTTCACTGTAAATCAGGATTAGCGTTTCTTATTAGTCAAACCTAGCTTGCCCCTTCAATAGCGGAGACACGATTATTATGTTTACCTTAACCCTTTCAACACCACAGGCCGGTATAGTGATATTGGCTTACAGTGTAGATCCAGATGAGCCGGCTCGTGACGTAATTTTCATGTTTTTGAGAACAAAAACACCCCTTTTCAATAAATGACTAGTCTGAAAATCATTTTGTGACCATTGGATTGGTTGCAACATTACCATATCAAATTATATTCCAGTTACTTAGTGGTGAAATGGTTAAAGTAGTTTTACATTATAACAACGATCCATTGCAGGTTTGTGCTCCACCGACTGGTGCGAGAATGGCGGGTCCTGTATGGGAGAAAATGTTTGTGCATGTCCATCCGGGTACTTCGGTGACAGATGCCATGAGACAAGTTAGTAGACGGTCTAGTTAAAGGTGGATGCCCACTCAGTAGGCACAACATGTTCTTTATAGGAATTAAATAAGTGTATAATTGTGTCACTATTCCACCAGTTTTAATTACGAGTGCCCGCTATACAGATATACTCATTTAGTAATATTTATTTTAATGATAGTGACTCGCTGTGGTAACAGGCTATTTCCCTATGCAAATGACACGTGACATTCTTTTATTATTTATACTTATACTAATTAAATGCGTCACTTAAAAAAGTAATATTTTCGACATATTATAAAGTATGATCATTGCACATCACAAGATAAATACAGATAATAAATAGTATTGTCTGTTACATTATAAGGAAACACGGTTATCGCCCCTGATATCAGTGTGGAAATTTACGTCTGATATAAAATGCATAATAATTGCAATCAATACGTAGGTAATGGTGAATTTTGCCAGAAAATGTCTCGGATGATGTCTCTGATATAAAGAACAGTCTGTGCCTACTGAGTGGGCATGTGCCTTTAAAGGAATGTGAATATATGCAATCACCACCAGATATTTTATTAGTACTTGGTCTAATTCGGATATAAAGTGGTATATTAATCATGTCGCCCCTAAATATCGAAATGCGGATTTTTTTTAATTGAACAATTCTGACAAGTGCTGCAGGTCATAAAGAGACATCTCATCTGGATCTACAGTATTTGCCCACGTTCAGTTGATTTCATGGTCTGTCGGGGTGAAAGAGATAAACAAATGAAATATACGAGTACATCGTGTGTGGTGAAAGTAGAACACATTCACCTGCTTTAATAATTGTGTACTACAGTGAAACCTCTCTAAACCGGACACCCTGGGAAGTCCCCAGGGTGTCCGGTTTAGAGAGGTTCCACTGTAAATCAGATATATGACTATGCAGATGTATGCGGCTGTGCTTTGCGAACTTGAAGAGGCATTATCATTATATATATACACCAATCCAATGAAACCCATACAAAGAAGGATACCCATACTGCCTGCGTGTCCGGTTTAAAGACGTTCTACTGTATATTAACTGGGCCCTTGGAGTAGAATTATGAAAATAGAATATGGTATTCATTGTGCATGAACCAATGGTATACAGAGCTCCAGTTAAGATGAGTAATTTGATCAACTTTGGGGGGGGGGGGGAGGAATTTTGTTATTTCTTCACCGAAAATGGCAATTTGGGAGTGCTTTAGAATCTTGCTTTAAAACTCCCAACTTGCCATTTTTGCTGAAGAACTGAGGAAAATACCTAAAATATTTGGTCAAATTACGCATCTTAACTGGTATAGGTTATCATAACTGTATGACAAGTATGTGCCATATCTTATTACAAACGAAAACTGTGAATGCGGGGTTGTGTCTTCCTTCAAATGTGGCTGTGACTTGAGAAATGGAGTATATGGGTTGTTGCGATCAATGTAGCTCCAGATCAGCCATTCGATCAATGAAACGCCCGTCATGATTCTAACAAGCAATACAGATCGTTATCAGGCTACAGCTGCATGTTATTTTATCAGGAGTTGCACTCGTCACAAATCACATACTTTCATAAGCCCCATTTCTCCAGTCACAGCGACAGATATGCATTGGTATTGATACATGCGGGCATTTTCGTTACAGAGACATACATAAAAGAGACAAACTTCACCTTTCTGACGATTGAGCATAACGTGATACAGACGGCAGCCATTAACTTCCTCGTGTTTGGACACGTGATACTAGTTCCCGGTGTCCACTACAATGCAGTGCAACTGGTTGGCACAAATAGCTACATCAAGCTGAACCAGTCGACCACATCCACATCATGTCTGTCAGACATCGATCTCTGTAAATCTGGATTCACATTCGCGATTGATATCAACTTCGGCAGTCTTCTCGACAACACGTTCATCGTTTCCAGTGGTGGGAACCTACCAGATCATAAAGGCCTTGCGCTATATTACATACATAACACACTCGTATACATTGTGAGTACAGCGGGACAAACGTGGCAGATGTCCGTCACGTACAATCCAATAATTTCTGTATGGCAACACTTCGAGATAACTTGGAGTAAGAACCTGGGGCTTGGACTATTGCTGGATGGTCATCTACTGGGCACTCACGGTCGGCCCGCCACAAAACCGGCCACCCAGACAGTGGAACTGTGCATCGGGTGCAGCCATACAGCAGTGAATGTGAAGATAAACATGACGGTCAAGGGGTTCTACACGTGGAATTTGGATAGGACAGAATTGGTGAACGCAGGAATAAAGCCAGGTGAGAGTAAGTGAGCAGAGCCTCACGCATACCCGGCCGCCGCATGACCCGACAAAAAGGACAGACAGACAGACGGACTGACGGACGTATATAAAATACGCAAATAATGTCCCCCATCGACATTCGTATGCCTTGGTGGCGGGGGTGGGTGGGGGGGGGGGGGGGGGGTAAATAGAATATCAGGATCGGGTTGCTCAAAACCTATGTCCGTTAAGCTACCAGACAATTTGAGCAACCTGGCCCAGACCACTGATATCAAGTTTATAATTGTCGGCTAAGAAACGTGTAGATATTTCGAACTTGATAGCAAATGTTAATATCATGGTATATGCTAATTATCAGGGAATGCGTATTGCTATAGAATGAGTAACTAAACGGTAAAACGGCCGAAAAATAACATCTGCTAGCCTAATTTAAACTATTACAATTTGTTATCGTAAATGCAGATTGCAAACGCGATAAACTTTTGTTTCGTGGTGCCTAGCATTATGTATATTTCTTATTGCTTTTACTTTCTTGTTGCGACTGGTTCACACTTCACCTAGACATAAATATTTCAATGCAATAGATAAACAAACAATGCCATAATATTATTGACATGAAAAATAAGTTAACAATACTTTGTGCCAGTTTGTGGAATTGTTATTCCAAACAACATATGTTAATATGGTTAGCTTAAACATTTTACATATAGTGTTCATTCGAGGGAAGGACCATGTAACTATGAGATACACTTACAAATAAGTAATACAAGTGGGTGAAATTTTGCTGATAGTTTAATGTAACATATATATGTTTCACCCAGTTCATAGTTTGGTGCTTGGGAAATAAACAGGGTAACGTACATGAAGTATCCTTTTTGCATATTTTAGCTCCTGTCCCAACTTCGACGCCAACAACTACCGTGGAGTCAACTAAGCTGACTACCATCCCGAAAGGAACAACCCAACATACTAGAAAGACATCCACAACTCCAAGTACTACAGTTCTAGCAAGCACAGGTATGTCAACTATAACCAATAATACAAAACCGACAACAACGATACTGACCACAATGACAGCGACAACAACGACGACATTAGAACCAACAACGAAGACAGTGACAACAACAACGACATTAGAACCAAGAACGAAGACAATGACAACAACAACGAAATCAGAAGCAACAACGAAGACGGCGACAACAACGACGACATCAAACCCATCAACGACGACAACGACAACAAAGACGACATCAGAACCAACAACGAAGAAGGCGACAACAACGACGACATCAAACCCATCAACGACGACAACGACAACAAAGATGACATCAGAACCAACAACGAAGACAGACGGCGGCAACTTCAACGACATCAGAACCAACAACGAAGACAGTGACAACAACGACGACATCAGAACCGACAACGACAACAACGACGACATCAGAACCAATAACGAAGAAAGCGACAACAACGACATCAGAACCAACAACAAAGACGGCGACAGCAACGACGACATCAGTACCAACAACAAAGACAGCGAGAACTACGACATCAGAAACAATAACGGAGACATCGACAACAACGACGACATCAGAACGATCAACGAAGACAGCGACAACAACGACGACATCAGAACCCACAACGAAGAATAAATGTTTATTAAATGATTATATATGTATAGCGGGTACTCGTAATTTTTAGAACTAGTGGAATAGTGACACAAATATACACTTATTTAATTCCTATAAAGAACATTATTTGCCTACCTTTAATTTGTCTTTACAGACCTATGTCATGGAGGATGTGACAATGGAGGGGTTTGTGTCGCGGAAGACAGATGTAGATGTCCAAGTGGATATACGGGTAGCCGCTGTGAAATGCAAGGTGAGTTAACTTCTTGGACCCTTGATTTACATATGGAAAGTTTATTGCTATAAAGTAACTGTAAACAGAACTATTCTTATATATGCAATGTTCCTGCAGCAAATCTGGATTATCTGAATGAGATACTATTTAATTGCATGCAACCTTTAGTAGCAAAAGAACACCCATGACATTTCAATATGTAAATTTACAAAAAACGTTTTCCTATTTTCTCAATGAAAGTATATGTTGTTACCACTCATTTGAATGGTCTCAGCGAGACGGTACGAATAAGTGTTAACAACATACTAAAAAGAACTGAAAACGTGTGTATCTTGAGCACAAAAAGGGTTAAAGTAACGGTAAAAAGAACTCTGCTTATATATGCCATTTTCCGGCACAAAACATGGATTGTCTCTACGATTTACTATTTAAAAGCAACCTTAAGTAGCAACATTCATGATCGTTCAATATGTTTGCCCTTTGAAAATAGCTAAATATTTGTTGTGTATGCCACTCAGTGTTTATTTTTCTAATTCTATTATAATGAACTTGTTAAGCCAGGGACCATACATATATCTTCGTCCCAGGTTAAATTAACATTTCATTAAAGTCAAAAGTTAGTTACATGTTATGTCACTATTATCGTTGAAAACGCCAACACGTGTATTTTAACAACCAGAATGCACACCACGCCCGCTTGGACTTTCTGACGGACGTATACCGGTTTCCATGGTAACAGTGTCGTCAGAGGATGCCAGACTGCACGGGAAGGATCAAATCGGAAATGGTATAGTTTTATTTGTTCGATAAAATACATATAAGATAAGTCGACAAACGATTTTCCGTTTCGTCAATGAAACACTCGTCATGCTTCTAACAAGGGATTCAGATCATTATCTGGCTGCTGGAGTGTCCTATTTGACCAGGAGCTGCAGTGGTCATAAATCCCATAAGCCCCATTTCTCCAGTCACATTCATATTCACGGGAAATATCACAGTTTTCATTACAAATCACCCATCTCCATAGGTACAAAATGACATGGCTTGTCTCATATTACAGAGGCGTCGCAAGTGGGGCGGCAGGGGCGGCATGGGCGGCAGGGGCGGCAGGGGTGGTAGGGGCGGCGACCGCCCCAATATTTTGACCAAAAATAAAACGTGTCTTTTAAATGCAGAAGAATGCATGAAATGTAATCTAGAATTAAACAATTGTCAGTGTTGCATGCCCCAATCGCCCCACACAAACCCCCAGCACTACCAGCACTAACTCGTTTCGCTCGGATCGACACGACATTCGCCCCCCCCCCCCAATAATAATTTGCTTCCGACGCCTCTGTATTTTTATTGTTACATTACTGCCGTTGTTTGACATCGCTCACAGCCGTGTCCATGGCTGTAGACAATGCTAATTACATGGCCAAGCCAACACTTACATAATGCATGTGTCTCGTGATGTTACTAGAACTCGCCATTACGTCACCAGACCAGTTCACAACGGTCACTCTGTTTCACTTTATTTATCAGTCTGTAAACTAGTAGACAAAAATAAATTCACACGGTCAAATATGATCTTTATTCATCGCTTGCTACGACAAGTAATCACACTAAACTACCACTGAAACAGTACTTAGTGCTTAAAATCTAAGCAAATGTTCTCTCGATTGAGATTGTCCGCCATTTTGAAATTGATGCGGATGATGGGGCACCTGCGTCAGTGTACTGCGGCCCCAGAATATGTACAAACAAATCAGCTGTTCGAATGGAACAGGTTATCAAAGTACAGAAAGTACTGCATATATGCTCAAATTACACCCTCTCGTCGAGGCGATTCAACCGATTGTTAACCACACACAATTTGAAGAGAAATGAAAAAATACAGAAATGTTTTTTAGGAAAATTGGCGATCATGTACAATGGAGAATCCACACCACCTATATACCTAAATCCCGGATTCGCCCAAACTTAATGAGCTTTGACTTCATTCCAGCGCCTACAAAGAGAGGATGGTGTCCGTTAGCGAGTGACCCATCACCCTGGGTGGAGATCAAGCTGACAAAGCCCATGGCCGTTAGTGACTTCAATTTCACGTATCCAACCATGGCTGAAGGCGAGGAGAAAATGTACATGAAGGAATTTGAATTGAAGTACATTGCGCCATCTGACTCTTCTAAAACATTTCGAACGTTTGCGAATGTAAGTATTGCTATGTTAATGACACTGCAGATGATATCCGAGATATTCAATGTGTTCAATTTGACACACCAGACTTATAGTCATCAACTTCATCAAACACTCCGCCAAAGCTTTAATTGTTAATAATGTACAATACATGTTCATACAGTGACTTCAGACAAAACGAAATGTTTCATTACTTTCTGCGCACATCTGGGACCCAGAAACGAACTCAATTCCTCCGAACATTATTGTGTAATTATTATAGGACCATTGCACTGTGCCAGTGGGTGTCCCTGAATGCATCACTACTGTTTCACGAAACCTGCCCAACTATTACGTTTATATAAATAATGCAAAACAATATCCCCATGTCACATACCCATAGACGTATATGGTGATTTAATATGGGGGATATTTTTCTAATTTCAGACATAGTGGACCGACTTTAAAAATATACTTTTGTATTCTTAGATCATTTCCCTCCTTATAATTTATCCCATAGACGAATCAAATTTTCGCGTAATTAAATCAATATTTGACAACATTCACGAAATAGAAATGTCTATGGGGATTTAAAATAGGGATTTGTTCGCAATAAAATCAATATTGAAACAAATTTCGCGAAATAAAAGAACGCTCATCGTTAAATGTTGATAACATTATTTAATAATAACGAAAACGATAATGTTTTTGCATTGTGGATATAGCCGTAAAACTGAGCAGACAGTAGTTATTGGACCTTACAATAAATATACATATTAATAAAGACCATGTGGTAGAAAATTTAATAAAAAGAGTGACTTTAAAATAATGTGTATTAGATGTGCTTCCCTTTAGGGGTTATTGGCAATTACTATACAGTAACGCTTGAAATGTGTAATTGCAGCATATTGCATGTTTGAACGGAACACACTACTTTTCTGTGATGACCATTCCAAGCGTAGTAACAGACACCATCCGGATAGAGCCAGATTCCGTGGTCACCCGAGGCTGCTTCAAACTGGAGATACATGGATGTGACCCAAAAAGTATAATATTTTGGACTGACGTTCTGGTTTATGAATATATAATTTAAAGTTGTTTTACCATTCGTAATAAACCATATATATGTGGTCAATAAGTCGTTATTCAGATGATACCAGCAAGGAAATCACACCATATGCTGCAGTTAGAACATAATAATCACACATCAATTTGGTGCTTTACATGTATAATTTGATTTCTACACACCTGTGTATAGACATACATATACACGTAGTACATCAAAATTGGTATATTGGTTGCATATTACAGGTGTGTGTGTACATTTTTATTGGTAGGAGTATCTCCATTAAGACTTACATATCACATACATGTACATGTGGTTTATTTATGTAAGTTTCCATATTTTTATTAGTAGGGTTTTTTATATTATATTTTCAAAGACTTTCCATGGGGCCTAAATAATGGTACAACTACCTTAACAATCTAATACAACTGTGCATCAATAGTGAAACTTCAATTCGATGGGATGGGTTGCAGGCATTATTATGTTGAGAATTATTGCTATTGCCATGCTACACCAAAATAACAATTTGTATAAAGTTCATAAGAATGTGAATGAAACTTAAATACTTACAAGGATGGTCAAATGAAGCTCTTTGAATAATCAGCTATACGTGAGCATACTTGTTAGTCCAACGTCATGTACGACGTATGGGAGTCATTGCATGAGTTACCGTTCGCAACTAGTACGAGGTGCAGTCATAAAGTTTTCGGACTTTCTTAATATGAAGCTTTATATGCCTGCCCCATTGTTCATCTTTATATGACATTTACATCTAGTCAAATTGATTTGAAAGAAAGAACTTAATTTGCGACAATCCGTAATGGGTGTTTATAGCAACGAAATAACGTCACTATGGAGCCGTTGATAAATCCAACATTTCATGAAATACATATGCTTCGATTCTGCAGAGTATATGGTGCAGGACTCTAACTTTATTTCGCTTTCCACCACAGAAATGTCTGAACTATGTAATGGCACAGTTCCTACTTCATTCGTTTGAAAACAAACGTATTATGTGTCACGGTACGTAGCTCACTGTGGGGAGAACAGTGTGTTCAGACCCGGAGCTCGATCCCCGGGCTGGAGCACACTTTTGTCACCCTGTGACATATGTAACACGGATGAAGAAATTTGTACCGGATTTTAATTGATGACGGATAGCATCAAGTGTTGAATGACATTATAATATTATACTAAATAAACAGGTAACCAACCACATGTAAGTGACTCTCCATCGAAATTAATTAAAGCATTGGATGAAAATACTTACATTGGATGAATATTCACTTACAGTGAAACAAGTTACAGCACAAGAAAAATCTACATAACTGAATGGCGCATGTGCTGTTCATACGTTTATTTAGTTTGTGGACAGCGCTTCAAAAACAATAATAAACAATGCTAATAAAATCATTACGTAACGTTAGACGTCGTCAAACTGCTCCGTGCTGACGTAGATGCCTGCGAATAAATGACTACTTTACTAAATCTTCTGATTTACTTCATGGAACCTATATGCTACTGTTTGCACAAATGAACCAGCTTTCTAATGCCATATTTCACAACCGATTTCACTAAATTGTTCGTTAGATATAAGCAAAGTCTGAGAACTGCACCTCGTACATGTATTGTTGTATATGTATTACACTACAGTGGAACCTCTTTAAGACGGACACCCTGGGATTTCCGCATGGTATCTGGCTTCCATGGGTTTCACTGTAAATCAGGCATTTGATAATCCTGAACCATAGTTGTGTGGTTTGCGATTACGAAGAGACATTATCACCTGAGATAAATGACCAAGAAACTCATTAAAAATAGCATCACATGCGTTTTTCTTGTGGCCGGTTTAGAGATCTTCCACTGTAGTTGATAAGGCAATACTCGAAACTGGGAGGTCAAAATTAGCCTACGCTAGAGCTGATGTGGATGGTGAGCCACCGGATAGTTAAGTAAACCAGTTGCCCTTCTACCTGATGCCTAGAGCACAGGGTATAATATTTGAGAAGTAGTGGTCTACTGTTGTTCAATGATTAGCGTTTCTTATTAGTCAAACCTAGCTTGCCCTTTCAAGAGCGGTGACACGATTATTATGTTTACCTTAACCCTTTCAACACCACAGGCCGGTATAGTGGTATTGGCAAACAGTGTAGATCCAGATGAGCCGGCTCGTGACGAGCCGTCTCATCAGGATCTGTACGTTTTGCAAGTAATTTTCATACTTTTCAGAACAAAAACATCCCCTTTTCAATAATGGACTAGTCTAACAATCATGTTGTGACCATTGGATTGGTTGCAACATTACCATATCAAATTATGTTCCAGTTACTTAGTGGTGAAAGGGTTAAAGTAGTTTTACATTACAACAACGATCCATTGCAGGTTTGTGCTCCACCGACTGGTGCGAGAATGGCGGATCCTGTATGGGAGAAAATGTTTGTGCATGTCCATCCGGGTACTTCGGTGACAGATGCCATGAGACAAGTTAGTAGACGGTCCAGTTAGAGGTAAATGCCCGCTATGTAGGCACAACATGTTCTTTATAGGAATTAAATAAGTGTATAATTGTTCCACCAGTTTTAATTACGAGTGCCCGCTATACAGATACATGTATACTCATTTAGTAATATTTATTTTAATGATAGTGACTCGCTGTGGTAACAGGCTATTTCCCTATACAAATGACACGTGACATTCTTTTATTATTTATACTTATACTAATTAAATGCGTCGCTTAAAAAAGTAATATTTTCGACATATTATAAAGTATGATCATTGCACATCAAAAGATAAATACAGATAATAAATAGTATTGTCGGTTAATATTATAAGGAAAAACGGTTATCGCCCCTGATATCAGTGTGGAAATTTACGTCTGATATAAAATGTATAATAATTCCAATCAATACGTAGGTAATGGTGAATTTTGCCGGAAAATGTCTCGGATGATGTCTCTGATATAAAGAACAGTCTGTGCCTACTGAGTGGGCATGTGCCTTTAAAGGAATGTGAATATATGCAATCACCACCAGATATTTTATTAGTACTTGGTCTAATTCGGATATAAAGTGGTATATTAATCATGTCGCCCCTAAATATCGAAATGCGGATTTTTTTTAATTGAACAATTCTGACAAGTGCTGCAGGTCATAAAGAGACGTCTCATCTGGATCTACAGTATTTGCCCACGTTCAGTTGATTTCATGGTCTGTCGGGGTGAAAGAGATAAACAAACGAAAGGTACGAGTACATCGTGTGTGGTGGAAGTAGAACACATTCACCTGCTTTGATAGTTGTGTACTACAGTGAAACATCTCTAAACCGGACACTCCGGGAAGTCCCCAGGGTGTCCGGTTTAGAGAGGTTCCATTGTAAATCATACATATGACTATGCAGATGTATGCGGCTGTGCTTTGCGATCTTCAAGAGGCAATATCATTATAAATATACACCAATCCAATGAAACCCATACAATGAAGGATACACAGACTGCCTGCTTGTCCGGTTTAAAGAGGTTCTACTGTATATTAAATTGGCCCTTGGAGTAGAATTATGAAAATAGAATATGGTATTCATTGTACATGAATCGATGGTATACAGAGCTCCAGTTAAGGTGCGTAATTTGATCCACACAGGGGGGGGGGGGGGGGGGGGGTGGGGGGGGGGGGGTGGTGGGGGGGGGGGGGGGGGCGGGGGGGGGGTGGGAATTTTGTTATTGCTTCACTGAAAATGGCAAGTTGGGAGTGCTTTAGAATCGTCGTTCTAAAGAACTCCGAACTTGCCATTTTTGGTGAAGAACTGAGGAAAATACCTCGAATATTGGGTCAAATTACGCATCTTAACTGGAGCGCTGGTAAAGATGTATCATAACTGTATGACAAGTATGATGTGCCTTATATTATTACAAACGGGCGGGGTTGGGTCTTCCTTCAAATGGGGTCTATGGATTGTTGCGATCAGTGTAGCTCCAGATCAGCCATTCGATCAATGAAACGCCCGGTATCAGGCTACAGCTGTATGTTATTTTATCAGGAGTTGTACTCGTTACAAATGCCATCATTTCATAAGCCCGATTTCTCCAGTCACAGCCACAGACATGCATTATCATTGATACATGCGGGCATTTTCGTTACAGAGACATACATAAAAGAGACAAACTTCGCCTTTCTGACGATTGAGCATAACGTGATACAGACGGCAGCCATTAACTTCCTCGTGTTTGGACACGTGATACTAGTTCCCGGTGTCCACTCCAATGCAGTACAACTGGTTGGCACAAATAGCTACATTAAGCTGAACCAGTCGACCACATCCACATCATGTCTGTCAGACATCGATCTCTGTAAATCTGGATTCACATTCGCGATTGATATCAACTTCGGCAGTCTTCTCGACAACACGTTCATCCTTTCCAGTGGTGGGAACCTACCAAATCATAAAGGCCTTGCGCTATATTACAGACATAACACACTCGTATACATTGTGAGTACGATGGCACAAACGTGGCAGATGTCCGTCACGTATCATCCAATAATCTCTGTATGGCAACACTTCGAGATAACTTGGAATAAGAACCTGGGGCTTGGACTATTTCTGGATGGTCATCTACTGGGCAGTCACGGTCGACCCGCCCCGAAACCAGCCACACAGACAATGGAACTGTGCATCGGGTGCAGCCATACAGCGGTGAATGTGCAGATAAACATGACGGTCAACGGGTTCCACACGTGGAATTTGGATAGGACAGAATTGGTGAACGCAGGAATAAAGCCAGGTGAGAGTAAGTGAGTAGAGCCTCACGGATACCCAGCCGCCGCATGACCCAATAAAAAGGGCAGACAGACAGACGGACGGATACAAAATACGCAAAGAATGTCCCCATAGACATTCGTATGCCTTGGTGGTGGGGGGGGGGGGGGGGCGGGAGGGGGGCGTTAAACAGAATATCAGGATCGGGTTGCTCAAAACCTAACAGAGCTCTTGAGCAACATGGCCCAGACCACTAATATGAAGTTTATAATTTTCGGCTAAGAAACGTGTAGGTATTTCGAACTTGATAGCAAATGTTAATATCATTGTATGTGATAATTATTAGGGAATGTCTATTGCTATAGAATGAGTAATTAAATTGTCAAACTGCCAAAAAATCACATATGCTATTAACCTAATTTAAATGATTACAATTTTTATCGTAACTTCAGATTGCAAAGGCGTTAATCTTTTGTTTCGTGGCGCCTAACATTATTTATGTTTCTTATTGCTTTTACTCTCTTGTTGCGACTGGTTCACTTCACCTAGACAGAAATATTTCAATGCAACAGAGAAACAAACAATGCCGTACATGAAAAATAAGTTAACAATACTTTGTGCCAGTTTGTGGAATTGTTATTCCAAACAACATATGATTATATGGTCAGTCAGGGGTGTAACTGATTTCAGTTACGTTCGAAATAACCTGATACAGTTATTTCTGCTAGTTATGTGAGATTTGTGAGGTAACACAAAATCAATTGTTGACTTAACTATAGTTTACAGCGTGGTGTTAATTCCCTTGTTCATTTTGATACCACTTTGGTCATAACCGTGATAATCATGATAGCGATAGTGAATTGTATTCTGTTTCATCCCTATAATTCGACGACATGTTCAACAATTGGTCTAACTGTGTCTCTCACTGCTCCAGCATCTACAAAGACAACAAGTATTCTCAACTCTGCCACATGTTCATCGATGTTTCACTCTATATAGCTAGCATGTTCCTCATTTGCATTTTATCTTACGACTAATACTATTATCATGATAATTTACGTGAATACATACTGCAGAATAGGGGTATTTAGAAAAAATACAAACGATACGCATCTACTGTCTGTTCCACGTTTTTCTGCAGACCAACTTTTGGCCATTAACCATTTTAAATCTTAAAAATATATAAATGTAAGTAGTTTTTCATCAGTAATAAAAAGTCACCCTCGCCAAAATGTTTACATTTAAATATTTTGTTTAGATTTAATGTGTTTAATAGCCAAACGTTTGTAGGTAGAAACACGTGGAACAGACAGTAGGTAGCATGTTACGATCTATGGTCAATGGTGGTGTTTGGAAATGGTGGCATTGTCGTATGAGCATGCCTGAACGTGTTTGCCATGTTATCCACTTACATTTGTAATTGAGGCACAGAGCAGTGATTTCACAATGGTTAAGATATCCCCATCCTAATATCCGCAGTCGTATCTACATGTTCTGATGATGATGATGATGATGTACACGTAAATGATGGATGCATCCAATGCACATCTCCCCACCCATGCTCTACAAATAATTGAATAAGATACCATGCCTTCGTAATGGTACATGTACACAAATATATAATTGTGTTGTAAATTTAATTTCTTTATATCTGTGTATACCAAATACATGTTATTTACCTAACTTCTGTGCATTCGGACACTTTACATGTCTATGATAACCCGTGTAAGTTATATTTAATAACGTCCTCAAGTTATGTTGACATTTAACAAGTGTTATGTTTGCTTTCGTCGACATAACATGTCCTTTATTTTGTATAACTTCATTGTTAACTTGGCAACAACATAACCATGTGGTGTCCAGTACTAGTCCATTACCTAATCAGTTCTAGAACGCTTTGCCCACCATACTCACAGCACATTTTGACAAACATAACCTCTACCTGTTATGTGTAATAACTGTCTCACGTTTTCTTGAAAAACAACCCATAGCTGGGTTTCACATATGTGCATAACATGTAGATATACACATGACTGACACACATGTCGAGTTATCTTCATGATGTTGTACATGCAATTTCCATATACCATGGCAGGCATGCACTATATTAGAATAACCCGTGACAGTTATTTCGAATAACTTCCTCAAGTTATGTTGATATTCAACAAAGTTTGTATTTGTTTTTGACAAAACATAACCTATACCAGTTATGTGTAATAACTGTCTCACGTTATCTTGAAAAACAACCTATAGGTGGGTTTCACATATGCGCATAACATGTAGTTATACACATGACTGACACACATGTTCAGTTATCTTCATGATGTTGTACATGCACCATGTACCATGTATAATTTCAATGCGGACACATTATATTTACAGGGCTAGGAGAACGCTTGCCAGTTATTTTGAATATAACTTCCTCAAGTTATGTTGACATTCAACACAGTTTGTGCTTGTTTGGGACAAAAATAACATATGCCAATTATGTGTAATCATGTCCTCAAGTAATAATCAGAAAAGCAACCATACGACCATGGTGACTAGCATCAGTCTAGTAACAAAAATCGAAGAGGTGTCATCATGAGTATAGATACTACACACAATGTACGAGTACATGTTGTAAGAAAACAATGAAAACCTTGCTCACTGCACGTGTACAAGACAAGTCGTCATTGCCATGATGTGCATAATCATGATAATCATGTAAATGATGACCACATACATGATGTCTGTGTTTCACATATGCGTAGACCATCGCTATGTTCATGATGTGATACATGCACTTTCCATATACCATATATACATAAAAACAATTAATACACTATATACTTACATGGCTAGGCTAACCGTGCCAGCTAATTTAAATAACTTCCTCAAGTTACGTCGACATTCAATAAATGTCCTGTTACTTTTGGATAAAAATAACCTATGTCAGTACTGTGTATCTCTGTCGTGACATCATTTGATCAGTCTCGTTGGGACGATTCAAATGGTAGTCAAAAGTTCAAAACATGTCATTTGGATCAGAGATGTCAGCATTACTGGTTTTCACCAACAATATAGTAACTCTTTTGACTGTATATGATGTAATCATGGTAATCTGGCAATCATCGTGATCATGGTACTAGCTGTTAGTTGGCATGCCAGTTCCAGAATTTGAAAATTGCTTTTGTAGTAAATTAATAATTTAAAATTATTTTGTAATTTATGTGAAAGTTCTTATTATTCCTCATGATTAGGTACATAATTATCTGTCAGTAAATATTCTACATATTGTGCAAGTTGTGTTTCTATTTACTGTTTCCTCAAATATGCGTGTTATGTCTCACTATGATCATCTCTGTGAGGTGGTTCAAATGAGTGATCACAACATTGACCTGTTTAGATAATGTAAATACAATATTTCACCACCCGCCAAGGCACATAAACTTAAAATATGCCAGATGTCATCACGTTTGCTAGCTACATTCTTGTAACTTATTTAATAACCATTTTAATTATCATTGTTATTCACATGATTAAACCCTGTGCGTATCCGTCTTTTATATTTGCAGCAGATCAACTGCCCATTTTCCCCAGAATAATTTGCTCGTACTCGGATGACCGGAACTATGAATCAAAACCTGGCATTTAGAGAAATGTTACTATTTCGACACATTTTGGTGTATTGTGCATTTATAATCTACATCCGTTCTTCATTTTCTTTTGACAGACATTTGTCTGTAGAATCGTGAATAATTACTGCTAAATCATCATTATTATTCTGGCAATCAGTGTAGACACTGTTCAGACAGCGCGTTGTATGTTTCATGCACGTTTACATGCATTCTGGCAAACATCATGAACACTATCTAGTAGAATGGCTAAACATTACTATACTTCTAAACAAACATTATGCAAATACATTTCAAGAAGCCATCGTATGTTCATAGCAAACTGCGCGCATTCTCAAACTAATATTGGTATACGTAGATTACAATCACTGTTTATACAGTGCCTAGCGGAAACAAATGGTTTGGAAAGTTGTTCATCATTAACAGTATTCCCTGTGATAAGCCCGTTATTAACTGCATGCTATCATGGTGATATTATTTGTTTATGTATCCCATTAATCCAGTGTGAACACATTATAAACACATGAGTAAGACAGATGACACGGCCATATAATTGATTATTGTAAACATCATGCTATCCTGTAACTATAATAATCATTATCATGCTGATAATCTGATAAAACCACTGACCCCTCTCAGACGTTCCTTTCATGTGTCCCTCTCTCTCACAAGTGGAGATATAATTGTCAGCCACTTGGGGCCCATACAATCACAGTTCCCTGTTGTGCAGACCGTTAGCGTGATTAGCATGACTGTGTTGGCTGATCTAATTTTGCGGCGCAGTTCAAGCTTTGGAATATATTGAACTCATTAAATTAACATTAGGTCAGTTCCACGGAGCAGATTATTTTACATTATAGAGTATGCAAAATACATGAATTCCGCATGAACTCCGAATATTGTGCCAGCCAGCCTAACAAGCCAATCCATCCTAGGATTTTGTTTTGCTGCCCAATTCCCGTTGCTCGGATTATGGTGCTGTCTAATTCCCCAGGTGTTGACCCTCGCTATGCCCCCCCCCCCCCATCCCATCCCGCTCAGTTTGCGGGAAAAACGTCGATATGCCTATAAATCCCACATGCCAATAAGTGTATGTATGTTTATGAAATACAATATTAACTTAACCTATGAACATGATGAACATATATCATTTTGTGCATGTAAAATCAAATCTATGCTTGTAGTAATGTAATACAACATAACCATCATTGCAGCACATTAACACATACCTTAAACACGCAATAATTAGAAAAAGTCGATGGCGCGCCATCGCAATATACACACGTTTGTGCCTGAATGGCGAACAGTGTGAAAATATATGTTGTTACCACCCATGAGAACCGTCTTGGCGAGTCGGTTCAAATGACTGATAACAACATATACGTTTGTGCAGAAATAAAAATAGTAAGTATTTTCAGTCCGAAAACAATATTCAACATGAAAAGGATTGATCCAGTGTGAACAATATAAAGGTGTTGAGCTATTGTCTGTTCCACGAAATGCTGCCCAAGATTTATTGCTATAAAAACACTCCAAACTGCTTATTTTTTTATATAAAACAATGTAAAACTATTTTTTAGAAATGAGCCTACTTTTTATTTCAAGAAAATCCATCTAATAACAAAGTTATTTCGAATAAACAGTCATGGATGGGCTTTTGCCTTATAAATTAATTTCACCGAATTTTAGTTGTTGACAATATAACAAGAAACTGCTATACAATAATCACTTCCGGTCAACAACAACTATTTTTGCGAACTGAACACAAATTCTTAATAAATTTGTTTATTAACATCATTTTCTGGCATATAATTTAAACAATTTGCATTAAAATATATCAATTAATCATTTAATCTTCATATATTTAGCGAATATCATTCATCCATAAGGTTCCAAGTCGATCTGATACTATTGCTAATACGTCCTAATGTATTGTAAATTGATTTGATTAAACTCGTGACCTTCACCAACCAATCAGCATTTAGTAAACCAAGATGTCCGCCGGAAATTCGTCCGGCAAAGAAACTGGCTCACAGGAAGTGACTATATACTTCCGATGGAAATGACGTATAATGGTGTTCCCAAGTCATACCATTAGAGAATGTAGATTTACACCGGTGTCGATGTGCGAGGATATGTGCAATTAATTTTGCGTGGTAGGAACAGCGTGCAAACCTCAGGTTGGCGTTGTCAATAGATACGAAAGCTGTAGCAGATGATGATGACATCATGTTGTATTTTGACCAAATTCTCGGCATTTTCTTCTGTAATTCTTGTACGAACACAGAGAAATGGAGGCTCGATTCCTTTATTTTTCAACCTGGCAATATTTGCTCTCATAAATACAAGGTTAGTGTCTTGTTTTTAATGATGAAATCCAGCAAGCAGTTCGATGCTAGAAAAATGTTGAAAATCTGATCGCACGTGACATTTTAACATTGCAACCCTGCATTCAATTCTTGATTTATGGCTATTACTTCATTATAGGACCGAATTTAAAAAAATAAAATGATGGCTCATTGCTAAATTTTGCTGAAAAATGATTTTATGCCAAAAAATAAGAGTTTTATGGTGTTTAAATAGGTGTAAAAGTTGGGCAGGTTAACGTGAAACAGACAGTAGACAGATAACACGCCCCATACTGTGATTACGTAAATACTAGATGCCAGAGGTAGTGGCCCATACAATCATTACATGTACTATATGTGCTGTGCAAACCGTTAGAATGGTTAGATGCTCATGCTGTGTTTGCCGATCTCATATTACAATGTTCATGATTGAGAATATATAAGTTACGTTCATTGAATTCGTTAATTTAACATGAGGTCAGTTAACACTCTTCCACAGAGAACAATATTGCACACGATAGAGTTACTCTATCGAGGCACGAGTTGTCATTCTTGAATCAACAATGTACCAGTTCTAGTCAACACTTTCAGCATCTTTTTCGAGTTATCTCCTTAAGTATTTTCGCCCACTGATTTCTTGTCCGGAGCATGACTCATTACTTTTTTTTTTAATACTTTCATGAAACGTCACACATTCATAGACCACGGCCACATGTGTGTTGCTGGCAAGAACGACACCTCTCAATAATTGTTTAAGCTATCTCCATTTGTCTTTTCGTAAATTAATTTCGTGTCGCTTCAAAACTTGATTACTCTTTGAAACATTTTCATCATATTTCACACTTGCATAAACCATGACTCACTGTGTCTCGTGCAAGAACGACAACTCTCACTTTACTAACATATTAGTTATCTCCATTTATTGTTTGACTGCCTGTAAGGAAGGGCTGTGGCCTAGGGGATAGAACACTGGATTTCCAATCCGGAGGTTGTGGGTTCAAACCTCGCCTAGGGCATCAACAATACTTTCATAGTATTTCCATCTCACCCGTCTCTATATGACCTTAGCTGTTGCTCGGACATTGAACCTATTCACTTTCACTTTCACATTTGACTGCCTGTAGGTGGCGAGGGCGATAGACATGCGCTTGTGGACAAGCGTCAATTTCTAGTTAATGAGGGATCGTAGCTAG
Source organism: Conchocele bisecta (assembly GCA_029237695.1). NCBI lineage: Eukaryota > Metazoa > Mollusca > Bivalvia > Lucinida > Thyasiridae > Conchocele > Conchocele bisecta. The sequence goes on from CM055272.1 coordinate 77,943,055, forward strand.
TTGTTTCCTTTTGCAAATATATTAATAGAGATCCGGTCCTATGCTGTATTCCAGCGTTTATTTCTCACTGAATAGCATCGAAATTGGTTATGCGAACAGAGTAGATCCAGATCAGACTGCACTAATGTATGCTAATTTCTCTCCTATGTAGTTTAAGCCTGTGAAAATATTATTTGTGCGTTATATCAGCTGCCCACTGCTTCCCAGATGGCAGACAAAAACTGACCACGCTCGTTGTCAGATCTCATGCTAAAAGACACATTGGGCATGTTGGGGCCAGTTGCAATCAACCATGAACATGTAGCGCCTACCTTTTCACAAGACCGATATTGTCAGCCCAGCCGGGACGGGTATACGGCTATAAAACCACAGAGTACCGCATTAGCAAGCACCTTGATGTTCCAGTGTACGTTAGCATAAATCCATTATCCCATAGAATGCTGGGAACGAAAATTGATGTCTGCTGTTGTTTTATGTTTTGTCTTTTTCTCAATGAAAACATGGTTTCACAGCATTCTAAAGTGCTGTCAAAGTATGTTTTTTGATAGGAAAAATGGAAAATAAAAAAATAAGCAGCAGACCAACATTTGTATTCAGCAGTGTAAGGGTTAAAAGGTTATACAACGGCAATAGTCGCAATTCTACAGGACAACCATGCTAATTGTTTTCTACATAATGTCATATTGTGTAAAATAATTTACACCATCCAAACTGGGCATATAGTGGAACCTTTCTAAACCCGACGCTCTTGAAGGCCCCCGGATATCCAGTTTAGAGAGCTACAACTGTAATTCACTGCACACTGTAAGATTTGCGATACAAATAAATTACAGTGAAACTCCAACACAATTAAACACACAAGTTGTATATATCGTCCGGGTCAGACAGCTTCCTCTTTGTACATGGGTTGGTGATCAATATGCTTACGGCATGTGACATGCTAGATTTATATATAGTTGTCGACCACTTTACTAGCAAACTGTCCACTTGATACTAATATAAAGCCATGTCTCACCAACTCCGCGAAATCTGGTTCCGACGGACAGATTAGAACCTTACGTCGTGGGCCACCAACAGAGCACCAGCTACACACATTCATATTGGAGCATAATTATGTTGGTTGCTGATCGCAATATAATGGTACTTATGTCGATGATTTGCATATATAATTCCATTATAAATAGTCGTATTATACATGTATACTTTTGTTTCCCAGTGAAGTCAAAAGTGGTTATGGTGATAGGTAAGTGGCACATGGATCAGACATTTTGAAAAGGTGTCAAATATCATAATCATACAAGTAGTCGGCTATTTATTGTGTGATTGGGAGTGCTATACCTGATGAGAATGATGAGCAGTGATGAGAATAAAGTGGTGAACATTTACGACACGGATGTGATTCCACTGTACAGTATCATTAAATCATGCAATGCGGTACCTGGTCGCAGACCTTATGGACACATGATAGGATTATGGTTCGGTTCAGCTGCCTAATAATTTAAAATAAAATACAGGAACACAATATTTACTCAAACAATGTTTAATAGCTATCATATTTTGTGACAAAGTCGTAAATGCGCCTTTTATTTTAACAATTACAAAAGGTAATTGAAGAAAAAATCAGATCGCACATCCGATGAACTAAATACTAGTAAAGTTATACAATGTGTATATTGTAGTCTTTCTTGTGAAATACAATGTGTGGGATCCGTGTAGAAAATGAATGAAAAACTGCGCATTTTACAATGTCTTCTGAAAATGTCACACTTTACAAATTACGTCGTGAATGCGCATATTTTAAAGTTACAGTAGTTTGGGTGATGCTAAATATTTGGTAATTTATATAGCACGGTAATTACATTGTAACTGTAATATCGTTTGCTTTAGGACAATATAGAAGTTAACACAGTTTGTTTTCTAATGTTGTTTATCCTATGAGAGCAAATCCTGGACTGCCGGACATGCAGTCGGTCTGGTGATATGGCACCGATAAGGCACCGCCTCTGACACGCCTCCAGGCCCTAACTACTAATGAGTCACTAATTGGTCACTACAGGGTCACTACAGTAACTACTAACTGTGTTTCAACTTCTTTTTAGTAGTGTACATTTTGTGGCGGTCGCACATTAACATAATACAAACTACGCTCTTTAAAATGTCTAGTGGCAATGTCACACTTGCAAATTTCATCATTATTGTGCATTTTATTTTTAAAGTTGCCGTAGTTTATGTGATAAGATTTTCTGCCTATTTGTGTTGTACGAGAATACTATTGCAATCACGAAATGTGCATTTTACTTTCTTTCTAGTAATGTATATTTTATGGTGGTTTCCCATGAACTTAATAAAATAATACATACTTCAAAATGTCTAGTGGAAATTTCACATATTGCGAATTACGTCACTATTGTACATTCTTTAAAGCGTAAATGTAGTTTTTCGGGTATGAAATTTATGCCAGAATTTGTTGTAAAACAATTATATTGTAATTGCAAAATGTGCTTTTTGTCTTCTTTCTTGTAGAGTACATTCTGTGGCGGTCGCACATAAACATAATAAAAAAATAGGTCTAGTGGAAATGTCATACGCTGCAAATTACGTCGCTATTGTACATTTTAACTGTTTCCGTAGATTGTGTAGTATAATTTACAGGGCTCATGCTGGGCTTCGCAAATGGCACCGATAAGGCGCTAATAAATTGAATGTGGCGCAAGAAAACAAAATTTGGCGAAAGTAATGGCGCCGGTAAACAAAATAGCAAAATTGACACAAGTCTGCTTTTCCCAGGACAGGGTCTCTGTGCGTGTATTTATAGTCCAGACTGGGGTTTCGCTTGCCTCTTAGCAAGCATATTTCCCTTGGAGAAAATCAATAACCAGTCCACTTGTGTGTAATTTTGACAGAATCGTGTGAAGTTTTAAGTGGCGGTCAATTACTCTGTATAAACTTTATTGGCAACATATTTGTTATGTATCATTAACAGGCGTGCGCCATAAACTGGTCAATGGATGCTTTACAAAGTTAATTATCATTGTTTATCAACAAGAGGTCACCTCCTGTTGTGGTCTAGGAAGTGAATTTCGCCTGGTAAACAGGGAAATATCCGCAGTTGTATTCACTTGAAACAGCTGATGCGTACTTGAGATCCAGCTTCTTCTGTTATTTGATACTTGTATTCAAAATTGCATGGAACCTAGAGTATACAAGTTATATTTTAACCCTTAGAATGAGGGAACCAAAATTGTCGTCTGCTGTTGTTATATATGTTGTTTTCTGTCAATAATCCATGGTAGCGTTTTAGAAACTGAGAAAGTAAAAGTCGGTGGGTTATAAGTATGTCCCAGCAACAGCTATGATCAAACAGGAAGCAATTCAATGGAAATAATTCTAAAGTGCTGTGAGAGCATGTTTTTGATGAAAAAAGGGAAAACAAAATAATAATCAGCAGACGACAACATTTCTTTCAGCATTGTAATGGTTAAAGGTCCTGGGTGGATGAACTGTGAGCAAAACAGTTAGTGAAATAACAGTTTACGGTAGATTTGTATTTCTGAACATACACATATATGACATAAAACTATCAAAGTAATAAAAATAATAAAAAAATATATTATTTAAAAAAATAACTAGCGTTGCAAAGCTAGTTTTGCTAAATATAGCATTCCTATTTCCCGCGCATACCCTCGCGATTGTGGTCACATGACTGAACACTACGTCATCAGCTACGCCAGCGATAACATTTAGTTCTTGCATACAAACATCCATGCTCCCCAGGCAAGATTAGGACACAGCATTCGGTAATTATCCAGGTTGCTGGCAGTCCTACCACACACCAGAGATAACAGCAATATCATGGCACATGTAGCCGGTTTACACATCACAATAACTCCCGACTCCCCTGTTCCCACTGCATGTAATTCTTGATATGACACTATCAGTGGCATGTTGTGGCAAGCATCTGACCAGTTCTTATCATTTCGAACCCACATGCTCCCTCGCCCTTGGCATCGGTTAATGTGAAATAACTCTGAAATTCCCACTTCAGTACATTCCTTTTGCGATAAGCTCTTTACCATATGAGTGATTCACTTGAAACTTCATATGCACAGTTGTCCTTATCCATATTATCTTTCAGTAGATGAATGCGCATTCCTCTATTCTCATATAACTTCTTTACCGTATCATATGCATGTTTGTGATCCAGCCACCACAGCGATGTGATGCATGCCGTTGGTGTCATTCTTGTCGTTAGATTTGTATTATGAACTAATGACAAATAAATACTAGTTGTAAGACCCATTTTTGTCAAACAGCCGCCCAGTAGATGTACAAAGAACATGTATTCGTATGCGATATGTACATGTGCATTCGATCCGAATCTGTAATAGAAAACACTGCAATGGCATTCACGTGACAATTACCTACTTTTCGCAAACTATGGGTCAAGTCCAATGGTTTGAACAGTACAGCCACTATGCAGCACAATAGCCTGAGTCAGTGATCAGAAACGAATTACCTTCAATTAACATGACCTTGCTCTTTTTGACCGTCGCAAGATGGCTGAAACACTTGGACATTTATTTACGTTGAAACGTTCATAATAATGTCTCCATTAACGCTTTCAACACCACATGCCTGTAGAGTGGTATTGGCAAAACGTGTAGATCCAGATGAGCTGGCTCGTAATGATCCGTCTCACCAGGATCTGCACTTTTTGCAAGTAATTGTCATATTTTTACAACAAAAACACCCCCTTTTCATAAATGGACTATTCTGAAAATTAAAATTGGATTAGTTGCAAAATTAACACATCAAAATCCATTCCAGTTACTTAAGGGTGAAATGCAAACATAATCTCTAGTTTGGCCTGGTAATTTCATGGTGCATGTATTATATAATAAGTATGTAGTTACATAATCTTAACAGCATTAACCCTTACATTGCTGAATTAATTTTTGTTGTCTGCTGTTTATTTTTTAATTTTTTTTTGTCTCCTCAAAAACATTTTTTGGCAGCACTTGAGAATCATTTTCAATGTAAACTAGATTTGTCAGTAAGCGATGCTTACGGAATACCCCCCGCGTGGGCCCAGGTGCCCCTAAATGTGTAGATGTGTAGTCTGTGGGTCTGTGACCTTGACTCTGGGCTTGGCGGCGGGGGTGACACGGTCATGGATTTGTCATAGCATGATTTATCCGATGTCAAGTTTTAGAGGAATGCATGTGTGAAATATTAAGAATGTTCGGTGAAGGAAATAAAGGTTATAACAGATTTCACCGATGTTAAGTTTTGTGAAGAGACTAAGTATGTGACCTTGACCTTGGATTTGTCACAGCATGGTAGTAGACCCTTAGAGGAATGCATGCATGAAACATTAAGAATGAAGGAAATAGAAGTTAGAACATATTTCTCTGATGTTAAGTTTAGTGACGGACGGACGGACAGACAACCTTACTCCAGTCCCCCCCACCCACCCACCCCCCCCCCCCCACACGCAACTTGTTGCGGAGGTATAATGATTCTAAAGTGCTGACAAACCATGTCTTTACTGATAAAGAAGACAATATATAAAATAGCAGCAGACGACAATTTTCGTTTCCTGCATTTGAAGGGTTACAGAAATGTAAATAGGCTTTTGACTTTTATTCCTGCATATATTATGATAATACTAAAATACTTGAAACAACACTATGTCAGATAGCCATAAATGGAAAACACAAAAGCCCTGCCGCCTCTCTCCTAGAGTATGCACATATACTAGCGAAACAGAGATTGGTCTATACTGGCAGCATGAGAACACAGCAATGAGCAACAATAGCCACCCCCACCACCCCATCCCACATGCCTATGATTTAGGCCATTTGACTACATTTATCTGTTCATTTGATTGTTAAATAGTTGATGGTATAAAACTCTTGATGCAATAGTAAACGTTCATGTGCTGGCTATCAGAAAAAAATGGATTGCTTGGTACAGCCACTATCCAGATGGGTTTTCAGATAGCCATTACAGGTGGCATGTCCAGTCTCTTGTGATCCATTCACACTAATTAAATACCATATAACGGTTTACGTAAGGAGTGTTAGATAGTAATCACCCCCCCCCCCGCCCCGTCCTGACTCTGGGCTTAGCAGGGGCGGCATGAACGTGAATCTGTCACAGGGTGGTAGAGATCCATTGGAACAATGCGTGTGTGAAATGTGAAACAGATTCGAGCAAGGAAATAGAAGATATAACCGATTTCTCTGATGTTAAGTTTTGTAAAGAGACTAAGAATGTGAAATTGGACCTCGAGACCAGCGGGGATTTGTCACAGCATGATAGTAGAGCCTTAGAGGAAAACAGGCACGAAATATTAAGAATTTTCGAAGTTATAACGTATTGCTCTGATGTTAAGTTTTGTAAAGAGACTAAGTATGGTACCTTGACCATGGGATAAGCGATGGCTGGACGGTCGTGGATTTGTCAAATCATGATAGTACAACCTTAGAGGAATGCACGAAGGAAATATTAAGAATTTTCAATGAAGGAAGTAGAAGTTATAAATTATTTCTCTGATGTTAAGTTTTGTAAAGAGACCAAGTATTTGACATTGACCTTGGGATCAGCGGGGGTTTGACGGTCGTGGATTTGGCACAGCATGGTAGTAGAGCCTTATAGGAATGCATGTGTGAAATATTAAGCATTGTAAATGAATGAAATAGAAGTTATAACATATTTCTCTGATGTTAAGTTTAGTGACGGACGCACGCACACGGACGGACGGACGGACGGACGGACGGCCAACCTAACTCCAGGATACCCGTCCCCCCCCCACACAACTCGTTGCGGGGGTATACTTATTATTACGCCCACGTGGTACTTGCATTATATTTACTAATGATTATGATACAGACAACCATTGTATTATGTACATAATTGTATGTTTGCGCTAGAAACGTTAGACAATGCAAAATACGACGCTGACGTTTATACGTAGATTTTAGCTGGGATTGGCGTCGTTTTAGCGTCGTTTTGACGTTATCAAAAGTATCACGTACACGACCTGTATCGAAAATATCCACTACCCTCAATTTCACATCAAATAAACCGCGGTAACGTCTCTGCCTTAATATCAAAGGCATGCACTATATTTTTCGGTACACATGAAATAATGCGATCGGTTTTAACACTGACATATCAATCGATACGTGCATTTATAAACGAGCGAACATAATTTAGGGGCCGGACATAATCATCGGACTAAGCTTTATGTTCTATATAAAACTCCGGCGGTGTGGTATGTGACCATTTTCCTATCAATTCCACGAAACTATAAGCTACTAGATTTGGCTCAGAAGGCTAAACAACTGCCAGCCTGATACTTGCACTCACACGTCACTCACTGCATCTCACCACCGTGCATTACCTTCTCCATTTCTATCGTCTACAGAATGAGTGTAACAAATTGTCATCCAATCAAATAACAACAGATAAATGCCGCAACTGAATTCGAACAATAGCAGTTCGTATATAACGATAAACCGCGAACGACCGTAGCTGGGCCACAAAACATATTATAGCATACATTGCATAGCACAGCCCCATATGGATCATTCCCTGTTTGATCTGCTTTGCTGGGACCAACGTTCAAATATCATCATCGTATAGGATAACACTTAGCAACACGAAATGCACTCACACTCAGACATACTGACATAGTGCGATAGGAGAACGAACTAGCTAGGTTAAATTAACCGCCTCATTGCATCCTTAATTTAATGCACATATTTCGAATGTATCGAATAAATACTAGGCTCAAATACCCGGGTATAGAAGGTCTTCTAGCCAATCATATAATAGTCTGACCCAGATGATGACACGACTGACGGTTTGAACTGCCACCTCACTGGTAATAACGGGAACATGATCTGATCATGATGATATACTGGATTTATGGCATGTTTGGCAGCCGTTCCCTTGAGATCAGTACACACTAGCCGTTAGTTATTCGGCGAAACTGGTAGTATTTGTTACACGGAGGGGAATCGACGTGAACAGCAGAAGCAGCTGATTTCAGATGGACTCCTACTATTTTTATCACAATGTATTATTATTCCACCGAATTTGACCGCGCAAAAAGTGTGTAGAATCTTCGACTGCTGGCCTCTTCCGGATCATTCCAGCCAGTTCCCCGAACACGTCGGAACAGTTTTCTGTCATATTTTTGAATCTGACACTCCTGGACACCGTTAGAATTATAGCAGTTAGTCCGAATACAAATGATAAATAGGTCCCAATAGACTGTATGCCATGTCTAATGGGCGTCTGAGAAGCCAGAGTGGTCTATCGGGTCAGTGTAAACTTTCAAGATCCGTGATAATCGTCGCAGTAGCTCAGTATTTATATGTGACCAGTCTTGAAGGCAGGCAGCACACGGCATGTATGTATGTTTTATTTGCTGCTTAATCTGGCAGATTGTCATTATTTATATCGTATATTATTATACCTCATTGCAATTTCTAGGCGTTGCAGTTATCAATTTCATATCACGTGATAAAAATATTCTACCGTGTCGCACGTTTAACAACGCAGCGGGCAATTCACAACGCAGCGGGCAATATTAGAGGGGAATATGGGAATATTACACTATTACCCCCACGTCCCGAAACTTCACGAAGCATACTTACGGAAACAATCGAAGGGTTGGACATCCTCGGCGTTTATCCAAAATATGAGCTGAAAGTGCGAAGGTATAAAAATCAAATGACGATGGGCTGGTGCGCCGTGCTTGTCATTCCTGGGGGTAGTTTTACTATAAAACCGGGTACTAGCCCAAAATTTGTAAACAATATAGCTGTTTCTCCTGCCAGCAAGCGTCTTAAAACGTATGTTGACTAAACATGAGAATCGTCTCCTAAAAGCGATAATCATGTGATGCTAAAACATGTTTTATTAAGAAATCGAAAAACTATGGACAAACACATAAATATTTCTTAACAAAAAAACATTGATAATTGTCTTTGGATACGATTCTTATTTGCTCACAAAACGTGTTTATTAAAAACAAATAAAATTACTCATACAGAACAAAACATAATAATTGCCTCCTAAAACAAGAGAATTTAATAATTTATGATAGAATCTGGCGTTTACGTTTCGCGCTCTCATGCTCTTCGTTTCGCGCTCTCGGGATCACGCTTCGCGTTTTCGTGTTCTCAACTTGTAACATGTCCCTAGCAGGACACGTACAAATCATCTTACGAAAAGATTCTCATGTGCTGCCAAACATATTGTTATTAAGAAATGGAACACAGAGCACATATAATGTGCTGCCAATACATGTTTATTGAAGAAAAAAAAGATATTTCGATACGTGTTATTGTTTTAATACTGCATCGCATCGCCGGTTTTGCCGATACGGCGATACATAATGATTCCTTTACTTTCTTTTTCGTTGATTCTGCACCTACTCTCCGACTTCTTTAAACTATCTACGCCATCAATTTATGGAATATTTATCTTATAAAACTCTGCGAAAACCGCTATGCGATAAGAGAGTTAATTCCACAGCCAAGTTCCATTCCATTCCATGGATAACAAAATGTGCGTTTTAGCCTTTAGACTTAACCTTTAGACGCTACATGTTGATTCCTTTGATGTCTCACTCTCCGACACCGCCACACGTCACAGTCGATAACCCCACGTGCATTTGATGCACGACGTGATCGGACAAAACCGGGCTTATTGCATATGCCACTAGCGAAGACCAATACATGAAAACGCGAGATTGTAACATGTGCCTAACACTTTACAGGACACGTATAAATCATCTGAGGGGGCAATTCTCATATGCTGCCAAACGGTGTTTATTAGAATATATTTGTTGACAAAACAAATAAAACATGATAATTGTACGGTGTCCTGTTAGGGCCATGTTACAATCCCAAATTTACGCGATCTCGACCTATACATGAGATTGCGAAAGCACGAGGCCAAATCGCGATATTGTGAAATCGGGAGGCGTTACCAAACCGTGATATTCAATCTCACGCTTTCGTCTGCGTTTTTGCGACCGCCATATCGCGTTTTCGCGACGGTTTTTCGCTATCTCGCCTTCCACTTTTGGAAATACGTTTGCTATTATGTGTATAAAGCATGATTCCAACACACATTCTACACACACATGCGCTAAACGTATTTTAAAAAACGGAAGCGTGATCGCGAGGCGAGTTTTCGTGAGGTTTAATATAATAGAGTATCGCGTTTTCGCCTCACGATCTCGCGCATAAGTCGAGACCGCGAAAACGCGAGATTATAACTTGGCGTTTTCGCCTGGAAATCTCGGGGTCGCGATATATGGCATCTGATTAACTGACGGTTGGACAGGCACATCACATATACTCTACTTTGAGAAATAATACCTACGTGACACACAGCGACAAAGTAACAGTCAAACTCTTAACAGGAACGCACACTACAGTCTAACCGGGCAGCTTTCAACCAATGTGCCTTGACAACCAACTGTCAAATGTAAAATGAGTACCAGAGACGAGACATCATTTTATAGCAGACTGTGTAAACCTAAACCCCTATAGAAACCGAGGCATGAAACAACTATACTCAGAAATACCACAACTCCAAATACCTAATATTATGATTGAAAATCATGCATTATTTACCCAATTGATAGCGGACTGTAAACATTCTGACATTACATCTTTAGTAAATCTAAATTAATACAAGTCGCTCAGCTGGAACTAAGGAGTAGGGAATTATCAATTAGTTGACTGCTTACACAGCAGACTAGATGGCCGCGGCCCGCATGTCGCGCCCGCCGAGGTTTTCATAGTATATCGAAATACTTTAACCTTTAACCCATGTGCCGACTATATCGCGCTGTCTGCCAGTGGGCGCGACAAAAACTGACTGAAGTGTGAAGGAGTGGTAAATAAGTGTACACAATTCGGTAAAGGGACGCATAGGTCGAGATCGCGAAAACGCGAGATTGTAACATGGCCACCGTAGAATCGTCTTAAGAGGCGATTCTGATGTGCTGCAGGAATACGATTATTAGAAAAAAAAATATGAACAAAAGCATTTTGACAAAACATGCGAACAACTCCTAAAAAACATGAAATAAATCAATTGCATGGGTGGATGGGTGATACAATAATTAATAAAAAATATGGGTTGTGTGGCATGGGAAAATTAATAATTATGGGGGTTGGGGCCAAAGAAATTATGTAAATTGTGTGGGTGGTGGGAGGGGGTGGGTAATTGATAATTGATGAGCATGGATGGTGGAATATGAACATTATTTTTGTATGTGTTGTAGGTAAATAAAACCTTCTGTCCTCACCCCCCATACCATTACTTCTGGAAAATCCCTTACTAGTATGCGTATGCGAAACGAAATACACGACCGTCACACTTTCATATATAGTACAATGCCCTTCTACTTTCGCTTTCCATGTATATAACCCGTGAGACACCACCTTCCCGACAAGCTCGTGTTATGAACGCTTTAACTAACAGACACGCATGAATACAGATACTATCGATTATAAAACACGCTATCGACCAATGATCTAGTATTGAGCGAAAATCGCCCGACTGTTCATGACTGATGTTACTGCTACATGTACACGATGTATTTGATATGCATGATAAACAATGATAATGAGGTGGAACATAATGCATGTTATTGACCAGTGATCTAGCGTAGAAATATGTAGAACGCACATGAATTACACGACACATTTATTGAAAATATATATTTATTGTAAGATCCCTTTTGCCTGTAAAGCCACTTAAGATACTACTACTACTACAACTTTAACGTATATGTGTATCACTATTGAACATGGAAAGCGAGACTATTCTGGCGTAGGGAGTCTGTGAAATGCGAGAGTCGTCCTATCCTGCCTCCAGCATCGTATCCCTGCGGGACGATTAGAATGTCAAACTAACTTTATCACCATGATCATAGAATGGTTTCTACCACGATACATGTACGATCCCGACAAAATGGTTATTCATGTGTAGACCGAGATTAGCCAGTGCCACAGGCCAGTCGGACCAGTTAATACACTTCACCAGCTTCACTGTCGGCAATTCGATCAGCCAATCAGCCAGCTCGGATATCAGATCGTGTATCACATACGGGTCCTCCGGATAAGAAAAGGGACTATACTATAGTTGAAACAGTTTGAAGATCTTGATTCGCTTGCGTGTTAGCTACATTAGACGGCAGTGTAGATCCTGATCAGCATGCGGCGAAACTGGTTTGAACGCTGCCCATGCGACCATACACATTATATGCGCAGTCTGCCCAGAACCTACCACGTTTATTAATCAGTGAAACAGTTCCATGTCAGCATGGTCAGGATGCAGGTGTGTGCTGACAAATCAGAAGATAGACAAGTCGCAAATTGATAGCTGCATACAAAATGCCAATTTGGATTTATTTTATTATAAACTCAATTTTATGTAAATAAATATTTACACCAACAAATATACGACTTATATCAATCACGTCTACCTTGTGTACTTTATACGGCGCATACAAGAACTCAAGTGCCGCGGATATTACACGTCTATGACATCATGTACAGAGCTACGCAAAAAGGCGACTTACACCGGCGTCACTGTATAACGGCAACAGACAACGCTACACATACGTATAGTTATATCTACGTTATCATTGCAGTGTAGACCATGCAGACTGGTGGTAAAACCACGGGGCATATCTGATCACCATCCGACCATAATCTTTAGAATCACATGTCATAACCCACGATCAAAGAGCAGGCAAGCAATGACTAACTATGTTATCGGGACAAGCCCTACAGAGTTATCTTGCAGCAAGCGTCGATAAAACATGGCGTCAAAAATAATAACTGAAGCAGGTTTTCCCGGGAATTACCTATACACGTTGAAGGCTTAGCGCAACGCTAATCTACGATACGCAACGAAGAAACATGTTTAAACGTGTTTGCAAGGTGTTGATATATACTGGAAAACTATACAATCACTCGTGCAAACTTTCAGAGCTTCACAAAACACTAGTAGACATAGCATTTATTATACAAAAAAGGGCGCGAAATGTGCATAAACTCGGAAATTTCAGTGCCACTCGTGCCAGTTAATGCCCATACATAGCTACATTACTTACTAATGGAATATACACATTGATCTATAACACGAACCAATGCGAATGATGAGTAGAATCTAACTTGAAACCCCGTTTTCAGCGTAAAATTCCGTACAGCCAACATAACTGACACAAGTTATTCGCAAAGGGAGATAATTATGCATAACCTGCAAACATATCTCTATCAAGTTATCCCGAACATAATTGAAATCAGTTACAGCCCTGACTGATGGTTAGCTTAAATATTTTACTTAGAGTGTTCGTTCGAGGAAAGGACCATGTAGCAATGAGATACACTTACAAATAAGCAATACAACCTTTGCTGATATGTTTCACCCAGGTCATAGTTTGGTGCTTGGGAAATAAACTGGGTAACGTACATGAAGTATCCTGTTTGCATATTTTAGCTCCTGTCCCAACTTCGACACCAACAACTACCGTGGAGTCAACTAAGCTGACTACCATCCAGAAAGGAACAACCCAACATACTAGAAAGACCTCCACAACTCCAAGTACTGCAGTTCTAGCAAGCACAGGTATGTCAACTATAGACAGTAATACAAAACTGACAACAAAGATACCGACCACAATGACACCGACAACAACGACGACATTAGAACCAACAACGAAGACAGTGACAACAAAGACGACATCAGAACAAACAACGAAGACGGCGACAACAACGACGATATCAACACCAACAACCACGACAACGACAGCAAAGACGACATCAGAACCAACAACGAAGACGGCGACAACAACAATGACATCAGAACCAACAACGAAAACAACGACAACAGACGAACGAACCATACAGCGGAACAACAACGAGACAACGACAACGAACGACGACGGCATCAGTACCAATAACAAAGACAGTGACAACTACGACGACATCAGAACCAATAACGGAGACATCGACATTAACGACGACATCAGAACGATCAACGAAGACAGCGATTACAACGACGACATCAGAACCAACAACGAAGAAGCGACAACTACGACGACATCAGAACCAACAACGAAGACAGCTACAACAGCTACGACGAAAAAACCAACAACAACGACACAAATGGAAACCAAATTAACAACCACAAAACTACCCGTAACCGCAGCGACACAAACCACAATCGGTGAGGTTGTGTTTTGTTTTCGTACTCTAATAAGGTGCTATTTTTCTAAAAATAGCTTTCTCGAATGATAACGATGATTAACAATTCATGTTAGGTTTGTTGATGTAGTGATTCCATAGGGACTCTTGTCCACTGACACTTCAAATGCGATACTATAATATTATCATAAAAATTAGATTCGCAGAAAACCTAAAATGAAGGTGGTACAATAGCCAGTTGACATTGTATTTTTGCACAATTGAAGTCTTAAAATAGTATGCTTATATGTAAGGTTGGAGATTGACTATAAAGTTTTTCTCGAATTCAAAAGGTTTATGCTCAAACTCAGTTATCACATGACCGTTTGAAAACAGATGTATACATGTAGGTCATGTATGTATTTACGATTATGCGTTATTGTTTACTCTTTATTATATGTTTCAGAGTCGACACTGACGTCGACAACTACGCAGCAGACAACTACCCAACTGGTAACAACAGAGCGGCCTGTGACGACGTACACATGGGATCTTACCGATATGACGCACAACCACGTGAGCGGAAATAACTACACGTTAACTGCCCATGGCGGTGTCGCCGTCAGAGATGGCGGACTCGAAATTAGCAATTCATCCCAATACATCGACTTCGGCATTACACACAAAGTTGAATGTTTATTAAATCCTGCAAAATGCATACACGGACTCACCGTCCAATTCCAAATTAAATTTACCAAGCTTGATGAAAATACATATTTACTTACAAGTGGAGGCGAACGACCTGATGGGATTGGACTAGCGCTTGTGTACATATACGGGCATGTCCAAGTAGTTGTTTCAACCA
Organism: Conchocele bisecta; assembly: GCA_029237695.1. NCBI lineage: Eukaryota > Metazoa > Mollusca > Bivalvia > Lucinida > Thyasiridae > Conchocele > Conchocele bisecta. Next base: position 77,958,148 of record CM055272.1, read on the forward strand.
ATCAACGCTCGTGGTTCGCGTCATGTGGGCGGGAAACTGTATTCGCCAATGGATATCATAATATTATGATTTCCTGGCAGCAAACAACAGGTCTCTATGTTTATGTCGACAATCGCCTCGTTGACTCGACGGATAAACCGATGTTACACCCAGTGACATCCGGAAGTGCCACCCATGTTTACTTTGGGAAGTCCAGCGTGTCCGTTACATCATCACAGCAGGTGAAGTACATCATTAAAGCATTTACAGTATGGCACGCAACATTAGAGATTTTGATACAGAAAGGATTCTGCAAGCCACCGATCACAGGTTTGTATCACTTGCAATGGCAACCAACTATATGTATCACGTGATGCAATTTGACAGAGGCAAATGATCTGAAATGTATGTGTGAGAACGTACCACGCGGTAGTCAACTGACAATGTGAGTGTGTCAAATTGCACTACGTGAGAATTAATTAACAATTGAAATGTGTCAAACAAACATGTGATAGTTAATTGACAGTTTGTTTGTGTTTAATTGCACCACGTGATAATAAATTGACAGAACAGAACTGGACATACCTTTTATTGATACCAAATGTGGCGTGCAATACAGTAAACAGCATAATATATAGTAGACACAGGACGTCACATCAAGAGTGCACTCTCGGTTGACTGGCGAGGACAAGTGAGCTACAGGCTTCCTATAGTACGGAAGTATAAAATTGCACGCAACCTGTAGCCTATTTCACCAACATTGCAAAGTACATTTTTCTAGCAAAGTTTACTTTGAGGGAGTAATCATTTATTTTCCCGGAAATGCATTATTTCATGCAGAACTAGCGACTGCATATATTTGATTAGCAAAAGTATGCAGAATTATTATACTGAACTTATTACATTATCACAGCCATTTTGGCAGTGATAATGTAATAAATTCAGTATAATAACAAATAATAAATTTATCCTTAAATTGAAAATGTCTCGCTCAAAGTATACTTTGCTAGACAAGTATACTTTACAATGTTGGTGAAATAGGCTGCTTAAGACAATGGGGGACAGTAGTAGCACTATGGATAATAGTACCAATGTGTGATAGTGGATTCACAATAGTAGTGTTTATGGACAATGTATGTCAGTATTATACAAGTAACATTTAACTGTCAAATGCTTGTCATGATACATTTCTAGCATGTGTTATCTTAAATATATATATATTTATTTCATATCAGACAAATCTACCACAGTCACAGTAAAACAAACAACACGGGCACCCACGACTACAAAATCGACGCAAGGAACAGTACAAACAACATGTCCGGTCGGATGCGTCAGCACAGGTATATAAGTGTATGCTGTCCTGGGAATGAATAACGTACCACTGTTTATACATAATCAGACAAACAATATGCTGGCATAAATGTATTACACTTTGTCCCTATCTGGGCGAGGAGGGGAAACCTGCAGTGCATTATTTTGTAGTTGGGTTTTGCAATTGTGGTGGATCTATTGACTTTGCAAGTGTATGCGAATAGTTAATGCAATTACAAATAGATAGATAACCTTCAAAACATTGTTTTCTGTCTGTTCCATACTGGATTGCATGACACTTCATAAATACATACATGCAAAGTCTTAGATTTAAATATTTATATATTCGAGATGTGTTGACAACAACGATGGGTCCAACGCCAGCAACGTCAACACCCTCCAAAACGTCGGCCACACCTACAAAGACGATAGCTCCGCCTCCACACAACACAGCATCGCCTACTGTAATACCGGTCACACCCACTTATACTGAGAAGCCAAGCGTGCATCCAATCGCTGGAAAGGATGGTCATGGATATATTGCATGTACGTTTGCTGGTGCTGCGGAACAGAACGTGGAATTCATCGTATCGCTGGTGGTCGATGGAAAAGTAGTCCTTGATACCACCGTCAATGGTAACATTGGAATCGCGATGTTTGCAGTAGCCGACGTTGATGCAAACTTATACAATACAAAGGTATCGTAACTGATATACACATGTTTCAATGTGCATGTATTTTATATAGAAAATGTATCTCGTGAATCGTCTATACCACATCATGTTTGAATTATACATACAGTTTCGCCTTACCGACAGGGCGTCTCTCCATCCCTTCGTTTGTGCATCCGTCCGGCATTCCGTTGGCCCATAACACATACATTTCGTTTTCGCATACATGTGTGTTACACAATGTGCTACCAATCAGTCGTATTGCCAATTTGAATTGTATTACAGATCCAGTGTTCAATTAAAGGCCGATTTGTCGAAAACACCGTCACCACCAAAACTACTATCAGCAATGTATTAGTACCACGTTATGAGGTATGTAGCTTCCAAATAATAGTTTCTAAACACAAACATACGCAACAGTATAACTTGCATTATATGCATAACGAGAATACAATACTTGGCCACTGGACCACGGCCAATATGGCAAAATATCGCAGATGTTATTTGAAAATTGCTTAAATGCGAAACGCTACTAGAAGTACCATATATGGCATGATATCTAGATAGGCCCTTATGGCTCTGATAAAAATCGACATATTTCAGAGCCATAAGGGCTTATCCAGTAGTAAACAATTAAAACAGACACATACATGAAGCTAACAATGCGTTTATGAGTACTAATTACTAGTAATTATTACATTATCTAATACTAATTACAAACATCACCCAGGAGATACCACTATATAGCGGTTTTCATCGTTTCACCGCCGACAGAGACTATTGATAGTATGCATCAGTCGGCGATTACAACATACAATGGTACATGATGTGTATCGTATTGGAAAACCGCTGAGTATCTCCCTCGGTCAGCAGTTATAACTATCAGTTGATGGTTGTTCGTTGTAATTCGAATCATAATAACAATATTCTCAGTGTATTGTTATCGGCTGGATGAACATGCTCGACATAGCTGTGTGTGTACCAATTGACAGGATGTGATTGTCGAACGAGTCTACAACAGTGAGATACAGCATTATCAAATATGCAAATATGACTGGTCGCTGGTCCACAGTGTTACTCAGTTACAGCAGTTTCATTGGTACCGTTATAATAAATTTTCCTGTTGACCAAGTAATGGCTTGGTCGGCAAGAAAATAAAACGCCGAAGGTGATGACATTGTGTATCTAATCACTGTCTATGTCTTCTTCATATGCATCTGGCATTGGTACACAGTCTTTAGCCAATCTGTTTGTCGGCAACGACTCATAGAATGGCCGGTACAGTTCCGGTATAACCAACGTGTCACACAGAGAAAGTTGGTCTTTCTTCTTTGGTATGGAAACCGGTAATTTGTCATGGTATTTCTGTGTCAGTGGTCTCTGCCCAAGTGGTGGTCGACCTCGTGTTAACTTTACTACATGTATGACCTTAAATGAAGGCTCATGGAAGCTTTCCTTCACTTCTACTTGCTCAGGACAGACCTTTGACACTCTTAAAACTTTGACCTTTAGCCAATTTACGCGGTCTCCTTCTGTATCAAGCTTAAAACCTTTAGTGCATTCTGATATTGCAAATGCCGACAAGTCGTAGAAGTTGTCAAATCGCATCGGGATTACTGTGTATGGTTGCTTTCACCTTGCCATATGAATTACAGTATCCCATTGATCGGGTACAAAAATGGAAGTGCCTTTCTTTGCATGCTCAATTGCTGCATGCATCGAATCACACTCCATTTGTGTGTGCCCGGATTCAAGAAATTTCTGTTCGATTACTTCAACGGTTGGATGATTAATTACTGTATGCAGGATACCAGCGGCAAAGTATTGGTTTCTGTTCTGTCCTGAGCAGCAGTCAGAATACAGAATCACATGTTTTATTGTGGAAGGAAGACATCTGATATGAGTTATAATGCAACTGCCTATCTCAGAAGATCCTTTTCTTCAGTGTGTCTCATCCCATAGATAGCAACATCCGTGTTTGTCTGACAGTGCAAATACGGTTATATCGTAACAATTTAGTTTCCTTTTGTAAAACACTTTACTGACTGAAGAACATGGTGTGTAGAGCACAGCTTGGAGATCGAAGGTGGCTACATACATGCTCTTATTTTCCTTTGCAGCAGCCTTGTCTTTTTCTTTTTCCTGCCGCGCCGAGTCTTTTCGCTGATTGTGTTGTGCATGATTGTCATTGTCTTCTTGAGTTGCACACCCTGTGTCAGTTTTCTGCTTGAATGTATTGCAATATTCGCATGTGTCTTTTTTTGGTTTGTGGAAGGAAATATTGTACTCCTTGCAGACTGTTTTCCTATAAACGTATGACGATACTGGAGTGCGAGTGTCTTCAATGCACTTTTCTTTGTAGAGGTCGTACATCTTATTTATACTTAACTCCTTGTTAAGAAATTTGCGTTTTGTATCCCGTCGTTTGTAGTGAGAATCAATGGCAGGAAATGACTCGATGTGCTGCTTTACATATTCTATTGTATCATTGCTTGTTCTATTGAACGATCCCAGTTGCTTCTTGGACAATGTACATCTAACCATCTTATCGGTGACAGCAAGAGTGCGAAGAAAGTATTGTTTACACACTTTGACGTGTTCGCCATTTATAGGCAATTAATACGATCTACTGTTTTGTTTGTAAGTTCTTGAGTTTCGCTTGTCGCCCTGATCTGTGCTAGATGTTTCCACATGCTGACAAATGAAATCTCTTTTTCTTTTATACGTCATTTCTGGTTGATATAAGTGGCTAAAAATGTCACGGCGTTGCTCTGACGAAATTGTGCTGGAACATTTAAGCAGACACTTACTACAGTCTATATCTTTCAACGATTTACCATCAGTCATCTTCTTAGTAGTGGGTGAAAAATATGATTGACCCGTATTCTTCCGGAATTTTCTAATGTTCTTTTTCCATTTTGTTTTATCTTTTGTTCGCTTTCGTGTTAGTTCTTTTTTCTCTGGTGATTTGTAGTCGGCCGACTTCCGCGGTGTTATCATGGGTTTGGTTTTCTGATGTTGCTTCTTTGGTGTTTCGTGAACAGGTGGTGTTGGCTCCTTTGTTGGTTGCTGCCCGTCATTTGTAGGATTACTACTTGCACTTGCACATGACATTGTACCTTGATAATTTGATTTTTGACAGGCGTCGTAATGTTCAATATTTGGAACTGCCAAATATGCCAACACTATGTCATCATCTGAAGACATGCGTTCAGTACCAGTAAGTTCTGTGTCAGGTTCAATGTTAATGACGTGGTTCTCATGTCTGCTTGAATAAATCGTTATTCGTCGGTTCAACATGTTTGCCGTTGCAAGTGGAATCACATCAACCAATGACACTTTCCATACGCCATCTACATTCATTGTGTTCACCTTGTCTTTGTACAATACTGAAGCTTCTGAATCTGTCATTTTATATTTTTTTGTCATGAAGGAAATGTAGTAATCCTGATGTTGGAGCAAATGTTCACATACCTTCCTCTAAAAGAAGTTACTCACTATTTCCGATGGGGAGCTGGCTCAACACTGCATTGAAAAAACAATTTCCATCAGATTGCATTTGGATGCACGACAAGTTATTGCTTGTCAATATATTATTTAATTTGCCATCGTGATGTGTTTTTAATATAGAATGAACTTGTGCCGATATCCTGCTTTCGTTAATTGCTTTATTTAACTGGCTATCAGCATTTTCACTTTCACGGTTCATCTTTATTGTTGAATCTGTTTTTGGTATTGATTTAGCATGTTGGGCATGTTTGGAGTTGTTTATTTTCGCTTTCCTGCTCTACCGTTTTCTACTGGATGGCTGTTGAGTACGCTCTTGTTTTTTCTTTTGTCTTTTGACTATTTGGACATTTCTATTTATTGGCCTGTTCCGTCTTCTCCACCACTTCCGTTTTCCTTTTAGTAGTGTTATGTCAGGACCGTCCGCCAAATCAATCGACGCGTTTGATGTACATGATGTATTTGATGAATTTGGGGGTACGTAATCTTCATCATTCGATGCATCGTCAATGTCAGAATGTTCTGATGAGTACACTACTTTCGGCAAGTCGGTGTTCTTTCTAATGGTTTTCTGAAGTTTAGCCAGTGGAATCGAATCATCAGAGTCACTACTATAGGTATTCATTTCTTGTATATTTTCTTCCGTATTTTGAGTTGCCTCATAATGTGAACATAACAGTTCATCAGGCATTTGACTGTACATTTCTTCATCTGATCATTCACGTTTGTCTTCGTCATTCATGTTGGGCAGCTGACTGTACATTTCTTCATCTGAGCATTCAATGTTGTCATCCATGTCTTTAATAATCTGAAACAATTATATTTTTTTCTCAGATAATAGGGCGGTTGCGAAATTATACTTGTAATCTGTACGTGTGGCTGATGCATCAGTCAATGTAAATTCCTGCCCCATCCCCCTGACCCATCAATTAAACGGAAACTAATGTGTGTAAACATACTAGCTACATGTACACGTTACATGTATGAAATCGCAACCTCCCTAATACTTAATATTATTGTTACTGGATTGACGGTATTTTGGTGTTTCTTAATTAAGAACAGGAAATACATGTAGTGACAAACAGTGCAGATTATGATGAGATGTCACATTACGATCGACTCATCTGGGTCTATACTGTTTGCAAACAGTGTCATTATGGTATAATGGGGTTGATCTGGTTAATATGATACGGGTACCAAGAGGTATGCCTAATCAGCAACCAATGCTACATGTAGGATAGTGTCTTTATTATGCACTATAGTACATATTCACAACACATTAGAATCGTGTCACTATCCGATTATTCTAATGTGCTGCCACTTACAAGTATCATCAGAAACATAATATATAGTGTACGAGTACACAGCGAGTTTGTCATCTAAAATTGGCCCACATAATCATTAGCACTGCGGTAACTGGCAATATATACTACAACACAAGATATTTATAGGGCCATAAGGGCGCCTAGAATCTGCAGTATTCTTTGATAAGTAACCAAAATGTATGGTCATTAAATGAAAAGAAACTAATTAATTTCATTTCATGTAACTACTGGTGATGATAATGTAATACACTTACCTTGGAAATGTCCAATGTGAACAGAAAATTTCAATGTAAAACCGATGTCTTCTGCACAATGCCTGTATCAACTGTGAATAATACAAATACTTTCCCTAAACTCTGCAGTTATCAGATAACAGCAGGATCATATTTCAAGACAATGAACTACTGAACACAACAGAGTGACCAGTTGTGTGTAGTTGCAGAGATGGACTAGCAGTGATGAATGAGGTAAAATTAAATTTGAACCACTTTCCTGCAATTATTACACACAAGCCCTTATGGCTCTAGAGCACATGTAGATCAGCCCTTATGGCTTTCAAAATTCCTCCTATATGATGATGAGCCCTTATGACTTTAATCAAAATAATACATTAATTATTTCAGGTAAGCTCCAATATTTTTTTAATACTTAGATATCATATTTAGCTATCATAATATACACCCAACTCATTTTTGGCCAAATATGGAGATGAGCCCTTATGGCTCTGATAGGGCGACATGGGTGTTGGCTATGTAAGGAAAATATGGACGATGACAAATACGTATATGACGTTTTACGCAAATCCAACTTACGGTAGCAGAGATAGTAGGTAACCAAACATTTGAACGAACATCGTTATCAGACAGACGAACAGACCGACTCGGTGGCATGGTATTACAATCAATCACTATAGTTAGATGCATCGCAGTTTCGTATATATCTTCAATTATATTGTGTTTGACACTGGGCATTGGCATTTTATTGGTGTCTTTGTCTTCTTACATAATTGTATCAATCGGCAACATACATTACTAGTATTCTATCCAGGTATCTCCCAGCAGACTCATTGTAACTGAAGGCCATTCGGCAGGTCACGTGACCGTTACGTCGACGGCTCCGCCCCAGTTCTACTGCTGTAGGGGATGTAAAGGGGAATGCCAAGTTCACATCGCCGGCACCTTCCATTACGACAGACACGATCAGAAATGTGGGAAACAAGTCATAGGTATGTTAAATGCTGAATGCTATTCAACTGTTTCACTAACACAATGGAAAATTGTATGGAACTGTAGTATTATGAAAACGCTGATATATGCAACAGTTACCAACGATATCACTATTTATACGATATGTTCGTTTCCTTTTTGTACAATATTAATGTGCATTTTGTGTGAAAGTTTCTGCAATATGTGTTATCGTTTTATTTCATAACAAAACGTATACCTCAGCAGCTCCGATAATATCGTCTATCACACGATCAGTAATGTTATATCGTGTTGCCCTATTTGTGTTCGGCAGTCTACGAGTTTGCATGATTACAGTTCATTTTGTGCATAGTATGGTTGCCTTTTTATTTTTGCATTTGTTATTATCTTTGTAAGACATGCTGGTCTTTCGTCGCCGTTGGTGCATCCGCGGACCATATCCAATCGACTATAGTTCCTAGTACAAGACTTCCATATCGTGGGTGTGCTTAATTGTTCTAGTTCACGACCATGGTTTGTCTGGTGATCTAGAAATAGTTTTGTTGTGTCTGTAGTATGGTAGGCTTATGAATTGTAATGTCTGTACTTATATACCATATTCCGTATTTGTGTGTGCATGTAATTGCTAAGCACACGGCAGCAATCACCAAATGCATACCATAGTTAAGTGCTTAATGTTCTCATTTCAAAGTACTGTTTGTTTATTGGCTCTCTGGTAGAGTCTAATGTCTGATACGGATTCATTATACAACCCTATCTACTTTCAGCACAGGCCGTGGTACAAAGCACGAACCCGCCACATTACAACAAGCCCATATGCGGATTCGCCTTAACGATATCAAACTGGAATCTGGCCAACACCATATCGGTGAAGGCCACGCTAGACGGTCGTCGGGATGGTGACCACACCAATTCACTGTCCATACAGGCGCACGTCTACAACCAACCCACTGCCGCACAAATCACTGTCCCAACCCACAAGTATTCAGATCGCCACAGTTGCCGTAAGTTATATATCATAATTGAATGATCATTGGAAGGAAGGGACTAAGTCCGACTGACTCTTTAATTTATAGTCCTATACTATCGGCGCACGACTGCAACTAACACAGTCAAACCCAGAAGTGTTGAGATCGCCACAGTTTGCGTATGTTATACACCACCATTGAAGCGGTTAGTGGAAGAACGAGGCTACATCCCTAAAGGACTCATTCTTCGACTGACTCCTCCAATTTAGTTTGCATCCAATTCCATCGGAACGACGGCACACGATGTTGGTTATGGGATGTTGATATATGTTGCCTGACTACTTGTGATATGCCTGTAAATGTGTGCATCACCTTATTTAACTTAGATATACCTTTACCGTACTAAGAATATTAATCGCTTTAGCAACACAGATAATGTGGTGGCCTATGACATCCATTAATATTAATAAGCTAGTATTCAGGTTGTTGTGTTCCGTTACGTTATGAAAACGGCGCGTCCTTCGGTTAATAAATAAATGTATATAATAAGTCGATCGGACTCGATTAATGGTATACTTTTCCAAACCCTCAGAAGAAATATTGGAAATTTTGGAAATGATGTTTAGACTACAGTAACTTCTAATATATTTCCTATTGCAGCTTCGTATGTCAACAGTAGTATACAATTATTAATTTCCCTCCAGTTCTGCCGTTTAGTTAGTAAATTAAAACTCTGTTTCAAACGCAATTCATTATTATTCGTTCCCATGTGTTACTGCCTATCGTTCCCATCAATGTACCAATGTCTTTTCTCTTGTATTTGTAGGTCACGTCAAAGGACATCTATCACCGCTCCTCTATATGCAAGTCACTGAACGACCCTCATATGACAACGTTTGATGGCCAGTAAGTCTAGCTACTATTGTCACTTACATGTGTCTATTGTTGTGTGCATACCATTGCACCCAAGTGATAACTTACATGTAGCACAATGATTGCAAAATGCTGTGATCAAATAAGCACTTTATCGGGCTCTTTGTTTGTTTCTTTGATTGTTTGTTGGTGTTTAGCGGCCTATCAACAGCTAATTAATCGTCATTCAATGTCGGGTAAATGGGTTTAGTACTAAATCCCATATATTACCTGTACAAATGGGGGAAAATCCTCTGAAATCAAAATAATCCTGATCTGGTGCCAGGTCCTCGCCACACCAGAATAACTTGGCCCCCTCCCAAAAGAAGTAGGATCAGTAATAATCGTTCTATTTTCATAATGGGCAATAACCCAATTCAACTCACAGGTAACAAAAGAGCTAAAGATAAAAACGTACCCGAGGGCCAAACCAGGCATATCGTGATTCCTATAAGAAGGAACTCCTACCGTTAATTTACGCCGTCGCGTACGCCCGACCCACAACCCACCATTATCGGGATGTCATCTAATAGCAATGGTTTAAAGATACGCTGATCTGAACTTGACGTTTTGTATCAATAGTTACGTAATTATTATCTGTCGTACCATTTGTTATTTCAAAGTCATTTATTTTACGGCACGACACAGCTATATACGTGCGATCGTTTAGTGTTGTAGTTACCTGGAACATACCTGGATGAGCACACAAATAACACATACTTGTTATTTTTCAATTTGGTCACAACGCCAATTTGAAAGCGACGCACACTATATATAGAGTGATGAATATTTTAAATGCTCATGGCTGATACTGATTCCCTTGTTTTCAGACACTATAACAACATGCATACTGGCGAGTTCATACTCTACAGACACACCACAATGCCATTTGAGGTAAGTTAATACGTTGGAATAGCAGCCAATGGTAACTTTTGTAACGAAATACAGTGGAATCTCTTCAAACCGGACACCTTGGGAGGTCCCCAGGTTGTTCAGTTTTGAGATGTTCCACTGTAAATCAGACATGTTAGCGCTTCATGCCACATTCTAGTGTTTTGCAATCATGAATAGTCATGATTATAATCAGAGATACATGGCAGCGAAACACATCTAAGTTAAACATCCATATTTTCCTGAGTGTTCGGTTTAGAGGGGTCCCACTTTATTTGAAAATGTAATACAATATTTGAAAGTATGTATGCCACACCATACGCTAAACTTAGGAGCATAAATTCCAATCTACAGGTTAGAGCGCAGTATCAGCAATGCTCGTCCAGAAACCGTGCATCCTGCAACTGTGCGGTTTCCGTGAAGTCTGGCGATGACATAATTACGATTACTGGCTGTCAATCAACCACAGAATATCATGGACACGGTCATCATGGTCACCACGGTCACGGTCACAGCTCTAGCACGCCTATGACTATACAGATATACAAGAATGGTCAGTTTACACCGGGTACCTCTATCCGGCGTTATGGATGTGGTCAGAAATACGAGGTAACTTTCGACTTAACCTTCGTTTAAACATATGTATTAGACTGTTTGCACCGGGTACCTCTATCCGGCGTTATGAAAGTGGTCAGAAAAACGAGGTAACTTTCGTCTTAACCTTAGTTTAAACATATTTATTAGACTATGTGCACCGGGTACCTCAATCCGGCGTTATGGATGTGCTCAGAAATACGAGGTATCTTTCGTCTTAACCTTCGTTCAAACATATTTATTAGACTATTTGCAAACAAATATGTACATAACAGTAATTTAGATTGGATTGAAAGCGAACACGTATTGAAATCCTTTTCTTATCATTATACATTGTATTCGTGTATTTGTACGTTTGTTCTACGCATATAAAATGTATGCAACGAATTAAATTTCTCTATGAATGACAACAGTCATTGATGAATATAAAACTTATACATGTCAAATACAACTGTACCTGTTTATTGGTGAACTGATTAAACACACTGAGTTAAGTCGGAGATTTACGTATTGCAGATTGAACTGCCCACTGGGACAGTCGTAACAATTCAACAGAGTTATAAGCCATTTGTCAACGTCTGGATCAAAGCATCCGGGCCGGACTGGGAACACACCTCAGGTAGGCATACCTATCTAGCTAAGTATACTTTGATGGAGAAATCATTTATTTATCCCGAAATGCATTATTCATACAAATGGATTATTTCATATATAACTAACGACTGCATATATTTGATGATCAAATGTATGCAGAATTATTATGCTCAATTTATTACATTATCACAGCCAAAATGGATGATGTGATAATGTAGTAAAAAAAGTACAATAAAAGTTAAAAATTGTCTCCTTAAATTGAAAATTTCTCCCTCAAAGTGTATTTAGCAAGATAAGTATACTTTTCAATTTTGGTGAAATCGGCTACAGGTAAGGGTGGGGCCGTTTTCTAATTTTGCTGGCTCCTCTGTCTGCTATGGATGTTATTTTATATGACAAGTTGTCAAGTTCAAAATTTGCCAAGATGCTACTTATATTGACGTGTGTGTAGCATATACGTCATATACGGGATTTTCAATTAACGTTCGCTTGGTGCAATTTCATAAACACACATATTTAGTTAATTGGCAATCACATCACTTCAAATATTAATGTGCCATATTTACAGGTCTATGCGGTTCCTATGACGGCAACAGACGCAATGATCTATCTACAAGTACTGCTGACCATATAGTTCACTGGAAGTAAGTTGCCGATACCTATATGGCATACACTGGGTTTAAACAATTTTCCGAAATTGCGTAAAATAATGAAAATGCAATGACAAAACAGATAAGGCTGTAACCCATCTTTTAAGATTCCTGAAGTGATAGTTTTAATTAAAGCACACATGTACGATTCATTCTTTTCACAACAATGGAATATTCCATGTCAAGTGAAAAATGTTTGAATACTTTAATAATACAGATACTGTCTCTTTCACAAGGAGGTCTGCTTATAACTACATGTATACATTATAACACGTGATGCCAGCGGATTGGTAGGCGATTTGGTCAAGTTGTACATACCGAAAGGAGATTGAAAAGCCAGATAAACCAGATAATTACCCAACTCCCTATATAAGTTGATATTACATAGTTATGACTATTTCCCTGAGAAATGGATCTGGGAAATATTTCCGCGTGCCCGTGGAATAGTCAAAATTATTATCGCCCCAGAAAACCATGACCTCATGACTTGTTGGTCGAAAATCACCTCATCAAATTCTTCGCAATTGATATCTGTCCGTCGATGCGCCACAGCACAACATCACTTTCATTGTATCACATACAGTACATTACAGTTTCATTAATAAAACAGTTATTTCATGGTCATTTGGGGGACAGTCAAAACATATTTGCCCTCGGTGCTGTGGACGATCCGAGGAACTATTGCCCTCGGCCTTCGGCCGCTGAACAATAGTGTCTCGGTCGTCCACAGAACCTCGGGGCAATCGTTTTAACTGTTCCTCGAATTACCATGAACTGACTGTATACTATAACTATTGAAGGTCATGCAAAACAGGCTAACATATAGCGTTACTCACAAGAATATTAAGCCATTAATTTACACCATAGGTCAGAGTACATGATTATCATATGGCCATCATGTTGCTGCATTCATTTCCAGGACGCTCAGTGATTTTACATCTTCAGACCGAAGATCACCCAATGAAAAATAATATTGCGTTAACGTCAATTTTAACTTGTCATCACATTTGTCTTACTTGCCATGTATAGTATTGCATGAGATGGTGCAAGTTATAACATACATGCGGGCAGTAACTCTGCATGACTCCCATAATGTTACGGACGGTACAGGAGTTTTGCATAGTTGCTGCCTAGAACTAAATGTATCCGCAATTTTATTGCGCAATTCGCTATGCTACAAAATGCCACCGAGTTTCAAAGAGTTACTATCCGCAACTAATTATCATGGTTATAAAGTATCCGCAGAATGTGGTCTGTCGACGCACGTAGGGCCCCTATTTGAGAAACTCATACAAACACTTTCAAATAAAAGAACAGACAGACGATCAGTAGCGAGGGTAATTGTATTAAAGTGGAAGGATGTATCATTACTAAGTAATGCATGTATGAAATATGAAGATATTAACTGAAGGCAAACATAACTTATAGGTGATATAAGATACTCTTACGAAAAGTTTTAAAAATTTAACGGACGGACGGACGGACGGACAGACAGACGGACAAACAGACAGGGCGAAACATATAGGGCACCGCCGATTCTCGGCGGGGCCCTAAGAATGGTAACCCCTTTCTTGAATTTGGTATATACATGTAGGAAACTACAGCAACTCTTACAAAAACTTTCAAATAAATAAACTGACGGACGGACGATCAGTAGCGAGGGTAATTGTATTAATGTGTAATGATTTACAGTTACATGTACTTAGTAATGTATGCATGCAATATGAAGATATTAGCTGAAGGCAAACAGAAAGTATAGGTGATTTGAGAACTAACAAAAACTTTCAATAAATAAACGGACGGACACACGGACGGACAGGACGAAACATATAGGGCACCGCCGATTCTCGGCGGGGCCTTAAAACATGTTTACCTTATAAACCAGGTGAACATAAGTTCTCAGAAATATTGACTTTGGGCGGTCGGACGTGGGCCATATGCAAAATAAAGCACCATCCCTATACACACATCGTGGACAAATATGAAAATCGGTGAAGTGGTTCACGAGTTATTGAAACATGAAAGGTGTTACTAACGTTCGCACGTAGTACATGGACTAACGCTATATCCATTCTCGCCTATTTGCGAGGGGATAATAAACTCATGTTCATTCTATCCACAGAGCGGATGTTCGCTCAACGTTCTTCCATGGAGTGAGCGCGTCATCCCAGACAAATGGTGCCTACTACTGTAGCTGCGTCCAGGGCAAGGACTCTATATGTACTTACGGCATGGGAGCCATCACATGTGGAAAATCAAGTAGGCCATGTCGGACATACAGTTGTGACTGGAGAAATGGGGCTTATAGGATTTGTGACCCGTGGCAGCTCTTGATCAAATAAGCCACTATTGTAGCCTGATAAATATATATATTCCTTGTTAGAAGCATGACGGATGTATCAGTGATGGAATGGCGACCAGTGCAGGTCCTGATCAAATAACACTGTACTACTGTATCCTGACAAATATCTTGTATATTGCTTGTTAGAAGCTTGAGATGCGTTTTATTAATGGAATGGCGAACAGTGCAGATCCCGATCGGACTGATAGGATGCACATATTGATCTGTATCTACATTGGTTGCACCAAAAACAAACATACAACTCATTTCTCCACAGCCATACATGACACATTCTCTTTTATTGCTTGAGTGCAATTCGCAAATTTCAAATGAGTACTTGGTCAACATTAACTTAGGTTCCTCCACAGTGTATTCGTGCATTATTTAATGCACTTGTATATGTATTAGTGGTGTGGTAGGATATATCAAAGACGTGCATGCTATGCATTGTATAATTCATTGTCAGTGGAATTGTAGGGTATGATATCACAGACATACTAATGAGGCAAGCATTGAGACCAGCAAATACAAGACATCGGCGGCAAACACAAGCAAATACAACGGTGATTGTGGATGCTTTTGAACAGGTATATTAAACGCCCACAAACATACGTGTAAAATATATGCAACATTTGATATTTTCGAGCAAGACCGTGTACAATAACGAACACGTTTTCATCGTACAGTTCATTACATTAACTGGGAAAGGGTGCGGATGCATATTAGCTGCTCTGTTGTATGTGGGGTTGTAATTAGATATGTCAGTAAAATATGACAGAACGCATATTAGGTATAATGATGAATAAGCTTGATCATAGACTACAATTTAAAATACATACAAATGGCCAGTCGGACACAAGTTAGCGGACAAAACAGTGGGATACCTTGCTCTACATGACGCTACAATAGCGATATCAGATCAGAAGCATACCAACAACCCAATAAGGCCATGCCATTATTTGTCTCTGTTAAGCGTCCACCCACATGGCCAACACCTATCTACTTATCCGGTAAAAACAAACAAGGTATTGAAGGGAAAAAAATGAATGTAAATTTGTTAGCATAAATTTAAATTTCCGCCAGCAAACTTTATAAAAAATATGAAGAAACTACTCTAATTAAACTTTTTAAGTGTAATTTCATGAACGGATATAAAACGTGCAAACTTCCCCAATCAGTGTTCATATTACTTCACCAGTAAACAGTGTCATATAGCATACAGAGTTGTTTTTTTTTCTTCACAGAACCGCTCTCAAAATCTACCCGCACGCGGACGCTAACAGAGAAATAACTGTGTACGACCTAAACGATAACAAACCTCACATTGGTGTATTGGTATCGTCTGTATATCGATATACATGTATAGAGAACATCATACTGGTGTACAATCATCAGGTTAGGAAATGTATCTGAATTCGAAACCAGAACTAATAAACTTCATCAAAAACATTATCCAGGTATAGTATTTATCAGGTAACAATATCAAGGTACATGATCACGTGGTTACAACAACAACAACAATGCTGGGAGTTCGGCACATACTTATGTCGTTTTTACGAAGTACCAAGACCACCAAATGCAGCTTAACACGACGCGCTTAATGCGCCATACTTCATAAAATTCCGTTACATAATAATGATAAAAATAAAAGAATACGTACTTTGAATCGGAGGGCTTCTGGAAGTTTCAGTACGTGTTGTTGTTGTTGTTGTTGTTGTTGTTGTTGTTGTTGTTGTAACCACGTGATCATACACCTTGAATATAAGTTATATACATTGACATGTACTCATGTAAACTTTTGATTTCAGCAGGACACGAACATCACAAAGGAAGAAGCCATCGAGTTCTGCCAGAACGAAATAGTGAACAGTACTGTCACTGAGTCCTGCAAGCCGATACTCACGTCGAATGTCACGCAGCAGATAGAAAATTGCGCACATGACTATGAAGTTAGTTTCTAATGCACTCTATAAATGTCACGCAATCTGATTGGCTGATGGTCATATATTACAGGTATATCATTGTTGATGAACGGTCGCAAATTGTTTCAATTTGTATTCCTACGCCAGTAGTAAAGGAGTGCATTAGCAATAGGTTAACACCATTGTAATTTTGAAATTTGCGGCGTACATCAGAAATAATAGGTCGGCCATGTTTAGTGGCTCCGCCACGGTCATGCAAGGCCGGGCAAACGGGTTCGATCCCGAAGTTAACCTGCTGCATGGGGGAGGGGGGGGGGGGGGGAGATTACAAAATCAAAACGGAATATTTACATCGAGAATATATATATTCAGCCCTGAAATTAGAATAACCTAACCTGCTTACAGGTCCATACCACACCAAAGTCACTTAGCCCCTTCCCCTAAAATAGGATTACGAATAATCACAATACTCCCATAAGGGGTATAACCAGATTCAACTGTCACATACAAAATGCCAAAGACGTATGTGAGGGCCAAACAAGGTCTTCAGTTGGAATTCTGGTAAGGAGGAACCCCGATGTTGAAATTACCCATCGCATGCGCCCAGTGAACCTGCCACCCACATTGCAGAATGATGTCAATATAATATATAACAAGTCCCATGGTAAGAGAGAAAATGTGTATACATGTATAGCACTATGTGTTCTAAACCCGTTAACCCCGAAAGCCCGCTCAAGCTGTTTATGCAAACAGTGTAGATCCAGTTGAGTCGGCTCATAACGAGCCGTCTCATCTGGATCTGCACTTTTTGAAAGTAATATTCATATCTTTGAGAACAAAAGCACCCCTATTCCATAAATGGACTAAGCTGAAAATAAGTTTGTGATGACTGCATTGGCTGCAAAATTAACATATCAAAATCCATTCCAGTTACCTAGGGGTGAAAGGGTTAATGATTTACCATGTTTGTTATGTTTCAAGTGTCTTACCTTGCAAAAGGATTGCAAAAACTAAAATGTGCACAACACACTTAATGAAATTATTTGTACGTATATGACGTGACTGTGGCTGGCAAAATGGGGCTTCTGGGGTCTGCGACATGTGTAGATCCAGATCAGCCTGTCCATCCTCGCAGTCGGATCAGGGCATGCACTGTTCGCCATTCCATCAATGAAACACCCGACATGCTTCTAACAAGCAATACAGATCGTTATCACGCTACAAGTGTGTGCATTTGATCAGGAGCTGAACTGGTCACAAATCCTATAAGCACTATTTATGCAGTGAGGGCCACATATGACATTGGGTATATCAGAGCTCAAGATAAGGGGCGTATTGGCGTATTTTACACACTTATTTTTATCAGAATACGCATTGATTATCAAATGTGTGAGTACAAAATACCCACAGCAATGTGAAAATACGCATTAATTTTCAAACTGAATACTGTAATAAAGTTGAACATTTACTTAGTTGAGCTGCAAAAAGCAAAAACTGTTTGCTTTTTGTAACTCAACTAAGTAAATGTTCAACTGAACCGTATTGCAGTATACATGTATGTATATACATCAGTGAAGGAGTAATAATACACACAAATAAGTGAATGGTTAAATTTGTTTTATGTATGATCATTTGTTCCCTATTTAATAATGAAGAAAATCAATAATCCAGTTGTATAAATAAAATATGCATTTAATTTTAAATCAGGGGTACAATACTCTTTAGACACAAAACTTATCTGGTTTTGTTTGTTTATTTGTTTGTTTAACGGCCTATCAACAGCTAAGGTCAGTTAAGGCCGGGTCAATGGGTTTAGTACTAAATCCATTATTATTACGTGTACAAGTACATGTACATTTTCTCGTGGGGTTAGTGCCAGAACAGGTTATCTCCATATTTTCTACTTTCGAGAAAAATGTGGTTAAAGTTTTAAGACATCAGGAAATAGATGGATATCGGTTGTTTCCATTTAAAATTAAAGAAATAAGTAATATGCATACACCAACTATGTTTTATTGGTTTTGCTTGCTTTATTTGCGAATTATCAGATAAACAAACTTATAGCTGGTTCTGGCATAACAAAATTGTCCAATAAATGTCTAAATGGAAATTCCAGAATAGGTTAACTTTCAATAACTCGTTCTGGTTCCAAAAAACTGAAAGGAACGTGCCGTGAAACAGAATGCAAAAACAAGATATATAAAGGTAACTAGTTTTAGAATTTACATCAGTGTAATCAGATCCCTGCTTTAGAGAACCAGAACAGTCTACTAAAACATAACATATTTTAGCTCCAACAGACTATGTCATTGAATGCGGAAACATGTGTGTTAAAAAATAATCTATGCGACATTAACCTGTTTTGGCGGAGCAACTTGCATCTTATTAATGTATCAAGAAAAGTGCATTCCATGATTAATTGCTATAAAGTTATACAATAGTATCTGAGACATTAAATGTGAACATATTTTTGAAATGTATATTAATTATTTAGCATTCTATGTAAACTATTTGAGTAAAGAATAATAAAAAGTGAATGGGGTTACAAAATAAAATTAGTATTTAAACATACAAGATAACTGTAAACAACATGTCGCAGCCACCACGGGGTGGATAGTATTTTAATAACAACCTTAACTCAAAACCCAGACGGACGGATACAGGCATGCGCGCCAAAGTGCCGGCTATATCACGCGTTCTGCAAGCAGAAGCGACAATGTATGATGAACAAATGGAAATATTTTATGTAAACTATTCGGCGAACTTCAACATCAATAATACTATATTATCTACTTTTAAATGCAATGTATTAGTATATGTGCCATCTTAAAGCTGCTTCTCAAATATCCTCTATTAAAATCTCTAAAAATCATAAATGAAAATCTATAGGCAGTGACACAGATAAAACTGTCTGTCTACATTTGTAGACTCTATTTTGCAATTGGGTAAGCGTTACATTATTTTGTATTCAATGTGTTTGCATTTTAAACAATCCTGTTACTATTTAATAATATAATATTCATTAATCATTCTTTTAGTTTTTACACCCAACATAATTATACTAACCTATTTGGAATAAATTTGCAATACGCCACTAAATTACATTCTAATCCCGCTTATAACGCTGTCTTTCACCGAACTACAGATGCTGTATTCCATAAGAAACCAAGTTTCAAGCCATCATTCAGCAAGAGCATTGATCCTTTAATACACGATGCTGGCTTAGATCTGGATCGCATTGCCAAATACGCTGTCCCAGATACTCCAAATACCGTGGCAGTTGGAGCAGCCCAATGTGATATTCGAACTTAGTCAGCACACGAAAGCAACAACTGATCCATCCATGTTTAAATCACTTTTCTTGAATTTAAAGACAGGTACAATACATACACTCTACTTTTCACAGATGGCTCAAAGGACGGGGACCGGGTAGCTGCCTCTGCCGCTGTCCCTAAGCGAGATCTTCAATCCAGACTCCCAGATAAATCTTCGATATTGTCTGCGGAATTGAGGGCTATTTTGCTTGCTCTTGATTTTTCGAAAGTATCTTGGAGAAAGCAATTAATTTTATTTCAGACTCATTATCATCACTACAAGCTTTGTACAACATGAAGCTTGAGCATCCACTTATCCGCCAAATCATCGAGCTACACCATCTTTTACTTTCGTCTGGCAAGGATATTATTTTTTGTTGGCTCCCCAGTCATACTGGTATCAAGAGCAATGACAGGGCAGATAGTGCTGCCAAAGCCGCCCTGGAGCTACCGACTTCTAATTTTCTTGTTTGCTATCATGATTTTAAATCATCCATCAACTCATTCATCTATGATACAATGCAGACCCGGTGGGATCTGCCCACATAAATCAAACTTCATGCTGTGAAACCGACTTTGGGCGAATGGACTCTTGGCTTCAGATATGTACGCCGTGATGAAGTTGTCCTTAGTCGATTGCGCATTGGACATACACGACTAACGCATTCGTATACGTTCAAATGTGAGCCGCGTCCATGGTGTATTCCATGCCACAGCGTGCTTACCGTGCAACACATCCTACTGGACTGTATCGACTTTGCCGACATTCGACGCAAACACTTCAATGTTACTTCACTTGAGTTACTTGTATCAGAAGATATGATGTTTATCATTGTATGTACATGTATATGCATGTGGCTCATTTATATTATTCATCATATTAATATTTTACCCTAATCATCTGATTACCTACCACATCTAACATAGTATTTTACTATTATTTATATTCTTCATTTACATTGCTTGGCCCTAACTGATACTTTATTGTGTTGATGGGCCTTTAAACACCATTCCATTCCATTCTGGTATTGAAGTCAAATGCTATATCCCCTAATCCACAGCCGAACCCCGTGACACAGACAAACATGTTATGACTTAAGTATGAAAACAAGAGATTGTTACTTTCGATGACATAGCTTCAAAGAAGAAAACATTAGGACTGACTGAAAGTGATTGAAACATCAACTGCAATATAAAGGAATTTAAAATTAAAACTAGAATATGCCTTCATAGAACACAGCATGTCCCACCAGAGGCATTGCCAGAGAAACACTTACAACCTTTGGACAGATGGGTGGGACGGCTAGTATAGACGGACAGATGGACAAGGGTAACACTATAATTATGCCTCCTCCACTATCATGGTGAGGCTTAAAATGAAAGTTATGACATGTTCCCATCAACAACCCAGTTCGCACATAAATGTCGCATACTCTTATTCTTTCACATCATATTTGTTTTTAAAACAATGTAGATGTTAAGGAGATTTTGTGGATAAACAGGCTAATATGCATATATACCATAAATGACATTTACAATGTAATAACATCAATGAACTAATGGCCTAGTTTGAAACACAATTTGATCGCCATATTTAAAATGATTAATGTTCCAACGTGGCATGTCTGTTGCACGGAGGGGTGAATCATCTGTTGGTACAACATCGGAAACATTATTGTCGTCATTTTGAACATGATTACTGTTCTCACATGGTATGTATGTTTCACATGGTATGTATGTTGCATAAAGGGGTGGTTCGTCTGTTGGTGCAGCATCGGACACAATATTTTCGTCATTTCGAACATGATTGCTCTTCAGACATGGTATGTCTGTTGCACAAATGGGTGGGTCATCTGTTGGTGCAGCATCGTACACAGTTGTGTCGTCATTTTGAACATGATTGCTCTTCAGACATGGTATGTCTGTTGCACAAATGGGTGGGTCATCTGTTGGTGCAGCATCGTACACAGTTGTGTCGTCATTTTGAACATGATTGCTGTTCTCACATGGTATGTATGTTTCACATAGTATGTTATCATGCTGCAGCCTTGTACACAGCTTTGTTGTCATTTTGCTCATTGATTGCTCTTCTCACATGGTCTATCTGTGCTGCAGAAGGGAACCTCTATGGAAACAACGTTCATGTCTATTTGATTCAGACTAGCAATAATTTCACCACCGTCTTCCCAGTCTGACCATTCACGTTTTGCCATCCTGATTATGTAATAACTACAGACTGTTTCATGATACATGCCTTTGCTGTCATGCCCGCTAAGGAAACTTATACATGGAATAACAAAACTAATTTACTCGGGGAATTAAGATAACATATAGCATATATTACAAAAGTTATTGCAATTTAGCAGTAATGCATGAACCAGTGCATGAGATAATGTGCCTTATCACATGTGAGCTGCTCGATGTTTAAGATTTTGAAAATTTGCCATTTTCCTCGAAAATAATGTCTAGGGCTGGCGAAAATTTCAGAGTAAATGTATAATTATATTCCACATGTGCAGTGGAATTTTCGCCAACATTTGATCCAATTTGCGGAAACTATTGTTTTATTTCAAAATAATTTTCTGCGAAAATCGTACATGCAATAAAGCACATTATCTCATGCGCTGGCTCAAATATAATAAAACTAGAACATATGTACATGGCTATGGGACCAGGATGTCCCCATACATTTATATATCAATTGAAACACATAAAAATAATATAATTATGGGAACGCAAGGAAGCGACAAATTCATAACAGTAATTTATAATGCAAATGTCACCACATAAAACACATTCAATACATATGTGGAGACACAACGATACGGCAATTCAATAAGCTTGCTTTCTTATGGAGTGTTCACTGTCAAATATATTGATTGGTCAGACTATTACCCGTATAGTTTGAAATCTTGCTTCGAGCTTGTTTGTGCAAAGACAAATAATAAATTGTCAACGATTTTTAACAATCTTGAATATGGACAAATTCTAGAGCAAATAATTATGCAAACAACAATCATTCTATGTGGTCCATGTTGTAAACTAATAACATAATATTCCATTCATATTTTGCAGACAGCAATCGAGTTGTTACATTGTATAGCTTAACGATTTCACCTCTGAATAGCTATATGGATTGGCTTATGTTAATTTTATGACCAATCCAGTTTTGGCAAGTGTCACTTGGACCAGTAGATTTATAAAAACAGGTAAAACATACTATCCTTTTTAAACATTGAATACTTCCACATCACATTACAATTTGCATGCTGGCATATAATGAGTACTATAAGTGTACAAGTTCCGCAATATAATTACAATGTAACCATTAACTGTGTGGAGAATTCGATCAAATTCTGCAGCTGACTTTAACTGTAAAATATGAATACTGGGAACCAAAACAGGTTATTTCTGGATAGGGTGTTAGCACTGCAATACATCTACTGATAAGGCAGGCAATTATCCCGGCCATAATCACCAAATTCATGATAGCAGTTTTTGTCCGGACAGCCATACATCACACAGGCTGCTGGGACTGAAACAGGTTATCGTACAATAGCTGGTTTTGGTTAACTTATGTTTAGATCCCAGGTAGACAGAGCTACGTTCTGATAACCTGTTCTGGCACAAAAATAATGACATATTAAAGGTGAAATAGAAATTCCAAAACCACTTAGCTCTGTATAGCTGGGACTGGCACTAACACTTTTGTGTATTATACAATAGTTGGTTTTGGTCTTAATCAATATCTTTAACATTTTTGAAGATATAGCTCTGAAAATTGTAGACATTGTAAGACTAAATGTCAGCAATATTTAAATGAGAAAATCTAAATTTCGCCCAATTGGGTCGGTAACCTCTTCTAGCACTAACCCCGCGATTTGTTCCCTATTTAATAATGAAGAAAATCAATAATCCTGTTGTATACATAAAATATGCATTTAATTTGAAATCAGGGGTACAATACTCTTTGGACACAAAACTTATCTGGTTTTGTTTGTTTGTTTGTTTGTTTGTTTGTTTGTTTGTTTGTTTGTTTGTTTGTTTGTTTGTTTAACGGCCTAAGGTCAGTTAAGGCCGGGTCAATGGGTTTGGTACTAAATCCCATATATTACCTGTACAAGTACATGTACATTTTTCAAGTACATGTACAAATGCAAAGCTTATCTGGAGCTCCGGGGTATATTCTCATTTATCCAGGTTACAGGCAGTAAGGTGTGGGCCAGTGATGCCCTGCGAGATATTGCCGTAGACTGCATTGAAGAAGCAATAATGTTAACTGAGCTCAATGACACAGTAAACGCAACTGCTGCAGCTCCAGAGATTCCCGATAATATTATAGCGATATTGTCGAATATGTGCCTCGAGGATTGTGGGAAGAATGGGAAATGTGCTGGAGGTGAGGCTATAAATGGTGTCCAAACTATAAATACTGGAACATATGATTTTGACTTTTAACTCGCAGAGTTTTATTTATGGTTGTTCGTAATACAGTAATCTATGTCTGCTTAATTGTATGTGTTTATTGTCATCTCTCACCGATAACGTCAGTTCATGATCGCAAACCACATATACCTGTTGTGCTGTGCCCGTATGCCCGATTTACAGTGGAGCCTCTCGAAACAGGACACCTTGGTTTAGAGAGGTTCCAGTGTATCTGATAATGATATTGTCCCCGTGCCCATAGGATACATGGAAGTGGGGATATAGTGTTAGTGCATGTACGTACGTATGCATGTGCGTAGGTACATAATTATGTTAGTAATACAGCATATCTTAATAACTGATGAACCCGACTTCACCGATTTTAATAATATTTGGCCGCAATGTGTGTCTCGAGATGGTGTTTTGTTTTGCATACATTCCTCATCTGAACACCCAATGTCACTGAGGACTTATGTTCACCTTGTTGGTAAGGCAAATACGCTGAAGTCAATAACTGCTGAACCCCTTCAGCGATTTCAATAATATTTGGCCACTATGTCTGTCTAAGAATGGTGCTTTATTTCACATACACACCACTAGAAACAAAATTGCTACACCGCCATGATATCTCTTGTAGCTAACACCCCACATCTTAACGCCCAAGGTTAATGTGACCCAGGACTTGCGTTCATTTTATTATGAAGACTGCCAGCGAGGGGATAATCTTAGTGATAACAAGCCCTTGTTTATGTTATGGGCAGGTGCGGATGAGAATTTGCAAATGATTGCTCTCTGGCTTAATGTATACGAAACTAAGATTGCATTTATCAGAAAAAGCTTTGCACTGTCACCTTGTGATCAGTAGCCTATTTCACCAACATTGCAAATTATACTTTTCTAGCAAAGTATACTTTGAGGGAGAAATTTTCAGTTTTAGGATAAATTTATTAATTTGTATTATACTGAATTTATTACATTATCACAGCCAAAATGGCTGTGATAATGTAATAAATTCAGTATAATAATTATGCATACTTTTAATCATCAAATATATGCAGTCGTTAGTTCTATATGAAATAATGCATTTCAGGAAAAATAAATGATTACTCCATCAAAGTATACTTTGCTAGAAAAGTATACTTTGCAATGTTGGTGAAATCGGCTACTGAACCACGCCTATTCCAGGTATCTGCGAGTGTAATGATGGCTATTCCGGGATTTCCTGCAATATCTCCAAGGAAATGACACCTACCGTCTCACCAGGCCCATTTCTATGCGACAAGTCACAGGCATCAGATTGTACAACGGCCTCCGTGTTCGGGGACGACTTTGTCAACTCTGCTGACTTGACGTGTCATTATGAATACATCACGGTAGGTATTATCCTATACAAGACGAGCCATTTATATTATATAAACAAAAATCCATGTCCCCTGCGGGGCTCCGTACTAAATAGTACGGAGCCACGCAGGTGGCATGGATATTTTGTTATTAATTCGTTCCACGAAATAACAATTCGTTCCCTCAATTTAACAATTCGTTCCCTCGAATTAACAATTTGTTCCCACGATATAACAATTGGGAACAAATTGTTATTTCGTTGGAACAAATTGTCAAATTGAGGGAACGAATTGTCTCTTCGTGGGAACGAATTAATAAAAAAATGAATTCTGCGGGGCTCTGTAATTTAGTACCCAATAAGAAGATGCGCGATATTTGGTGAAGGCAAACAGAAATTATAGGTGATTTGAGAAGAAACTTACACAAACTTTCAAATAAATAAACAGACAGACGGACGTACGATCAGTAGCCACGGTACCAGTAAATGTATTAACCCTTCATACGCTGTTGACGGAAATTGCCGTCTGCTGTTTTTCATTTTTGCTTTAATTATTACAAAAAAATGGTTTTGACAGCACATGAGAATCGTCTCCACTGGAGACGATTCACATGTGCTGTCAAAACCAGGTTTTTGTCTAGAAATATTGAAAATATTTCCAGCAGACGACAACATTTAATTCAGCGTAATAAGGGTTAATGTGGAAGGATGTATCGTTACTAACCAATGCATGTGTGCAATATGAAGATATTAGTTGAAGGCAAACAGAAATTATAGCTGATTTGAGAAACTCTTACAAAAAGTTTCAAATAAATAAATAAACAGACAGATGGACGAACGTACGATCAGTAGCGAGGTTAATTGTATTAATGAGGATGGATGTATATATCGTTACTAAGTAATGCATGTGCGCAATATGAAGATATTAGCTGATTTGAGAAACTCTTACAAAAACTAAACACGTGCTGAGCTGTTGGTCATTGAACACACATTTGTTTGTGAAGAAACAGCTTCCATATATTATCCTGGGCATATTCAATAAATAGAATATACATTTTGGGTTGATTTAAAAAATATATTACTAAATAAGTGGAATGATGTCTTAAAGGTACATGCCCACTAAGTACGTACAACATGTTCTTTATAGGAATTAAATAAGTTTATAATTGTGTCACTATTCCACTAGTTATAAAAATTACGAGTGCATGCTATACTGATCATTTAGTAATATTTATACTAATTAAATGCGTCACTTGAACAAAATAATGTGTTCAACAGATTATAAAGTATGATCATTGCACATCAAAAAATAAATACAGGGAATAAATAGTAATGTCCGGTAACATTTTAAGGAAACACGGTTATCGCCCCTGATATCAGTGTGGAAATTTATGTCCGTCATAAAATGTATAATAATGTGGGGTAATGGTGAATTAATGTTTGTTTTGCCAGAAAATGTAAAACTATTTGGCATAACATTATGCAATCAGTAGACTTGTTTAATACATACAGTGAAATCTCTCTAAACCAGACACAATGGGGATGCCATTGTGTCTACTTTAGACGAGTTTCACTGTAACTTAGTCCATTTTCATGTCTATTCATGATTGAAGATTACACAAAGTGTTCATGGAGTGCTTAATTACAGTGGAAACTCTCTAAACCGGACACCCCGGGGTGTCCGGTTTAGAGAGGTTCAATTGTATCATATTAAATCATCACTCTTTCAAGATCCTCTATTTATGGGTTGTACACTAAACCTATACAGAACTGAAGTACATGTACATTGAAAATTTCAATCTTCCACAGGTTCGAGAAACAATTGTGCGAAAAGGAACAAAACAGACAGTGGCAGCGGCCTACATCTCGTTGAACCAAATCGCCTGTACCCTACCGTCCGCCACCAGTGCGTACATACAAGTGAGCAACGATGGACGGGCGCTTAGCGATGCCGTCGCAGTGCATGTTGTCTACGATTCTGTGTGCCATGATTGCACTGTGGACCTCAACAACACGGTTTCCGTCCATTGTTCCAGGACGGTATGTATTCACAGCCGTAGATGACAAGACAGGACCAGTAGCCAATTCCATAAACATTGCAAAGTATACTTATCTAGCAAAACGTACTTTGAGGGAGTAATCATTTATTTTTCCCGAAATAAATTATTTCATATAGAACTAACGACTGCATATATTTGATGATTAAAAGTATTCAGAATTATTATACTGAATTTATAATATTATTACAGCCAAAATGGCTGTGATAATGTAATAAATTCAATATAATAAAAATTAATATGTAAATGTATCATTAAATTTAAAATTTCTCCCTCAAAGTGTACTTAGTGAGATAAATATACTGAGCAATTTTGGTGAAATCGGCTACTGATGGTCATTATGTTGGTCACATATAGGTATTTTGGTGAATTTGAGTGGAGTTTGTTGTTTTTTTGGTAAGTTACATAGTTTAGTACAACTACTGCTCACACATTACACACGACAGACATTGCCAATTATCTACACATACACCGTTCTGAACTTTTGGGCCCCTTTTATACTGTCAAAATATCCAATAGTAATACGTGTAATTCGCGGGAGGCGACACAAATTGTATGTTGGCAACAATGCACCTACACCACCAGATATCGAAATAACCCACAAAACACCGAAATATGAACCATTCTTCAAGAACCTGTGGTAACAAGATCTAGTCTGCTAATTGAACCCTTACAACACTGAATATAAATGTAGTTTTCTATTTGTTTTCTGCCTATGAAAACATTTTGATAGCGAATGAGATTCTTATGTTGTACTAAAACATATTCACGGTTACCAAACTTGCAAAATCACAAGTATTTTCCTTTGTACTACTTCGGAGATATCATTGGCATGATGGCATTACTATTGGAGTTTGTCAGTTCGACAGTTGCTTAGTTTTAAAGTGAAAGCAAGAAGATGAAACTTAGCAACATGACATTGAACCGACAAATTCCGCCAACATGGATGATGCCTCGGAAGTAGTTCTTAAGGACTGACTTCATAGAATAACATCCTTTGTTTCGAAGACACTAGCGTAAATGTGAATATTTGTAGAATGTGTATCTGACCCTGTCCTTCTTAATGCATACTCCGCTGTACATCGAGTTGTCATCTGAGCCATCTTTGCATGGACAAGCTATATTGGCCAGTTTCACCTCTTGTAGCGTTTGATACAGAGAGCTCAGAACTTGACAAGTAATAAAAGTTAGTGCAATATATTTTAAAAATAATTCTTATCTTATCCGTTATATGAAGCCCATGACAATACCAAGTCTGATTTCGGACGACAAATGTACCTAACACATAAATCTCTACACAGGCTATCGAGAGTGTATAGTCATAAGTATAGGCTATCTTACCTGTACACAAAGTATTTACCATGTAAACTATATTGAGTGCAATAAGGAATATTGATTTTGTATGGACTTGTGCTACTATCATAAATGTATTGCTAGCAGACTATAAGCGGTATAAAGGTTGTAAGGTAAATTTTGTAAATGGCAAAACTTATAAACAATGTATCAATCACGGTGTATACATTGGCATGACATAATTGATAGCACATTGTAAATGGTTATCCTTGCAACATGTTGTACCAAATTGTATTAGTTTATTTGTCATATGTTTGCTGTATGTGTCAAGCGATACAAGAGGTGAAACTCACCGATGGCATGTAAACATTAAGATGGCCGAGATGGAACTCCATGCGCCGTGTAGGATACAGTAACAAAATAATGTTCACATATATCAGAGCTCCAGCTAAGGTGCGTAATTTGGAGGTAAATTTCTTATTTCTCCATCAAAAATGGCAAGTTGGGAGTGCTTTAGAATTGAGACGATTCTAAAGGACTCCCAACTTGCCATTTTCGATGAAGAAATAACAAAATTTCACATCATGTAGGTCAAATTACGCACCTTATACGCACCTTACGCTCTGTATATGTAATACATATATCCCATCACATTTACATATCTAGCAATTATATTTGAATCAAATGAAGGTCATGCATAGCACGGGTCCTTAACAAGAGGATCTCCTGATTTTTCAAGATTAGTAACCTTCATATTTACATATTTACATGTTTAGCAGGGCTCCAGATCAGGAATTAGTAATTTAGTATTGTCACTCCATCAAGCAATTGGGTATTTCAAAATTTTAATTGGGTAAAATAAAATCACACTACTGTTTACACATCAACAGACAGCAATTATTAAATTGTTTGCTTCAAAATGAAAGCATGTCTTGGTATTTCATTAGAATTGTCTCCTTGTAGACAATGCTAATGAAATACCAAGATGTGTTTTCATAGAAAAGCATGCTATATTTGTGGTCTGTTTATTGTTTCCTGCAGCATGATAAAGGTACCACAACATATGTGTTGCTTTTGATACTCACTATTTCTGATTTCAGTTGGGTTTTTGAAAATTTTAATTGGGTATTTAAGCAAATACGCAGCTTATCTGGAGCTCTGTATAGGACCGGCCTATTGATAGATACCCAATATAAACTTGTAACCCAAGTGTCTGTTTAGGACGGTAACTGCGTGATTAACGGAGCCTGCCATGTTAACGGTGCCACAAAGACCGGGGAGTCGTGTTTGGTGTGCCGACCAGATGCCAGCTCCGATTTCTGGTCATCCAGTAATGGTAATACATGCGTTAACTAGTAGCGTACTGAGGGCAGGACATTTTGTTTGTGAAAGATCCTACATAATTTGTTTAAATGTGCTCAGAAAGTCTGGCAAGCTTCTTTACCCTCACACTGCTATCTTAATTTTTTGTCGTCTGCTGATTATTTTCTATTTTCCATTTTGACAGCCCTTCGAGTAATTCACAACATGATTTGACAGCACTCTGAAGTGCTGTCAAACCATGTTTTGATTGAGAAATAAGGCAAGATATAACGCAACCGCAGACAACAATTGTTGTGTGTAGCGGTCTAAGGGTTAATCAGACGATAATTAATTGACATCATGATTTGACAGCACTTTATAATCATTTCCATTGGAAATGATTCTGAAGTGCTGTCAAAATATGTTGTTATTGAGAAATAAGGCAAGATATAAAAGCATCAGCAGAAGACAATTGTTGTGTGTAGCGGTCTAAGGGTTAGCATAATGCTACCTTGCAGTCACATCACCAGGTTGTTCAAACATGTTGTCAAGAATTGTTCGCCTACGTTTATGATGATCTACTCGTAGGAAAGTATGGCAGAAAATACTATATATGGGGAAAATAATGCTGTGGTTCAATAAACGACTAGAAATGGCGCCATGGGTTTTTCCACCAGTGTAGATCCTGATCAGCATGTGCATCTGCACAGTCTGATCATGATCTGCACAGTTCACCATTCCACCAATGAAACACCCGTCATGCTTCTATCAAGCAATATAGAATGTTATCACACTGCATGTGTGCTATTTGATCAGGAGCTACACTGGTCACAATATCCCATACGCCCCATTTCTCCAGTCAGTCACAAATAATGGTAACCACTTTCTTGAATTTTTTTAAAATATATTTTGGGAAAAAAATCCCGTTGTTCAATCCACACAGCGTAATATTATTTTCAGCGGTCGAGTGTATCGGGTCTCCACTACCCCAGGACCGGGACGACGATGACATGGATCAGACAGAGATCATCATACTGGCAGTTGTCTGTGCCGTGTTTGGGGCGTTACTCATCATCGGCATCATATACATCGTACGACTCAAGTGAGTAAAGTAGGCCATATATAATATACATTTAACCCATACACCGCTATTTTTTTTTTAAATATTTTTTTTTTTTTTTTTTTATTTTTTTTTTTTTTTTTTTTTTTTATTATTATATTTTGACCGCTATCTTATCTTAATTTTGTTGTCGTCTGCTGTTTATTTTCTATTTTTATCATCAGAAAAATGCTTTGACAGCACATTAGAATAACTTACAACATGCTGAGTAGTATAGTGTGCGGGAGTACGATGTCCAAGGTGTGGCATGTGGCATGACCTACTTTTTTTCCCGCCAAAATTAAAATTTTCGAATTAACCGCCAAAATTAAAATTTTCCCGCAAAAATTCGAATTATCCGCCAAAAATAGACTTTCTGGGATTTCCCAGCCAAAAATAGACTCTGGGATTTCACGCCAAAATTAAAAAAATAACAACAAGTGTTTTTGATCGGATGCGCCGCCAAAATCAAAAAATTCAAATTTTTCCGCGAAGGTACCGCCGCCAACACGTCGGGACGGGCTTTACCGAACAAACTGTCGAATCGACGGTCGACACGTACGTGTTGACACTCGTTCAAAAACCGAAGCTCTCCAAAAAAAGGGCTTTAAAAAGGCGAGACAACGCTGAAGCACGTAGCCGCCAAACCGGCGAACGACCCCAGACATGTACGAACAAACGGTGACGTATATATGTTTGAACGCGTTGAGACTCGTTCAAAGAAGCGTACCTCTCCAAAAGGACTTTAAAAGACGAGACAACATCCGCAAATATATTATTCTTACCCTCTAGTGGGGTTTTGTCGTGTGCGTCGTTTAATCAGAAACGCTCGTAGATAGGCTCTACCTGCCTAAAACTAAAGCGCTTGAAATAAATGTTCTGTTATGTCCCTCCACTAATAACACCGTAACTCCTCATAATTTCCGAATCTCTTCACTATCAGAGACTGTGATATTTCTGCCAACGTTGGACACCATTTACGGAAAATATTACACACTCGTATCAGCTCGCGTTAATCCGCTTTCTACACAATTTACGGAAAATATCACACATTTAATGTGCGTCCTAACCCGAAGATAAAGCGAGAATCAACACACCTTCGCGTTGACATCCACATACATATACAAAGGCGTAGCGTAACGTTCGTTTGAATACATATGTATACATGTATGTGACCCAAATGCATACTGGTGTTTACAAAAACAAAAAACACAGAGTTATAGAACCATTCACCCCTAAGTATCTTAACATGGACTGCTCCAATTAGCGAAATACTTTAAAATATAATAATTCTAAAACTACTCGTCTTATGAACGCCAAATTTGGTATGGAAATAGTATTCAACATGTACTATCGTATAAGAGGGGAAATGAATACCCATTATTTCGCATACGCTAATTAGTTGACGAAAACAATAGAAAACCTTAATTAGGCTATAACTATTGACTGTTTTGTCCGATCGTTCTCATATCCAATATTAAACACACGCTAATTATAAATATAATTTGTAATTAGGCGACAACTTTTGAAAATCCAAAAGCTCGTGATCTACTTGAAGATTGGCTTCACATTTTGTAGGACGCTAGAGTGGACGGACGGCTACGGTTTAAATATAGTCGGTAGCTCTTTGAGGACGGTTCTAATGAATTACAATGAAAAAGGGGCATAGCTCGTGATCTACTCGACCAATTGCCCTCAAATTTGGTAGGCTAGAGTGGATGGACGGCTACCGGTTAAACACAGTTGTTTGCTCATCGAGAACAATTTTAATGAGCTACAACGAAGAAGGGGCATAACTGCTGAACGGCTTCACCTCAAATTTGGTAGTCGGTTAGAGTGGGCCGGTGGCTTTCTATCCTATAGGGATTCCACGCGCATATTGCGCCGCCGCCGCCCCCGTGCCGAGGAGGGCTTTCTGGGTAGAACCAGTACACTATAATGCGTTTGCTGCAGCAGCCGACCCGATAGTCCTTTCTGGATGGAACCAGTATCAGTACAATTAGAGCGTCAAACTACCAATTATGTAAGAATGAGGCAAGTACGGATGTGTGAGGAAGAGCTGCGGATTTATGATCAGGCAATGAGGAGGTGTATATTGAGCTACGTCAAGTGGCAAGCATGCGGATGAGTTATATGAGGATGTAGTTTTTCCATCTAGAAATCACCAAACTTTGATAGAATGTGTATGTACATGATAGCTACGTGTTCCGAATTAAGATTTCAAGGTCAATATCACCAATGCTATCATGGCTTAACGCAGATACGCTCATGCGGATCATTTCGGATTTATCAACTATCAATATGTGCCAATAATGGTCATGACGTCGCTATTCTGAGGTACGTGCAGTCAGGAGTCGATAAGGAACAGTAAGGAGTGGGTGAGGAGTCGATAAGAAACCGTGTAGATCAGTGAGGAGTCACTAAGGAACAGTGAGGAGTCGGTGAGGAACAGTGTGGAGTCGGTGAGGAACAATGAAGAGTCAATGGGGAACAGTCAGGAGGGGTGAGGAGGCATGAAGAGGCAATCATTATGCGATTTCAAGAGTGTAAGATCGTATACACGGAACATAAAATGCCCACCAACAATAATACATATCTATTTATTCATGAAATAGGCAACTTGTTGATATGCTAGCTAATAATAATATCCAAGTGGTACACACACTCGTCAATGCTCTGGAAAATCCATTTACAGATTAACACGAAAATCTATATCATTTACACTGTTTATTATCCAGCTCCATATCTCTCCACTGGGGCCCTCTGGTGAGGAGTTAAACAAAACACAATGTTTTGTACAGATAATCCATTTATACATTCGCAACGAAACTCTATCCAATTTTATATATTTTAGCGTCTCTGTCCATCGGTGACGCCGCCCTCTTCATACTCTTTATTTCCAGTTCGCTTCTTGCCATTTCAACTTGCTGCTGCGCCGGGTAAACTAGGGAGATTGAGGGCGTCTTAACGCCTGTCCCTCCTCCACCACTTTGTGAGTCTTCCGTATCCATGCGTTCGTCTTCTTCCAGTTCCGGCGCTTCTTAACATTTCAAGATGCGATCGAACAAGTACTTCCTCTTACTGGTGGCGGACTTACAGGCTTCCTCATCATCAAAATATTCGTCCATTTTGAGATCGGAAACAATTTTCTTTATAGTCGTATAGACGGGTTCTTTACGCAGCGCGTTAAGGCATAACATTTTGTTCACGAAACTGTTCATCAGCGCCTTTCTATATTTGTCTTGCATTTGTTCATATACGTGCTCACGGGCATCGGACTGATCGCCAGCACTCTGCGCGTATTTTTCAACCCGCTCCTCAAACTCTGGTTGACATTGTTCATGCTCCTCAGAGGTTTCACTCGAACTTCCTTCATCCGATTCATTATCCGATACGGCTACGCTTTCGTTATTGTTATGCATGGTCTTCTTATGCCTCAACATGTTGTCTCGCCTTTTAAATTCGTTGGAACAAATATCGCATGTGAACATCTTGAAGTCTTTCCACTGACTGAGGAAGAGTGAGGAGTTACGGTGTTATATAGTGGAGGGACATAACAAAACATTTATTTCAAGCGCTTTAGTTTTAGGCAGGTAGCACCTATCTACAAGCGTTTCTTCTGATTAAACGACGCACACGACAAAACCACACTAGATTTGCGGATGTTGTCTCGCCTTTTAAAGTCCTTTTGGAGAGGTACGCTTCTTAGAAAGAGTCTCAACGCGTTCCAACAAATATACGTCACCGTTTATTCGTACATGTCTGGGGTCGTTCGCCGGTTTGGCGGCTACGTGCTTCAGCGTTGTCTCGCCTTTTGAAAGTCATTTTTTTTGGAGAGCTTTGGCTTTTGAACGAGTGTCAACACGTACGTGTCGACCGGCGATTCGACAGTTTGTTCGATAAAGCCCGTCCCGACGTGTTGGCGGCGGCATCTTAGCGGAAAAAAATGAATTTTGGCGGCGCATCCGATCAAAAACACTTGTTTTTTTTTTTGAATTTTTTGACTTTGGCGACGCATCGGATCAAAAACACTTGTTTTTTTTTAATTTTGGCGGGAAATCCCAGAGTCTATTTTTGGCGGGGAAATGCCAGAAAGTCTATATTTGGCGGTTAATTCGAATTTTTGCGGGAAAATTTTAATTTTGGCGGTTAATTCGAATTTTTGAATTTTGGCAGGAAAAAAAGTAGGTCATGCCACACCTTGGACATCGTACTCCCGCACACTATACTACTATGCTGTCAAACCATGCTTTTATTGAGATATAAAACAGGATATAAAAGCAACAGATAAGGAAATAGTAATTGTGTATTGTCACTCCATCATTTCTAAAGCAATTGGGTATTTCAATATTTGAATTGGGTAAAATAAAATCACACTACTGTTTACACATCTTCAACAGACAGCAATTATTGAATAGTTGGCTTCGAAATTAAAACATGTCTTGGCATTTCATTAGAATTGTCTCCTTGGAGACAATTCTAATGAAATACCAAGACATGTTTTCATGGAAAATAAGAAAGATATGCTATATTTGTGGTCTGTTTATTGTTTTCTGCAGCATGATAAAGGTACCATAAAATTTGTATTGCTTTTTAATACTCGCTACTTCTGATGTTAATTGGGTTTTTGGCAATCTTAATCGGGTATTTAAGCAAATACGCAGCTTATCTGGAGACCTGGTCCCAAATAGGCTGCGTCATATTGGTGTCGGTTAAGACCAAGAGCTAAAATGGTTGAAATGTTATGCTCCTATTTTTTTAGAAGTCATATATTATTTCAGAATAAATTGTTTAATAGTCCAGAATAATACACATTTTGATACCCAGTGTATTGAAGTAATAGGCATCACGGAAACTATCACATGGGAACTATTATATTTCAGAACTGGAATGGCGAAGAAGAAGAAAAAGTCGGAGATGGGCCAGTATGAAGTGACAGATATGGAGTTGCACAACAAAGATAAAGAAACGAAACACGATTACGATACCATGCATTTTGTTGATAACCCGGCCTATAGTCACCTGTAGTCATACGAATGATTATATAGTCCATGGACGGAAAATCACAGCCTGACTAGTCCCCAACCAGGGATAATGTTTCTATTGAATTTATTATACTTGCTTTCCTGATTGTATCAACACTTTCAACACCACAGGCCTGTACAGTGGTATTGGCAAACAGTGAAGATCCAGATGAGCCGGCTCGTCACGAGCCGTCTCATCAGGATCTACACTTTTTGCAAGTAATTTTAATATTTTTGAGAGCAAAAACTCCACTTTTTAAAAATGGACTAGTCTGAAAATCATTTTGTGACGATTGGATTGGTTGTAAAATTAGCATCCAATCCAGATACTTAGGGGTGAAAGGGTTTAGGGTACAGGGAGGTTGAACATGTAATAATATTTTTATTCCTACGTTATGCGTGCGCCACAAGAGTTTAAGCACTCGTGTACAGCGAGAGACTACGAAGCACACATGACCAAAGCTAATGGAAGATTAGCATCTGGATCAACAACAACGACAACATGCAACTACAGTGAAAACTGATTAATTCGACACGTGTGTATATCGACACACTGCTTATTCAAACACAGCTAAAAAACTCCCGGCAAACACATATTCGTTTCAGGCCTTTCCCCAGAAATAATTGAAGGCGCTCGGGTATTCAGTCACCGTGAATGTCATATTTAGATGAGTCATAGTTATTAAATTTGGCATATACCTACGTATCTCCTTTAGTACATGTTTAAACCTTATAATACACTCTTATCGTGCTTGCAAGGATCAACTGGACCTCATGATGAATGAAAACAATGTCAAAATTGGATGTTTTATATATTCTATCCGAAAATATATACGCTGGGGTAGCTTGTATTTTAAATTAAGGCGCTAGGGCACCCCAACGCTATAATGGGGCTGGGGAAAGGCCTGTGTTTCCATGTTAAATAGTTAACGTATTCTGACACCTGCTACTTCTGTAATCCGACACCGTTTCACGACTCAGCAACCCAATGAATGCTTAACAATACCTGTGTACTCGGACACCTGTCATCACCTCTGATTGGTGGCACTTTGAAAGAAGTCGATAATTACTCCAGCAATTGACACTGTTATTGTAATTTCCTTTCAGCAGGCATTTGAGGCATTCTACAGAGCCCCGCAGGGTCATGGATTTTTTTTATTAATTCGTTCCCACGAAATAAATATTTGTTCCTTCAATTTATTAATTCATTCCCACGAAATAAAAACTCGTTCCCACGATATAACAATGCATTCACACGAATTAACAATTTGTTCCCACGAATTAACAATTCGGTCCCTCGAATTAACAATTCGTTCCCACAAAATAACAATTTGTTTCCTCGAATTGACAATTCGTCGGAACGAATTGTTAATTCTATT
This sequence comes from Conchocele bisecta, assembly GCA_029237695.1. Taxonomy (NCBI): domain Eukaryota; kingdom Metazoa; phylum Mollusca; class Bivalvia; order Lucinida; family Thyasiridae; genus Conchocele; species Conchocele bisecta. The sequence continues at coordinate 77,996,253 of CM055272.1, forward strand.
TTGTGGGAACGAATTGTAATTTTGTGGGAAAGAATTAATACAAAAATAATTCAACGTCCCCTGCGGGGCTCCTTCGCATTCTGATCATATATACACACTTGCTTTATCTTTATATTTGTAACATTGACGATAGGGGCGGGGCGGGGGGGGTGGTGGTGGGTGGGTATTATTTTTGTTTACACAGCTGAATTGAATTTTGTCGTCTGCATTTTCATAATTTTTGTTTCCATTTTCTGAACAAAATACACGGGTTGACAACACATTTGAATCATTTCCAATGAACCAATGGAAATGATTGCAATGTGCAGTCAATCCATGTTTTTATTGAGAAAGAGCTACCTACCCAGTCTGCGAACATAGACTTTGTGACTGAGGAAATGAAGCTAATGGGATTTGCGACCAGCATTCGCTGTCCGGCCAGGATCTGCACTGTTTCAATGAAACACCCGTCATGGTCCTAACAAGCAATATAGGGTGTTACCAGGCGACACGAGTGTGCTATTTGATCAGTAACTAGACAGGTCGCAACACCCATAAGCGCAATTTCTCCAGTCACAACCATACTTATCTGCCCAAGATGTTGGTAAATCCGATAAAGAAAATTTACAAACATTAAATGAAATAAATCCCGTATTTAAAAAATAACAGTTAAATATAATTTGTATTGCATACAGTGATTAAAAGTGAAATAAATTGGGAGCTTGATAACATCTTACAATCAACGATTTTGACGCTAGCGCATAAAAAGCTCCTGACATTGTAAATGACGTTGCGTCTCCGCCCTAACTATCCAACATACATGAGACGTTGCCAATTTATTTTTAGAATTAAACAATAGCAACAGACACTGTAGATCCAGATGAGAGGTCTCATATGGATCTACAGTGTCTGTTGCTATCGTTTCATTCTATTGTTCGCAAATATTGACGATATGCTCCGTCGTTTTGTTTGTTTTGTTTGTTGGGGTTTAACGGCATATCAACAGCTGAGGTCATTTAAGACCGGGTCAAAGGGTTTATTACTAAATCACATATATTACCTGTACAAATTGGGGGAAAATCCCAAAATCAGAACTGAATATTTACAATAAAAAAACTATATATTCAGCCCAGAAGTCAGAATAATCCTGATCTGATGTCAGGTCATCGCCACACCAGAATCACTTGGCCCCTCCCAAAAGCAGTAGGATCAGTAATAATCTTACTACTTTTATAATGGGCAATAACCCAATTCAACTCCCAGGTAACAATATAGCCAAAGATACAAACGTATCTGAGGACCAAACCAGGCAAATCGTGATTCCTATAAGGAGGAACCCCTACCGTTAATTTATGCCGCCGCGTTCGCCCGACCAACTACCCACTATGCTGTGTCGTGTTGAAAGGTTTAACCACTGGCTCCTGCAATAAACCATAACTATAGAAGGTGCATGAATAGTTTTATTTTTAATTACCTAGTGTGTTTCAACAGACATGATTCAACAAATGACCCGTGACAAATGCATGATTTTACAACAGACTTGCACCATGATTAAAACACGCTTTATTGCCTTTGTAAACAGTGTAGACGGAGTTCAGTCCCTTGTACAGTCTGCGATTAACAATCAGTGAGAGAAATATAAAAGCTTGTGGCTTTGATGGAGAACAAAAAATGAATGGGTTTAACGTCCAAGTAACAGCTAAGGTCATTTAGGGACGGGACCTCGGTTTCAAGTCTCATCCGAAAGATCAGTGGGATGGAAATACTAGGACAGTATAATTTTTTATGTCTAATGCGAGGTTTGAACCCACAACCTCTGGATTGGAAGTAAAGTGTTCAAGCCACTACTGTCTGTTTCACGGAACCTGCCCAAATGTTCCGGCTATAATAACAATGCAAAAACAATATTTTTTTCAATAACATTAAATTATAGCAAAATTTAAGAATGAGCCTTATTTTTATTTCGTGAAATTTCATCCAATATCAATTTTATTGCGAAAAAAAAAATGTCCCCATGTTAAATCCCCATAGACACCTTCACATAGTGAAGATGTCTATGGGGTTTAACGTGGGGAAATTTTTCTAATTTCAGAAATAGTGGACCGATGCTCAAAATTTAACTCTTTTTTTTCTTAGATCATTTACAAGCTATCTAGCCCGTCAATTTCCAAAATTTAACTTTTCGACTCCTCCTCCAGGGTCTCCATCTCTTTTTCCCCATGTTAAATTCCCATAGAGAAATCATTTTTCGTAATAAAATCAATATTTGACCAAATTTCACGAAATAAAAAGAAGGCTCATTCTTAAATATTGATGTAATTTAATATTATCAAAAAAATATCCTTTTGCATTGTTTATATAGCCTTAACATTTGGGCAGGTTTCATGAAACATACAGTAGGCAACAAGCCATCCCTATTGTGATAGAGACATTATCAGGTAGGGCCATCCAGTTAATGACACGTCATTATTCCCGTTAGCAATACACCAAGTTACAATTCCGCTGACATCTTTCATCCGGGTTACACAGTACAGGTAAACAAACCGTAATTTCCGATATTTCCATGCTGTCACAGCTGTTAGACGGAGATAGGTTTTGCCTCGGTTCTTCATACACAACGTATACTCTGATGTGTTTTGTTGAAATTTACTTTTTAAAATGATTATGTTATATTATCTAAATGGAAATACTCGTCCCAGATACGTTAAACTGGTTCACGAAATGTTTGAAATGAACACACTATTGACCGGTTCGCGTTTTGTACCAGTGGCTGACACTCACATATTCTGAAATTCATATTGAATATGTAAAATTTAATGTATGAAATTGATTGTTGAATGTAATATTTCGTTCAGCAAACAATTATTTCCCTTGAGTTATTCCGGTGTTTTTTTTATGTTCAATTAGCTACCAAAAAAACATTCGTAAACACTTGGCTTAGTCCTAAGACAGAATTTGACATACAATGGAATTAAATTCCTCAGGTGGGGATTTCACATGTACCAATGTGTATACTGTAGAATAGCGAATCAGATCTTATTCACACTTTATCTGTTGATTATGCTACATTTTCTGTACTAATTTCACATAAATGAATGTCAGTATTATGTAATGAACATATTTCAATAGCTATGAACTCTGTTATAAATTTACAAATGTAGATTGCATTGGAAAGGCAATATTTATTGTTCTAGTCCTACTAAAATGTATTTAAGAACTATAAGTTTGTTTTACTTTTACAATACTGAAATTTCTTTCACTTGAAAAATACAGAATATATGTCACAATTAACAGCTAAATTGTGAATCAGATGATTCCCTACTCGGCCAGAGAGTATTCTGCAGAGTTTCTTCCTGCAACTAAATGTATATAAGAGTGGATATGCTGTCATCTTTATGGAAGAAATAAATATGCTGCATCCTTAGTGAATGAGACACAGAAGTTTCAAATTAGACAGTAACTTTATGAATGTGCCAAATTATCCTGCTGACTGTCAGCCCACATCCATGATGCAATATTCAACAGGGCCAGTTTCAGTAAACATTGTACGAGACAATATTATTATGCATATTTTGCTAAGTTTACTCAACACATGAATGTGGCGGCGAACTACATGTACATTGGGGTCACTGAACATGAACAAATTCACCAAAGAATTCTCAAAATTGGCTGATAATAAAAATTTTGTGGTCGCTTTAAGCGTTGCCCTTACAAACTTTTTGGTCACACACACTTTAGTATTTCCCTGCATTCTACCACAGGTCTTCATCCCACCACAGTGAAGAAGATCCTGTATAAAAAATACTCCCAAAAATATGTATCAAGTTGATATACAAGTAGTATTATTATGTTGATACCCCACCCACATAATGAAGACTACGCGTACATATGCGAACCGACCCGGTGCGAATGGTTATCGCGGCGAAACGACCCGGGACCCGTACATATATAGAGTTATACCGATGAAAGCCGAAACACGCCGAATGCCTGTGCGCGTATACCCATCCTCGTTCAGTTAGCTGAACAACTTGCGTGTACACTGTGATCTGTTTAATTATACTTATGAAAGCTAAATGAAGGTCGATTTCAAAACATGAATGTAAGTTTGATTAAAACAATGCAATATTATAGATTAGGGAGCAAAATGAAATAGCACATTTTGGCTGACAGCGGTTTGTTTACATGTAACGCTCGTGCGGCGCAAAATCTACAACAGCAACAATGACCATATATGGCAAACTGTAACTTGGTGTATCATATTTGAACACGCTGCAACACCGTGATAGTGCAAACGATCAAGGGCCCATTCACGAAACTTCGTACGACTAAGAAGTTTGTAAAGAGCAAATTTGAAATTTACAATAAGATTTGCATTGACAGCCGAAGCTGGCAAATGTTGGCATATTTCACGGATTTGTTCACATGTAAAGGCGATTACATACTGATGGAAAATGGAAACCACGTTAACGCGAGAAATTAATTAAAAAAAAATAAAATTATCGTACGAAGCTTAATAGTGAAACAGGCCCAAGGGTGTACAGTTGTCAATGTCATCTACAGTGGCACTTCTACAAACCCGAAATCAAAATTATGATCGTCTGGAAACTTCAATTGATGGATTTACATTTATTGAGCATAGGTCAATAAATGTAAATCCAATAATTATTTACAAGAAAACATTGTTAATGCGAAATTTACAGACTATCAATTTGTAATTTGTAATTTGATCAATAATTTCATCAACTGAGCTTGCGTTGGTGACCCAATTAATGATATCTGATGTGTCGGGGTGTCTGGTTTAGAAACATTCGCTCTAAAATTATTCCTGCACGTGGCCCAGCTCTATTAACACTTTCACCCCTATGTAACTTGAATGGATTTTGATATGTTAATTTCGCAACCAATCCAACCGTCATAAAATGATTTTCAGACTAGTCCAATTATGTAAATGTTCTTAAAAATATGAAAATTTCTTGTAAAAAGTGTAGATCATGATGAGACGGCTCGTCAAGAGCCGGCTCATCTGGATCTACACCTTTTGCCAATGCCAATATAAAGTGGATGGGTTTAACATCCCAGCAACAGCTAAGGTCATATAGAGACCACAGTTTAAAGTCTCATCCGACAGACCAGTGGGATGGAAATACAACCTCCAGATTGAAAATCAGGTGTTCTAACCCCTAGGCCACAACCCATCCCAACCAATGCCAATATACAGGTCTGTGGTGTTGAAAGGGTTAATGGTCCGTCGCCTTGAATTGGAATATGTCATTGGGAATGCAGCTCACATTTGTCGGTGCACATGTCCGTTAATCAATAATTCATCCATGTTTCATATACATGTACAGTAAAACCTCTATAAACCGAACACCCTGGTCCCAGGGTGTCCGGGTTAGAGAGGTTTCATAGTAAATCAGGCATTCGAAGCCATAAATGTGTGCTACGAGATCACAAACAGACATTATTACCAGAGATATATGACCAAGAAACTCATAAACAATAAGATCACACGTTTTCTTGGTGACCGGTTTCGAAAGGTTGCTCTGTATGTGGATGTTGATTAATGTTTCAAACACATGTACGTTGATCAATATTTCATGTCCGTGTACGTTGATCAATGTGTCATACACATTTCATCATCAACTGAGCTCGTAGCCAAGTGGTCCGCGTCCCTGGTCCAGTAAGGGGAGAGACGATTCTCGGATCATCATCATAAGGCGCTGTAGCTCATCTTTCCTGAATATCTGTCATATGGAGGAAAGAAATACAAAGCTTAGAACATACAATAGGTGAGCAAACACTCATTCTCAATCAGCATGTGTCCAGTCAATGCACAGCAATTTACACGAAAAGTGAAATAGTCCCACCAACAGCTAGGGTCATATAGCGACGGGGCCACAGTTTAAAGTATCATCCGACAGACCAGAGGGATGGAAATAGTATGAAAGTATTTGTTGATGCCTAAGACGAGGTTTGAACCCAAAACCTTCGTATTTAAAGTAAGGTGTTCTAACCCTTAGTCCACAACACATCCCACAATGCTTAGAACTTACAATAGGTGAGCAAACACTCATTGTCAATCAGCATGTGTCCGGTCAATGCACAGCAATTTACACGAAAGGTGAAAGTGAAATAGTTTAACGTCCCACCAACAGCTAGGGTCATATAGAAACCACAGTTTAAAGTATCATCCGACAGACCAGTGGGATGGAAATAGTATGAAAGTATTTGTGATGCCTAAGGCGAGGTTTGAACCCAAAATCTCCGTATTTGAAGTCGGCTGTTCTCACCCCTAGGCCACAACCCATCCCACAATGACGTGTACGAGTGACTGCAGAATTGTCCGTGCTGTATATCATATACCGTGAATCAGATACGTATATACAACATCTTGGAATATGACTCAATGTATCAAGCAGTACTTTCCGTGAAATGTGAATTAAAGGAAGAGTATAAAACGGGGAACATGACAGGAGGAGTATAACATGCGCTTTTGACTGAAACTACTATGTTCTATAACCCCTCTAAACTGGACACCCTGGCGACCCCATTGTGTTTAATTTAGGTGGGTTTCTCTATCATTTCTTTCAATGTCGTGCCTTTTCATGATTGAATATGACAAAAACTGTTCATGGATTGCTTGATTACACTGTACTATACATTGCCATCGAATCGTCAACGCAATCGTAGTTAGTTATCTCCCTTTGAATTTATTTATAGCAATTCGGTCCAAACTGTGAAGCTTATGGCCTTATTTCTTATACAAAGAGCGAATATAGCATGATGGGCTGTGCAAAGAAGTCAATACAGTGATTTAGTCTAGTGTTGATACAGATCACCCTACGCAATCTAATCTGGGACTACATTATTTGCCATTTTCATATTTTCACACTTATTAATATTATTGCAATCAGTGTAGACACAGATCAGACTGCACAGATGTGCAGTCTGATCTGGATCTACTCTGTTCGCAAACTCAATGTTTGTGCTATTCAGTATAGACGGCCCGCCAAACCCAAGAAAAGGCCTCCAATAAAGTTTGGATGGCATTTTTTGTTACAAATGCGTACCCATGCTGGTCGACTTCTATGATATGTAAGCTCTTGGATAGGGGTGGGTACCCCCGCAGATTTGACCTTTAGGGGTCATTTTGGAGGTCATTTAAAGATCATGTTGACCCAACATTTCTCATTGACATGTGTGTATAAATGCACGTATATAATTTATATCTGCTGATTAACTATTTTGGTAGATATATAAATAAGGATTCTGAAAATGCCGAATTATTGAGAAAAAACTGGTGTAAAATTCAAAATGGCCGCCAATTTGTCCAAGAAACAATAAAATATCATGTTGTACGTCATATCTGTGTTGATATTTAAGCCATTTTAATCGCTATAATAATAATAAGTATATTGTTCGATAGAGAAATTATTTACAAACATTGTTGGCATTTTTTTAAAAGTTACATTTCGTAAATCTAAGATGGCCGCCAAAACAGTATGTTGTATTCAATTCGTTCTCATTTAGCATAGTGTTGACTTTGAAGAGATTTCCCGTTAGCATGTCATTTTCATGAAATGTGTGACTAATAGTATCCGTCATTTTGTATTATTGATTAAATTGACAGAACATATAACAGAACAGAACAGGACAATTGGAGCTATATTTCCTGCAACCCCACATTCAAAATGGCCGCCAACTCAATTTTTAAAAGTATAAAATGAAATATCTGTGTAACCAGACGAACAAACACTAATAATAAGAAATATTTTTTCAGTTTTCGGTAGTTTTCGGTAAGTGTACAATTCTCATTGAAATGCGTATATTTTGATCTAAGCCTTCAAATTCAAGATCCGCCATATTGGAAGACTGAAGATAAAAAACACAATGTTTCTGTTGTCAGATAAGGTCAAAACATAAATTGTATGAGGTTTCCCCACTAATTGTTGCATGGTATGTGGAAATGTGGAGTTGATCATAATTTTAAAATCAAATATGTCCGACATCTACACTCTTGATAAACATATACTAATATATGTATGCGGAAATAGCTGACACACCATGTGTTACCACTAATTTCAGCATGGCAATCCTTATAAATGGTAACTTTCTAACGTTTATCACCGTATTTTATTATATGCTCTCTCCACCCTCACGAATCATAATCCTTTGATATATCTTGTAACGTGTCTAATGATTGAGTGTTGTATATAACGGCCTATCAAAAGCTAAGGTCGTTTAAAACCGGATCAACGGGATCCATCCCATAATATATATATATATATATATACTGTTGGTAAATACCAAAATCACAACTAACTATTTCCATCAAGAAAATGTATACTCAGCCGAAAAATTAGAATGACCGGACCTGATTCAGGTCCATACCACACCATAGTCACTTAGTTCCATCTCAAAAAGTAATAATATTTTCAATAATTGTATCACAATCACAAATCACATGCATAATTGGCACACACGGATACTCAACGGCCAGCATCCCTGATCCTTAAGATATATCTGGATATATAATATGGATTATGAACTAGACGAAGGCGACTACATATATAGTATTCCAAGAGGGACAAGCAATCACCGACATTTCTGACGATTTATTTTGGCTTAAGTTAGAAATAAGCTTTGTTGAAAGCGTAGAATGGAATAACGTAAATAATGATATAGTTCTGTATCAAAATCAGCAATCAAGAAAGATATGCGGTCTCTCATATTTTAGTGTTGACTAATTAATGAGAAAAATTGATCTTCTTCAATAAGACTGCTTCAGATTCTCCAGATATCTGCAGATAACAATACCACTATGACAACTGGTTTTATTGTTTTAATTGTTAGTTTTATATACGATTTGTGTTTTGTTTTTGGCGGGACTGTACACCGCTTTACACATTGTCATGATTCGCTATGTGTCTATTGGCATTATGAAGGTACATGTAGCTCTTTATGTTCTGCAAATGAACCAAATGTACGTGTAGTTGTAGTTGACCAGCCACTGTAAAATACAACAAATTAGCTATTGCAAACAAATTCCCTGATATATAGAATTGTGTATGTGTTACTTGGAGATATATACATATTTTTTCACCTCCTACAAGTGAACGTCAGACACTTTTAAATGCACGAATGGCATGTGTCTGGGTATAGTGTGGTTTCTTGGACAGAATAGCACAGGATTATGATGAATGATGAATGCCACATCATAATATTCAAAGTCGCAAATGTATGTAGCTCTCATCAAACTATATTGATTCAGTTGTGGGGATTAGTTGAAATAACATAGTGTTAGGATCCTTTTGGCAGTGTGTATTACTAGTAACAGTGTTTAAACTATAGAGATAACTTGTTGCCGCTATGTCAGAGCTATGCTGTATCCAGAATTGTCTGGAGTTTCATTCACATGATTAATTTAGGTCACAATTTGACAGAACAATATTGAAGTAAAAACCCTAATTTCCTTACTGATAAACAATTGTCATTCTACTAGGCAATATGCACGCAATGCCATTCTGCCAGAGATGGTTATATAATTATCACACACGATGAAAATTTTCTTGTTCCCTTCAATGTGGCTGCTACGGTTTCCGCATATCATACAGTGTTCCGGTTAGGGCTCTAGTCGAACGAAGCAATAAGCTGCAAGGTACACGTAAACTGTCATATATTAAGGCTAAACCGTGTATGTAACATATCAATTTAAATTATTTGGATCACACCGAATGATACAACTGACAATGTATTACGCTCACAAATCATATAATTGCATGCTCAACACGAGAAACAAGCCATATATACACGCAAAACTTACTCTCAATCAGCACGTAACATTGACGGTGATACTGTTAATCGATATGTTTCAATGAGTCGTTATCTTCAATATCACAATGCAATAATTTGCAAGTAATTCAGCATGATCTTTGTTTTGATATTGAAAACATAATTATGTTCTTTGTTGGGTGTAATTGTAAGATTCTCTGCTAAATGAACATGACTTCAATTTAATCATACATTAATGTTTGGTGGACGGTACAGTTATTGTAATGAATGGGAATTAACCGACATGCGAACAGTATAAGCCATGGCGAGAGTACATTGTTGAGCAAATTTACATGGTAATGTATTTACCACTTATGGAATTAGAGGTGCGGAATTAAATGGTGTGCCCGTATTCCCGTATTCCAGAATTATATTTGTCCAATCCAGAGGAGTGTGGTAACCTTGTTTGTTTCTATACATGTATCATATTGGGTATATGGTTATCTAATACTGCCCGATCATTCTGATGGTGAACACATTAGTAGGTGAATAACTGAATTGGTGTTAGAAAATTATTCAACGATATTTTCACAATTCTGGTCTGATAACCATATGCAAGATATATGCAAATTTCTCTAACGATAGCTGTGAAAATGACTCACTGTGTTTGCTTCATTGAAAATTTGAGGCAAGCCATGTTATTTTGTAACTTAGAAGATGTGCAAGTTTTCATTAAAACTGTTTACAACATTTGCGATATTTCCATAAATTACGGCAAAAGTTCAGAGCAATTGCATAATTTCATCAACCTTCTACGTCATGTATAGAAAATATCATAGTTTCTGTAAATATTTTTATAAAATGTTGTAGGCGACTTATATGTACAATTGGGTTCAAAAGGTATTAACTCACGTGGAACGTCTCATTTTCTAACCTCCATTTCAGAGAAGCTCGTCCTGTTGCGCAGGATGTCGGCACCGGTGGGAGAGACGGAATTCCGGTCACGTGACAGTCAGCACGGCAGCACTCTCACCCTGGAGGATGGCAGCATTGGGACATTCCAGTTCACAGAGGAGTTAGACTACAGCTTCTCAGGACGGGTGAAGCGAACGCTTAAAACAATCTACAAATACACGTCCTCGCTAATTGGTCTTATATTCCTGCTAATTGCGTATTCGTTCATCGGCGCGTATATGTTCATGACAATTGAAGGTACGAAACGACGATAATGGATGCGTACAAGAACTACGTTACTACGCCGTCCGACGAGGAGACGTGGGGCTTTTGGAGCTGCCTCTTCTCGGGGCGGTATACACGTCAATAGGTACGATGCTCTCATAACATAGCCCCGCCCTCACTCCAGAACTCGTATTTGACTATGTAAAACGTATATTGGCTGGAATAAAGCATTGTTGAACCTTATATGTCACAGAAACGAATACATTGTATATCACACGTGTGATATATTCGTGCGAATGCGTCACACATGGTGAAGAATACGTACGAATACATCACACAAATGTGTGACGTTTACGTTGGCATCACTACCCCTTGCAACAAAAACGAATGTGTCACATGTTACAAAAACTCGAACAAAAATTAAAAAAATATTGTCCAGACGAATATGTTACATGAACATTCGAATGGGGGATAACAGTGCGATAAACTAAAACAGAATAGTGCAGGCATATTCTCCGGGTTATTTGAAAGTCATACCATGCATGCAAATGCATGCATGCATGTAAATGTAAATGCTTTGATTTAACGACGGCACTGGCTCGATGACCTAGCATGTCGAAATCCAGCCAATGTCCCGGTAAAATTCCCCGCAGTGCAGGACCATTTGGTTGGTGAACGTCGCAGCACATTTTAGCTACAGTTAAAGAACCTGTAATGTCACCGAAGTGAGGGACATCATCGGCGGTTAAAGCCCCGGTGTATGCCCAGATAAAGCCCCGCTACTCCCCTGGAATATACATTGACTGATGATAAAATATGCTTTTAAAATCTAAAGCTGATCTCAATTTAGTCTAAATAGAACACCCAATGATTGGAACATTATTAATATATATGTAAAGTGTATTGGACATGTAAATATTGAACAGACGAAACTGACCATCGGTTAACAATTTGTACCATAATGTTTTATATTTAGTTACTATTATCATAGAAGTTTACATTTCATGCGATATGCTCTATATCACAGACATGGAGATTAAAAAGTAATATAACAAGAGGCCCAAATGGGCCTGCTTCGCTCACCTGAAATTATTATCCAAATTATAAAGTAAGTCAGACATGGTCCAGACTGTCTATTACATGTTCTATTAAATTGTTCTGTCCACCATAGTAATAGTTGGCTTGAAACATAACAATTGAGAACAATGTAAACAGTATAATGCTTATAAAACAGAATTAACAAATGTGATGCAGAACAAATATGAATAAATGATAAACGGTATATATAACAGACAGTCTGATGCACAAGGAAAATACGCTTGAAATCACTAATAAACTTTCGGCGGGTGGTCATCTTAAATTATGTAATCATCCGATGTTGACCAAAAATGCTCCAGAGTGATCGTCTTGTCGATACCTTTGAGTTGATATATGACATGACCATAAACGGTAAGATCTGAAAGTTGACCCCTACTTGACCCCTCAGGCCCGCCCTTTCTTGACCCAGGGGCCATCATTTGAACAAATCTGAAACAGCGTTAACTATCGATCATTCCTACCAAGTGTCATCGAAATCCGTCTGGCGGTTCGTGAGAAGAAGTTTTTTTAAGAATTTGATATACTTTTTGACGGCGGCCATTTTGGATTATGCGATGATCTCCATTTTAACAAATATGAAAAGTCTTCACCCACGGACCATAACTGTGAAGTTTGTCCAATATCAGCCCGGCGGTTCATGAAAATAAGACGTTTGAAATATCGTTTTGACCTTTCGGCGGTCATCTTGGATTACGTAATGATCAGATTTCGACAATAAATGCTCCAAAGTGATCGTCTTGTCGATACATTCGATTTGATAGTGACATGACCATATTCGGTCAAGTTTGAAATTTGCGATTGTGTGACATATTCGTTTATGCCAAAACGTGAAAAATATTTGGGTGAGATATTTGTGATGTATTCGACCGAATTCGGCCATTATTCACCGAAATGTGTGACGCATTCGCACGAATACTTCACACGTGTGATATATTCGTTTCTGTGACATATACGGTTCAACAAAGCATTCTGATCCGAATATTTCGCCTAAGCAAATCGCTGGGCAGCCTTGTGCTCCACTTATTTCACATATTGCAATTTTTAAACCAAATAAGTTATATATTACCACATTTATTGATTAACTATTTGACATGAAATGGAAAATCAATACTCTGATGGGACACTGCATTGTACACTGGGCTGAACTATAAGTATGTTGTTGTTCACATTTTATATTTTTCAGGAACTAAATGCTGCGGTCGCTAGCGCTCCCTCGCATTTAATTCCTTAAAAATCCAATATGTGAACAATAAGTTCTACTAAAAGGCTGCATGAATTAAAGGCACTGTGTCTCTGATGATGCCTCAGCTCAATATGCTGTTGTTCGCTTCGAAATAGTGGACCGATGTTCAACATTTAACTTTTGTTTTCTTAGTTAGATCATTTCCAAGCCATCTAACCAGATTTCTGAGTCAATTTCAATTTTATTTGTTTTACTCCTCCCCTAGCTCCTCCTCCCCCTCCTCCTCCTCCTGTTTTTTGCCCATGTTAAATTTCGCATATACAAATCAATTTTTCGTAATAAAATCAAGACTATCCTAAATTTTACGAATTTATCGAACAAAATGTTGTTTTTGCATTGTTTATAAAGCCGTAAAATTTGGGCAGATTTCGTAAAACAGAGCAGACCCCATTCGCAAGCCGGCAACACAAATGATCATAAATACAGCATCCGCGCACAGGTGGAAGACTCGGACCTAGGACCCAATATTTGGCTCATTTGGAAAATGTTACCCCAACCACCCTTTTCTTGAAAAGGCTGTAAGATATAGCGTATGGATATGGGTGCAAAAGGCTGTAAGGTATAGTATATGGAAATGGGTGCAACAGGCTGTAATGTATAGTGTGTGGAAATGGGTGGGTGGGGTAACGTTTTTTTCAAATGAGCCAAGTAGTGGGTCCTAGGTCCGAGTCTTCCACCTGTGCATCCGCGCAGTCTAATCGGGACCAACGGTGGTGGTATTTCAGTCATTGGAGTATATATTTCTTACTGATAGCATACATTAAAGGTGCTAATTCTGCGACGTGAATCACAGGTGTAATACTCGTACCTGTGACACAAAAAATGCCCTTAAAATCCAATTACCTCACCCACTTGGTAGAGTATTGTACTGTGATATTTTATTGCACAGTACAATATGAGACCAAGTGGGTGGGGTAACGGGATTATTTTAATGGACATTTTATGTAATAGATCCGAGTCTTCCACCTGTGGCGAGAATATGCAAATTGACAAAGATGTGTAAATGTTACAAAAATCTTACTATGCCCCAATGTCCTTATGCAAAAGTAAGATCATGGTTCTTCCGCATGTACGAGGAGATAATCCGCAAGCTTCTTTAGCAAGTGGATTATCGATCGTACATACGGATGAACGTGATCTAACTGTGTTATCACATCCTCATATGCATACATTGCCCATGTACTGCGTAAATGCAGGAACAAAAAACTAGACATTATGTTTGTAAAACGTGGATATGCCCACGTGGCATACTGGACTCTAACTGGAGAAACATTTTCGACGTAAATGTACACGGACGGAAGTACGGACGGACGTACGGAACTTCAAGACGCGACGCAATAGACCCCCTCGCTATCGCATAGGTGGCATAACAACTGGAAAATATAGCAAATATGTGGTAATATCGGCTCACGGCCCTAAGAATTATGAATGTGAGTCTATTATGAGTGTATACATGCATGTAACGACCTCTAGTAATTAAACATTCCTGTATCTCGGAAGTGATGATAGGCAACTTACCAAGCCACTCATCGAGCCGACGGCTGACAAAGCCGTACCGTGGAACATGTCGAAGCCGGACACCCTGTGTAATAATTCTGTTCATTTTATTGGACATGTTGGGTTTCACTGTAAATGGCTGTACGTGCGTTTAATATACGTCGGCGTCCATTGGATTTCTCATATATGAACTGTGATTGGAGAAATGGGGCTTATGGGTTTGTGGCCAGTGTAGATCCAGATCAGCCTGTGCATCCGCATAGTCTGATCATGATCTTCACTGTTCGCCATTCCAACAATGAAACACTCGTCATGCGTCTAACAAGCAATATGTATCGTTACCAGACTACTGGGGCCCGTTTCACTCAACTTCGTACCACTAAGATGTTCGTAAGTGCAAATTTAGGATCGTCTGGAAAGTTCAATTGATGGATTTACATTTATTGAGCATAGACTGCATATGCAGCCTATGCTCAATAATTGTAAATCCAATAATTGTTTACAAGAAAACATTGCTAATGTGAAATTTACAGACTATCATAATTTTACACGTGCGAACATTTTAGTCGTACGAAGTTTAGTGAAACGGGCCCCTGGAGTGTGCTATTTGACCAGGACGTACACTGGTCACAAATCCTATAAGCCCCATTTCTCCAGTCAAAGCCACAGATGTGTTGTCCTAGTGGAATCTCTCTAAACCAGAAACCCCGGGAACACCAAAACCCCAGGCTGTTCGATTCAGAGAGATTTCACTATGCATCTTGTACCATGCAATCAACTAACTAACTAAATGCAGCCTATGCTCAATAACTGTAAATCCATCAATTGAAATTTACGGACAATCCTAAATTTGCACTTACGAACATTTTAGTCGTACGAAGTTTAGTGAAACGGGCCCCTGGTATAGTATATATACGACAGTAATTCTATATCGTTGCCTAAGTCACTGGCATTGGCTAGACCAAGCTACTCTGATCCGATATAGAAACTCATATGGCAAGCGTCATAAGGTCTATTTTGCCACCCGATGGCCGAAATAGCTCATGTTGTCCCTATGTACTGAACATTTTCTGATTAAAGATGGTGTATTATATCATCGTATAGGCGAACGAACGATAATGTCTGAAATGTTCACCTCATGTATGGTTTTATATTTTCAGGTTACGGAAACATTGCACCTGTGACGGTGGGGTCGATTGGTGAGCATGATATACGCGGCCCTAGGAATTCCACTGGCACTACTTGTTCTCGCGGAGTTATTTACATAATTCTTGGCGGCCTTATGTACTCGATTTGGGAAGAGTGGTCGTTCTTGGAAGCGTTTTACTTTGTCTTTATTTCCATCAGTACGATCAGGTTTGGTGACGTGCTACCGGCTCATCAGAAGTTTTTCATCTTGTCTTCTGTTTATATATTTATCGGGTTATCTTTAGTGTCCATGTGCGTGAAAGTCGCTATCGAATTCTTCACGGATACAATTGACAAGACGAAACAGAGAATGGGTGAAGCTAAAAAGAAACTGGGAAAGAAAGTTACTCAGGCGGGCAAGAACGCGAAGGACAAAGTCGCCAACATCAAAAAGGATATAATTGAGGAAACAAACAAAATTAAGGATTTTGCAGACGAACTAACGCGCCGGGCGTCGTCTGCTACGAATTTGAATAGCGCGCACGTGCCGGGATCGACGTGCTAGGAGACGTTAATGGGAATCCGGCAATGGTCAGTTCACAAAATGGCGGACGGATACAAAGGCATCCGAACAATGACGCTAGAACACAAGCGAATGATCATACGTATGAGGAAATACAAGATGTAAACCGAGAACACAGATTTTGATGGAATATAATTGACCCACCGGCTGACAAAATCGACCTTCTGGCAAGTGTGGCTCCCGATTCTCTTGAACATTCATACAGTCGTTTACTAAACCGCGTTTTCTAGTGACCAGACCCTGCGTGACGACTATGCACATTGAGTTGATTTAGGATCTATTTTCTGGCAGATCTAATTGTGCTGTCAGGTGTGTCGATACGCATGTGACTGTATTGGGAGCAGCTGGGGACCGTTTCACTAGACTTCGTACGACTAAAATGTTCGTACGTGCAAAATTATGATAGTCTGTAAAGTTCACATTAACAATGTTTACTTGTCAACAATTATTGGATTTACATTTATTGAGCATAGGCTGCCTATGCCCAATATATGTAAATACATCAATTGAAATTTCCAGAAAATCCTAAATTTGCACATTTTAGTCGAACGAAGTTTAGTGAAACGGGCCGCTGATGTGCATACTATACTGACCCAGGGGTAGACGATGGTAGCACACGCCGTTATGTCATTTTGCAACGCCGATGTCCCGTCACAATCAAAATGTAATGCTCAAGTAGAGTTAGTTTCAAGAAGAACTATGTTTACATGTATTGACCCACCGTTTGTTTTTTCACAAACAACCATATGTTGAATGTTAAAGGTTTCTAAGAACTTAGAAAATAACATTTCTATAGAATGCGGCAATGAATGTATAACGTATTGGTGACATAAATAATGTGCATGATCACGTGGTTACAACAACAACAATTACTGAAACTTCCAGAAGCTCTAGCTCCTATTCAAAGTACATATTCTGTTATATTGTCCTTACTATGTAACGGATTTTAATGCAATATGACGCATCAAACGCGTCTTGTTAAGCTGTATTTGGTGGTCTCGGTACGTTGGTCCAAACTTCTGTCTTTTTATCGATGAGTCGATTTCCGTGTTTACTGTCAATACAGACACGGAAATCGATTCTTCGCAAAAACGACATAAGTATGTGCCGAAGTCTCGAGACCACCAAATGCAGGTCATGAAGACGCGTTTGCTGTGCCATATTTCATCAAAATCCGTTGAATATTAAGGAAACTATCAAATAATATTTACTTTCAGACATTATTGTTGTTGTTGTAACCACGCGATCATGCACCTTGACAAATCTAGAACAGATGTATCTAAATGTTTATGTACACGCAGTATTTTTATTTGCATATCTTTGTTTTGAGTTACATCTACAGTTTACCTGTTTATTATAGTGTTGTCTGGGCTCCAAAACAGACACAGAATACCAGGGGGCCGTTTCACTAGACTTCGTACGACTAAAATGTTCGTAAGTGCAAAATTATGATAGTCTGTAAATTTCACTTTAGCAAAATGTTCTTGTAAACAATTATTGCCTTTACATTTATTGAGCATAGGCTGCATATGCAGCATATGCTCAATAAATGTAAATCCATCAATTGAAATTTGCAGACCATCCTAAATTTGCACTTACGAACATTTTAGTGGTACGAAGTTTAGTGAAATGGGGCCCAGGCCAGTATTCTGTGACCAAAATCGCAAATTCTACTTATCTTGCACAGTACACTTTGAGGGAGATATGTATTAGGGATACATTTATTAACTATTATTATACTGAATTTATTACATTTTCACAGCCATTTTGGCTGTGAAAATGTAATAAATTCAGTATAATAATTATGCATCAAATGTATGCGGTCGTTAGTTCTATGTGAGAGAATGCCTGGAAAAAAATATAATCACTTTGCTAGATGAGTATGCTTAGCAATTTTGGTGAAATAGCTTCCTGGTTTTCGGGATTTCTGCGTCGGATTTCGGAGGCATGTACCGTTTCCGAGGCGAGAATATAAACTCGATATCAAAAGTAACTAACCTAGTATCGTACTAATTAGGCAATTAACGTTTTGAACTATCACCTGTTCAAGTTTAGTGCTGTTTCATTGAGAAGAACGCAGACTTGTCTACGTTGCGTCATTAGTCTGACGTCAAGTATTTCGTCCAATGAAACGTCAAAGAATGTAACTTTGCATCACTTGTGACTTAATCAATGTAGGTATTTCAATTTGTATCAGTGAGTATATACATACATGTATATGATATGGAACGCCAAATCTACAAAAATAAATATTTAGAACTAGCTTAAAATCATTTGTAGAGCTATCTAAATAATTTGGAGCTAGCTCTAAATATGTATTGCTAGCACTAGCTCTAAATAAGTAGAGCTATTATTTAGATATAACTCTAAATAATTAGCGCTAGCATTTGAGTTTATGTAGATAATTAGAGCGGGTATTACATATTTAGAGCTAGCTCCAAATGATTTAGAGAGCGCATCAAATGAGTTGGAGATATAGCTCTAAATAGTTAATGCTAGCTTTAATTCTTTAGCATTAACTATTTAGAGCTAGCATTACATATTTAGAGCTGGCATTAGTTATTTGAGTTTATGTATATATCGTGTTCCTGAAAATTACTTATACGTGTAACTCGCGGGAGGTGACGTACTTGTTATGTTGGTGACAATACACCCAAACACTAGAACCAAAAAACACCAAAATATGAACAGTTCTTCCATAACCTGTGGTCACAGCCACATGTCAGGCCAACACAGCGATCGCTATCCGATAAATGGCCATTTGTCAACCAGGTTTGGGCCTCCGGATTATAAGGTTACAAGTCTGTTACGGGTCTGTTCTATAACTGATCATCGTTTGATTCAAAGATAATTGCTTCGTAAACGTGATGGAATGTATGTTTAACATATACATGTATATGAATACTGCCTCATTACTGTATCCTATACGGCACATGGCGTGGCCAAGTCGGCCATCTTTGTGTGTTCCAGCCATCAGACAGTTTCACCTGTTCTGCCATTTGACAAAGAACTCAAAATTTGAAGTAGAACATATGATATACGGTAGCTAATCACATGTGGAAAAGCCAGGAGAACGTACTCATATCAATTATATTACACCAAACTGTAAAATATGTCAGTTTTATGGACAGGTTTGTGCCTGTGTTTTTAACAACATGAACCACCATTATACAAAGCATCATACACAGAAAATCGCACAGTGTATCACTTTTACTCGGCAAACCACACAACACATCATATATACCCACTACTGTACTCAGTTATTAGCTATCACATCCAGCGACATGTACTAAGCAGTTACCTGGGTGTATTTTCCTTGTTGTCTAATCACCTACTATGCGAGTAAATATGGTTGTACCTATGTACTATGTGAACACTAACATAGGATGTGCATCAGATTGAAAAGTTTACACATCAAAATTTATTTTGAGATTTATGGGAGAAATGCTCAGATATCTCGTATTTTATATAATTTGCTGGCATAATATGTATAGCGTGCCGTTGTCATATCTGTCTATTCTGTATTGCACAAAATTTTATTTGGTTTACTGTCACATAATTGTCTGCATGTGTCAAACGTACAACGTGTTGAAACTGTACGATGGCTTGTACATACAACGATGGTGGAGATGACAACACAATGGTCCTTATAGTATACAGTAACATGACAATATTCACATACGTTGTATTCATATATCACATCACTCTTATGAAGCAATACTCATTGAAGTAAAATGTATCTATCTATGACTTACTACCTTAACGAGGCTATGCAATTTATGTTCGTACATAAAGTGAATATCAGGATAATACGAGAATGAAATATACTATCAAAATGTCATTGTATTATTAGTGTTGGTGTTTTAAAGCGTTTCCGTGAATTTAATATCGAACGCGACATAATTTAAATTATATGACTTTCTATGCCATATCTTTATAGATATTCTGTGAGAAGGTCTTATTTTACGGTGTTGTGTATTTAAACATGTAAAATGCAAGAATATATAATGTATCATTCCGACTACATACAATGCAGTTGTAGGCTTTATAGTGCAATATAATGCTGTATATAATGCATAGCAGAGACGTCATTGACCTGCATTTGGTTTCCGCCATTTTGTACACCATACAACACTAATGTCTGTTTAACATGGGGAGTCAATTTCCAAAAATTTTTTGAACAAAAGTTAGATTTTTAAAATCGATACACAAATAAAAAAAGTATTTACAAAAATATATTTTTAGCCCCCATTTTTTGTTCGCAATAAAATCAATATTTGATCGAATTTCATCAAATAAATGTTATCGGGGAGGGTGACTTGTTTTGTAATTGATAAAAAAGTACTTACTTTTAAATATGTTTTAGATTTAATGTGTTTAAAGTTCGTCGACAGCAAAACATGGAACAGACAGTAGATAAAGGACATTGCTTAATCCGTAGAATCACGTATCAGTTATCACAAAGGTAATGTCACTATATTAAAAATCAATAAATATACTTCACGTAAACTGAATTTTCTGACTGTAACCCAGGGCGACTTGTAAATCGCCCTGTGTTACAGACAGAACATTCGAGTTATATTCCAGGATCACGTGGTTTCAGAACGGCGTGTTGTTAGATATGTTTATATATCTTTATATTAATATATTTCTATAATGCGTAACTGTCTGTCCATTATTGAGCAGTTTGCTTTAATATCATAATTCGGTTACCGTTAATGTCAATACACTTTAGAGATTGCATGTACGTCAAGTCGCAAACATCGTTCAGAAATGTTCTCAAACCACGTGATCCCATTGTATTTTCGGCCTATGATTTCATTTTGAGCTGACAACAATCTTCGTTATCTTGGGCAAATCCAACACTCGAATTTACAAGATTATGATATTTCCTACAGATTGTACTTCGTGACTGTGTAACATACTTTGTTTTATGTGTATATAAATGATATATATTTGTTTCTTTTACGTATGTCTCTCACCGTTTGTTTCTATGTTTATTTTCTTGTTTTTATATTGCAAATGTTGCTGTGTATATTCTCATATATTTATGTGTTATTATAAAATTATAAACCCATTTCAGAATTGTTGTATGTATATTTGTTTCCGATTCTATGATGAACTGACAATGGACGGACAACAAATTCAGATATGTGAACTATAACGTACTTATTGTTTACCAGCCCAGTCGCGGAGCTGTAATATGCTTTGTGTATGTGAACTGATGGCAGCAACGCGTACAATCAGTTCTAAATATAGCGGCTGAACATTTAATGACTAAATATGCAATATGCGATTAATTGAGACACAATGCTGTTCTTTCATTGGTCGAGAAACTACGGTAAACAATAAATGTGTTTTGCATGAATATACCCGTGATTTCGCGGTGTATCAGAATTGTAATACTCTAGTGCAATACACATTTAAAGTAGACCGCTACAAAGATGATGGAATCAATAAACTCGTTTAATAAAGTGTATATTGATACTTACACTTTATGTTTGTCGTCTGCTGTTATTTTTTATTTTCCTTTTTTTTATCATAAAAAATATGCTCTGACTACACTTTAGAATCATTTCCAATGGAAATGGTTCTAAAGTGCTGTCAAACCATGTTTTCTTGAGACAAATGACACAATCAAATCAACAGCAGACGTTTCTCGCATATATTCTAAGGGTTAAATCAGTATGTATGTATCTGCTTAGTCCCAGGTGTGATATGCAGCAAGAGTATTATGTAGTTATCATTAATCCTTACAATGCTGAATTGAAATTTGTCGTCTGATGTGTATTTTTTAAATTTTATTTTTTGTTAGCCAAAAATTTGGTATGGCAGCACTTTAGAATCATTTGAAATGATTCTAAAAAATGCTGCCAGACCATATTTTATTGAGAAAAAAAAAAAAAAACCTTGAAAAACAGCAGACGATAATTTTCGTTTCCCGCGTAATTACGATACGCATAATTTCCATCGTCCTGTCGCAGAATAACAGCAAGAGCCATACCACTATCTGTCATAACTTGAACATGTATATTCACAGCCGACTCCGTTAAAGGTAAATGCCCACTCAGTAGGCACAAACTGTTCTTTATAGGAATTAAATAAGTTTATAAGTGTGTCACTATTCCATCAGTTCTAAAACTAACGAATGCCCGCTATACAGATATAATCATTTAGAAATATTTAATTTACTGATAGTGACTCGCGGTGGTATTTTCATATGCAAATGATGCATGCTATTTGTTAATTTGTTAATTATTTTAATTAAATGCGTCACCTGAAAAAGAAATCATATTTTCGACAGATTATAAAGTATGATCATTGGACATCAAAAAATAAATACAGATAATAAATAGTAATGTCCGTTAACATTTAAGGAAACACGGTTATCGCCCCTGATATCAGTGTGAATATTGACGCTTGATATAACATGTATAATAATGCCAATCAATATGTGGGGTAATGGTTAATGAATGTTTATTTTGCCAGACAATATCTCAGATGATGTCTCTGATATAAAGAACAGTTTGTGCCTACTGAGTGGGCATGTACCTTTAATCTTTGAACATCTATCGGCAACTCGTAATCAAGGAATTGGAGTGTCGGAGTCTGAGCTGTAGCAAAGCTCAGGCTCAGCCAATCAAACGGCTTGCATTCAAGCACAATATTCACATATTTTGAAATAAAAAAATTGGCAAACGTTGGCAAGATTGACGCAGGCGGTACTGTAGCGGAGCCCAGCCACAAACTTATCTCCCTGGGTCAAGGGGGTCTTTTCACTAAACTTCGTACGACTAAAATGTTCGTAAGTGCACAATTATGATAGTCTGTAAAGTTGACATTAACAATTTGTTATTGTAAACAATTATTGGATTTACATGTATTGAACATAGGCTGCATATGCAGCCTATGCTCAATACATGTAAATCCATCAATTGAATTTTTCAGACGATCCTAAATTTGCACTTACGAACATTTTAGTAGTACGAAGTTTAGTGAAACGGGCCCCTGTTTCACTAAAGTTCGTCAGATAAAAACATTGTACGAACATTTAAAACAAAATGATATCCTCAATAATGTGATCCAAGAATGCTGACATTTTCTACACACGAATATTGGTCAGTTATGGTTTAAACTGTAATATTCTGTCAGTGGAATATTCCATCATGTTTCTAAGCAATATAGAACCTTTACAGGCTGAACGAACATGCTAGCTAGACTGACCATAACTCCAATAGCCACTTTGCTGAACTGCATCAGAATAAAGAATGCTCACAGTAATGTTAATGTTTATCCAAAGGTAATTAAGTGTTGTTTGTTTTCTGTGAAGTTCTATCGGCGATGCACATGCATTTTTCTTGTTAATTAGCGGTAGGTAAAGGATATTAACTGACATCTTGTAATTCAAAAAAAATAAATAAAAAAATTCTATAATTTGTGTATTTAAGAAATTGCCTGTGAATTAAATCATAGGAAGGCCTACGAGAAACTATATGCAGTGACTCACCATTTAAATGAATAATTGTTATTGGTCAGTTTAGACATTCAATAAATATTTTTTCTAAATACATGTATGATGTTCTGTTTTCTGTGAGATTGAGGCCTGTCCGTTGGTGGCCCCTCTCTCCAACAGCCACCTCTCTACAACAGCCAATTTTAGTCCTTCCGGCTGTTAGCTGTTGTAGAGAGGTTGGACTGTAGTTGTGGGCAGTAACTCACTGTTACAGACGGCATGAGTTTTGCAGAGTTACTGCTCACAACGAATGAAGTTCGTAAATGAAAAATTTAAATCCACAATAATATTTGTTCTGACAGCCGATATTGGAAAATCTTTCATGGATGTAGTGCACTTAATGACACGAACCCGTAGGTACAAAATAGTAGCATTAGAGAAACACGTTAATGTGAGAAGCAAATTCATAGAAATTTTCGTACGAACAGTTTTATCACACGAAGTTTAGTGAAACGGGCCCCAGGTTCGAGGTTATTGTATATCGCCACACCATGTTAAGAATATACCACCGAGCAGTACATGTACTGTATGCATTATACATATGTGGCTGTAACTGGAGAAATGGGGCTTATGGGATCTATGAAACATCCGCTGCTAACACGCAGTATAGACCAGGCTAACATGAGTGTGCTATTTGATCAGGAGCTACGCTGGTCACACATCCCATAAGCCCCATTTCTCCAGTCACAGTCACATATATGTTCATCTTGTGATATAAATAAAATAAATGCATTTATCTATCCATGTTTATTGTTGAATGCCCTAGTTAGACAAACAGTTGTGCATTTGCGATGAGTTTATATACTCGCGAATTTACTTAGTATATACACATTGTAATTAGTCTGACAAATTACAATGTGCATATACTTAGTAAATTCATCGAACAAATTATTGTTTTTGGATTTGGGCAGGTTTCGTGAAATAGACAATAGTCAATGTATACTTTTGTTTTATAATTATTAATCAGCGTGTATGCGGTCAATACATAGCGAGGTACCCGACCAGTTGTCAACCAAGCTCCCTGCAATGCGTTTGAATCAAGTACTCCATGACCCTGTAAAATGGCCACAACCGCGAGATATAACATTCATGAACAAATGAACAAAAACCAGGAGCGGATCTGGAGGGGAGGGGGGGGGGGGGTGTTCCGGGATTGCACCCCAACCCCCCACGTTCAGCCACGGAGTTTACATATATCACAGTTTAGGTCTCACGGGACAGTGGACAGCTAGCTTTAAAAAGGGGGTGAACGATTTTCTAAATACTTCACTAGCGACCCTGTAAGTTACACCAGTGTGTCTAGAAAAATAGGTTTATGAATATTTCTTGACTTTGGGAGGCTTGACAAGGTGTATTTTTTAGAGTATTTCATAATTCTACGAAACTGAATGTTAGCTCCAGTTGATTTTGACATCTTGGAAAATTTCGCCTGCTATGCTGTCTCGCCGGTACGGTTTCGAGTCAGAATTTAAGGTATTTTTCGGGCATTTGTAGCGAAAAATTTGAGCTGGTTATGACCCCGCTTTGAAATCATTTTCAGAAAATGGTGTGGTGTTACAAGTGATAGAACAAGACATAACAAAGTATCTGTGCCTCATATTTTCATGAAAACAATTCCGATAAATTCAGTCGTGTAGAAACTTTTGGCCAAAAATAGGTGGGTGGGGTAACTTTGTAAAAAATTAATTGAACACATCTGATGCGGTTACTGAATTTTTATTGTGGCGCACGATTTGTACTTCATTTGCGAGTATTTTTCAATACTTGTCGCAAGAGCCTCCTTAACTGATTGTGAGAGGCGGTGATTTTTATAAGTCACCCGCCGCCCTCAGAAAAGCAGTAAATTTTGGCTATTTTCAACCGACCCGTGATGCCTTACCACCAGCTGGAGTCTGAATTTAAATGACAACCCAGAAGTTGCGAGAACGGTAACTCTTGCAATTACTCCCGTACCGTCCGTAGGAGACGGTACGGGAGTAATTACAAGAGTTACCTTCACAACTAGACAACCCCCCGTTCCCCAAATGCTGGCTCCGCCCCTGAAAATGCATATAAAATTGCATTGACATATGTTTGGTTTGTGTGGACAAGTATACTGAGGACAATAAGGATGGTCACCAAAGGAAAATATGATTAGTTTCTTTTGAAAAGGTAAATTCTTTCAATTAAAACGAGGTTTAGGGTCCACATATTGGGATAGCCATGTAAACACTATGGCAGCACCGTGGACATCACTTGGTGTCAGCTTTAGAGAGGATATACTAGCTGTACATAGAAAATGTGGTTAAATGTGTATTTATGACCAGTGTAGCTCCTGATCAAATATCGCACTCCTGTGGCATAATAACGATCCACGTCGCTTGTTATAAGAATGACGCATATTTCATCGATGGAATGGCGAAAAGTGCAGATCCTGATTAGGCTGTGCGGATGCACAGGCTGATCTGGTTATACACTGGTCGAAAAACCCATAAGCCCCATTTCTCCAGTCGCAACAACAAATGACAATATCTTATAATTAGATTATGTATATACCGTGTTGTAGCAAGCGAGTCAAAATAATGGTCTAAACCCATAGGCAACGGTGCACTGGATTTGTGAAATAGACATTGTGTGCTATTATTAAAGATGGGGTCCCACACATCAGCATAATCATTTAGTAATATTTATTTCACCGATAGTGACGCGCGGTGGTATCAGGCTATTTTTATATGAAAATGAGGCATGATATATTTTAATTACATGCGTCACCTGAAACAATAATATTTTAGACAGATTATAAAGTATGCTCATTGTACATCAACAAATAAATACAGAGACTATTTTGCAATGTCCGTTAACATTTTAAGGACATTTTAAGCCCCTGATATCCGTGAGGACATTTAAGTCCGATATAAAATGTATAATAATGCCAATCAATACGTGGGGTAATGGTGAATGAATGTTTATTTTGCCTCATATGATGTCTCTGATATACAGAACATTGTGTGCCTACTGAGTGGGCATGTACCTTTAAGTTAACTAATGTCTAATGGAGAATATATTTCTAAGAGTAGCATCGTATACAGTGGGGTCAGCGTGTAAGTGCACACATGAACGAACACGACAGGCTGGTTCCAACCTTTCTTGTTCATTCGTGTGTGCGCTTACACGCTGACCCCACTGTAGGTATGTTTCGCAAATATGATAATTTCACCATGTGCGTGTACAAAGGAATGCATGACCAATTATCGCCCCTGTTCGTCAATTACCAAGCCTATATATTGGGATTCGAGTATACATTGCTAACATTCATGCACGTAATAATTATCACAGGTAGCACTTGTGTATGACACTATCTGCACACGATTACGTAATATTGAATACATGCATATTTTATGAACTGCTGGGCTGTATAATATATAACAAGAGTACCGAATGTCACAATATACGCTCGTCAACTCACTGGAAGAAAATACGAAAATAATAGATTATTACGCTTGCCATTATCATAAACGTGTACATGATGAATATGGTTACGATCTGCCGAATAGAATCACGAGGACCAGTGGGCCTGTTTCACAAAACTTCGTACGACTAAAATGTTCGTAAGTGCAAAATTATGATGTATGTAAATTTCACATTAACAGTATTTCTTGTAGACAATTATTGGATTTACATTTATTGAACACTGGCCCCCCTGGTTAAAGAACCTGAACATTAAACTTAACAGTGGACGCCACGGTGAGATAACGCATTGGAATATTCTAAAAGTCAAGTTCTTCCTGTAACCATGTTATGTGATACACATATATACCAAATATAGTTAATATCCATCAAGGCACACTGGCGATATCCGTAACTTATCGGAAAGACATGGGTAGAAAATTTGAAAATTAAAAATGGCCCCCAAACGACGAGATCATCATCAGACATTTTTGAAACTCAATATGATGTGTCCACTTACGTGGACACATCATGTTGAGTTTCAAAAATGTCTGATGATATGCCGAGTATGGTTAACATGTAGCAAGTATACAATTATTGCATGTATATGGAACTATAAGGCGAACATTATAAATGGCCGCCAAGGAGAAATACCTAGTCCTAATAGCAATATATAATTCAGACAATAACTGATTATGAAGACATTTTGTTTGAATGTTGATTCATTTTTACTTTTGCAGATGATCGCCCCGTTGACTGCGTGGTTGTATGTTGGAGCCTTTCCGTCTCTGGGGCCGATTCACTAAACTTCGTAGGACTAATATGATCGTAAGTGAGAAATTATGATAGTCTGTAAATTTCACGTTAACAATGTTTTCTTGTAAACAATTATTGGATTTACATTTATTGAGCTTCAATAAATGTATATCCATTACTTGAAATGTCCATACGATCCTAAATTTGCACTTACGAACATTTTACTAATACGAAGTTTAGAAAAACGTGCCCCTGGATCAAACGCGATGTCGCCTTTCACGTTTCACCCTGAAGTGCGTACTATATAACGAGCCTGTATTGTCACGTATTGCAATTATCTGTGATGTGTTGATATTGCACGTCTGAAACCATCAGGGGGCCGTTCCACTAAACTTCGTACGACTAATATGTTCGTAAGTGCAAACCTATGATAGTCTGTAAATTTCACATTAACACTGTTTTTGTGTAAACAATAATTTGATTTACATCTATTGAGCATAGGCTGCATATTTTCAATAAATGTAAATCCATCAATTGAAATTTCCACACGATTCTAAATTTGCACTTACGAACATTTTAATCGTATGAAGTTTAGTGAAACGGCCCCAAGGCACAGTCTTGAACCCGCAAAGCAGTATTTGCATATTCATGAAACTGGGTGTTCCTGGACTTTACCAGGGGTTCATGTGACATAACTGGAGGCCACTGAGCATGACGAAATTGTTCGTCAAAATGAAGTAGGTATTCCTGAAATCTTGTTGTGACTGGAGAAATTGGGCTTATGGAATGTGTAACCAGTGTAGCTCCCGATCAAATAGCACACCAATGACTATCTAGGGGCGGATCTAGAGGGAGGAGGGGGTTCCGTGGTTGCAATCCCCCCCCCCACACGCCCCCCCCCCCCCGTTCAGCCACGGAGTTTACATAGATCACAGCTTACCACCAGTTGGAGTCTGAATTTAAATGCCGTAACACAAAGTGCATTTCGGGAGTAGATTGCAAGAGTTACCTTCGCAACTAGACAACCCCCACCCCCCCCACCCCCCCCCCCCTGCCCCCGTTCCCCAAATGCTGGATCCCTGCTATCTATATTGCTTTTCAGAAGCATAATCAGACTGTGCGGATGCACAGGCTGATCAGGATCTACTCTGGTCGCCATTTTTACCAGTCACAGCCACAAATGATAATCTTTTGACGTGAACGCGATACGTGACACCTTCCAAATTACAACGCTAAAACAATACATTACATTACACTCAAATCAGATCAAATGGCATCGTAGTTAGTTATCTCCCTTTGCAAATCTATTTATAGAAATCCGGTCCTATGCTGTATTTCAGCGTTTGTTTCTTATTGTATAGCAACCAAATGGAGTTTTACAAACAAAGTAGACCGAGATCAGACTGCACATATATCTGGGTCTACACTAATTGAAATACACAATTAATTAGTGTGAAAATATGAATCTTGCAAATAGTGCGTATCCGGATCAGACTGTGCATGTATGTAGGATAACCTGGATCAACACTAGTCGAAAACACTATAATGGCTCCCTTTCATAACAAATCATGCGACATTCACCCATTTAAACAGGGCTATAAAATATACAATTTGGACCGGATTTCTATAAATAAATTCAAAGGGAAATAACTAGCAACGATCCCCCATTGTATTCACACTGCCGCATACATTTATGTCCATACAAGTAGTATGGTACGATATCATATAAAAATATAAAGCACAAAACTCACACATATCAAGCAAATCTCGAATAGTTTGACATATACGAGCATTGGCACGTACAATAAATAATAATAAACAGATAATAGGATGTTACATGTGCTATGAATATGCATAAATCGTGATTTTATTTTATAGCTCATAAGTGAAACTGCATACATTAAACGTAAGATTATCATTATGTGTCTGATCTCTTCACCCAGATGTTACTGCACAAACATAGTTTAGGCATACATCCGTGTGTTTTCCACAGTAATCCGTGTCGTGTTTTTGGACATATGAAATTCCTGTAATGATGACATCCCGGCCCATGAATATTCTAGCAGGAACGTCGAGTGTTTGTATTTTATGGCGGCCATATTGTGACATGTCATATATCGCATAACATAATATAGATACACATGTACATACATATTACTATTACATACCGTTTATTTAACCAGGTGAGCCGATTATCGTGTAATAATGCACGAGTAATTGGGTCCTTACCCGAATCAAACGAGTGAGCGAAGCGAGTTTGTTTAGCGGTAAGACCCAATCACGAGGGAATTATTTCACGATAATCAGTTCACCTGGTTAAATAAACCTTTTCTTACATTTCCCACATGATTCTTCATAAAAATAAAGCGAATCAAGAGTAAAAATATGGCCATCAGTTATGCGAATTAATTATTTTGGGAGGCGGGTCGTAATGACGGCGACTGTCTCGCGATTCAGCGGGTGTATTCTATAACACGATTTTATTGTTAGAAGGAAACACGCCATTGCGAAGTTACTGACGTCATTTCTCCAAATATGGTAAACTCTAGCTACAATAATTAGCCTCCGATATGTAATCTATGGCTACAATTTGACCCATTCAAAAAATGTGAGCAACCGCAGTACATACCCAAACCTGTTTTAATATTTTATGTAGAACTAGTAAATTGCCAAAAATAATAGAACAGGGAAATCAGTTTCCCATGGAAGCCATATTTTCTCTAGTTGTTCAACATTCAACATAACGAAATTAAGCTTTCAAAATACAATATATGCATGTAAATGTCAGATAAACATATTGGCATGGTAAAATAACCAATTTCTGCATGTGTATGTTCTTTATTAATAATTTATTGATACAGCTTTGACAGTTTTATATCGCTAACATATCAAACACGCCGGATAACCTATTGCAAAAATCACTCTTCCATGCGTTACATGAAATATATGGGGTTAAATTGCTACCCTCGCGAGATGCATGGAGCGGGATAGCGATTTTGTTTCTAGGTAAACACGAGAGTGGTGTAAAATACTGCAGTGGTGTAAACTACTGGCTGAAATGTAAGAAAATCGAATCTCTCTAAATCGGGTAAGTTATTTACATAGTGTCGCCACAATTTGTATTCAGATCTAATCATGATAATGAATGTTGACGATTACGAAGCAGTAGATAAACCTATCCCTGACTGGGGATCTCACAGGGTGCCCGGTTCAGAGAGATTCAACTGCACATGGATATGTTTATGAAGCAATAGTAGATATAATAAACATGCATTTGCGTGCTGTACCTAAACTACAGCGCAACTACAGCGCAACCTATCTCAACCGGACACCCTGGGGACCTCCAAGTGGGTCCGGCTTAGCGATGTTCCACTGTATACGGTGGTCAAACGGGTATGTTTATCGACCCTGTGTGAATTGATTATGAAGAATGTGGTACGTCAACAGTTGAGCCACTTACAATGCACGTAGGAGTCGGTACTATGGCGATGTCACAAAGTATATTGAGCGCTCGCATGTTACCATCAATGCTAACTGATAACAGTCTATGTGTCACAACACCAGAAAACCACATCCTATATGACAGTGGCGGATCCAGGAGGGGAGGGGGGGGGGTGGTGGTGGTGGGGGCTAAATCGAAATTATTACCAGACAGCTTCTCAATAGCACAAACAACTATCTGGAAACCTGAAGGGATGCAGGGCCCCCGGGCCCCCTCCCGAATCTGCCACTGTAAGAATACACCCGACTGGACCTTGGATACCTTAGAGCATTCGCAACAAAATGTAGATGCTGATCACTTCGCTCATTCCTACATGTAGTTGCAGGCATGTAACTCTTTAAAATCACCCGTGAGATTCAAAGGTATATTTGTAAGCTCGTATGTTACCATCAATACCACAGGTTTTTGAACAGATGGTCAGTATGTTGGTGTCATATGGGTATTTTGGTGGATTTTGTGTAGATTTGGGTGAATTTCGTTGGTTTTGGGTAATTTGCATAGTTTGTGCAACTACTAATGATCAATAATTACACACGACAGAACTCGTAAATTATCTACACATTCACCGTTCCGTTCATTCGTTTCATTCATTCGGCTTACATTTAAGGGTGGGAATTGGCTCGAACACCTTCCATACCCGGATTCACCGTTCCGAACTTTCGGATCCCTTTTATACTATCAAAATACCCACAAAGGAGCATTACCGTACGTATACGCGTAACTCGTGGGGATGTGACGTAAATTGTATGTTGGTAACAATGCACCCAAACCACCAGATGTACCAAAATTACCCATACAGCGCCGAAATATGGACCGTTCTTCGAGAACCTGTTAATATACCCGACTATACGTCATAAGTTGGACGCTGGCCGAGAAAAGAGACATTAAAAGCGTTTGTGACAGCTGTTGATCCTGATCATTACGAGCATTCAAAGTTACGGGCCAGTAACTCTGCAAAACATCGGCTACGGACGGTACGGGATGTTTTTCAGAGTTACTGGCCCGTAACTTGCCCATTCCCACCAATGATGTAGTCATTTTGTTTACGGAGGAAGCAAACTTGTGTGATTGTATGGCGAACAGCATAGGCATCAGACTGCGCACATCTGGGGCTACGCTGGTTGCATACACCATAATGTGCATTTTCGCAGATAATATTTTTACAAACACAATAGATCGTTTTAATGTTTATTTATCTTATGCGATAAATAATTGTACTAAGGTACGACTGATATATCAACATGCACGATAACATTAATAGTGCACCATATATTGCACCACTCGGATTGTCTTTCAGAAATTGAAAAAGGACTTTCAAACTTTAACACCCGGTTTCTCAAGATGGGGTCACGCCTACGTTCAATAGGAACGCCCAAGATTGAAGTATTCATCGTCGCGTCAATGCGTTGAGTATGTGTGTCCTCCGTATTATATAACATCACTCCAAGACGTGTGCGCTCACTTTTTGGTCATCTGTGCAAGCACTGGCAGCAGCTATAGATTTGGATTTTAAAACAACTACAAAACATCAAAGTGTAAGTTATAATAGATTAAGAATTTTATAATAGTAGTATCGTACTCGTATACTCAAATATGGATGCATTTGTGCTCTTGATGATAATGCAACTTATAATTATTAATTAATTAATTAATTAATTAATTGATTAATTAATCAGTCAATGACATGTTTAGATGTTGCTTAATCGTGAATAATTTATCATATTTATTTATGATTTACTTATTTATTTATTCACATATTTATTTATTTATTTATTTAATGTATTTGTTATTTATTTGTTTATTGTAGTGTCCATGAGGACATGATAGAACGAAGACACTCGTTTGGTTTCTAATGAGTGTTAACCATTTCACCCCAAGTAACTGGAATGGACTTTGATATGTCAATTTTCCGACCAATCCAATCGTCACAAACTAATTTTCAGACTAGTCCATGTATGAAAAAGGGGTGTTTTTGTTCTCAAATATATGAAAATTACTTGCAAAAAGTGCAGATTCTGATGAGACGGCTCGTCACGAGCCGGCTCATCTGGATCTACACTTTCTGCCAATACCGCTCACTATACAGGACTGTGGTGTTGAAAGACAAGATATATATTTCTTTACTTACGTCTCACCACATGTACACGTAATACATATCACACAGTTATTTACAATTATAAATCAGTACATGTGCCTTTCTAATTAGAATTACAAGAGACGGTATCACCATAGCGCTAATAATAAAAGGCATACATATTAAGGTTACTAGATTGGACCCATAACATCACAGTAAAACATCTATCATTAAAACACTATATACAAATACAGATGTATCTAGGCTGAAATAGTGTTGTTAGCGATGCATTCTGCCTAAGCAGCATATTTGATATACAATTTCTAAAGAAAATAAAAATAAAAAAAATCTTACATCTCACATTATGAACACTTAAAATCACATGCACAGTATATTCACTTAAAATCACATGTATAGTGTGTCACATCTATGTTTTGAAATCAGAAAGCAGGTTTTGGCACTTGCATTTACAATACTGGCATCTGATAGTATAAATGCCAATTTTTCGTTATCAGTCAAGTTATCGAATTCATTCAAGACCATCATTGGACCGTACCGTTTGATATAATGGACAATGTAACACAACATGAATTTCATCCTCTATGTCATGTACACTGTTAAAACAAAGTCCTTCGTTCACCTCTAAACCACTATATCGCCCAATCTCAACTGTACTATTCCACTTCTAAATGTTGCTAATGCCCCTCGATAGGATCTATTGAGAACCATCTTACAATATCGTTCAACAATGAATTCATGCTTAAAGGTCCAATACATGCGTAGTTTATTACCTCCTCTGTCCGTTCTGGAACTATCTCTGTTAACATCATTAGACCACTGATCAATGTAAATTTCTCTTTTAATAAAGGAATAACGAAGATAAAAACCCTGTTCCTGTCAACTAGCTGATCAGTATTAGCATATTGGTTGCAATTGACAGACGTTAGCATACTAATAACTCTAAATCCAATTCTTACAGCTGACATTACACTTATCATTTGACAAGCTAAATATTGATTTATTCATTCTACTTGTCTCCATATTAATAGATCGACACCACTGAGCTAAAACATATTTCCAACATTTAACGTCAATCGGATTCCAGCCCATATCACCATTTACAGATGCATTCGGAGTATATCGTCCGACATTTAAAAAGTACATTGCCGCTCTATTATGTACTGCATTAATACATGCATATGAACGAGTACCACATATTGCGGCACCATATAGTACAACAGAACATACCATTGATTCGTACAATTTCGTAAAGACGTCATATTGGAGACCTCCGAATGCCTTAGAGTTCGCTATCAGCAATCCAAGGGCTCGATTGGCCGAGTGTGCAATTATCCTTGCTGTTATACTATAATCAAGATGTTCAGACTGAACTAAACCTAAGTACTTATGCTGATTTGCGGATGATATATTGTTATCGTTTACTTTAAACGTGAACTCAGATTTCAATACTGACGGGTTACTAAATTGTACAACATTGGATTTAACAGGGTTAACAGACATAGCATTTCTGTCTCACCAATTACCCAATACATCCAACAGATGTAGATCCGTTTCAGATTCCGCTACAAGAACAATATCATCCGCATAAAAAAGTATACTTATTACATTATCTCCAATTTTCACTCCCCTGCACAATGCATTGATTTTCAGCGCCACGTCATTTAGGTACAAATTGAACAGCATAGGTGATATTGAACAGCCCTGCTTCAATCCACATGTGACATTGAACCAGCCTGTTGTAAACCCATTAAGTTTGACGGAACATAAAACATTATGGTACAATGATTTTATAGCATCAAATAATTTCCCGCTAAAACCAAGTTTATCAAGCTTAGACCATAGTAAACTTCTGTTTATAGAGTCATATGCCTTCTTAAAATCAATAAAGCGCAATAAGTAGACTTTTTCAATTTCAGTCTTGTTTCAATAATGTTTGTCAAAGCACTCACTTGATCAATGGTACTTCTGCATTTCCGAAACCCATTTTGACCAATCCAATTTGTAACTGTATCATTTAATAAAGTACAATACACCTTATACACAACCGGTGTTATGGCAATGCCTCTATAACTGAGAGGGTCCATAGGGTCGCTTGGTGTACCTTTTGGTACAGGACATATAAGTGTTTTACACCAGATATCCAGTACCTTACCAGAGTGATAGCACATGTTGCACAGTTAAGTAAAACATGTATAACCGTGTAGTTCTTTAGTACCTCTCCTGGTATTTCATCCGTAGCTGCTGTGCGATTCCTTTTGATTTTATGCATAGCTGCCATAACCTCTTTAACACTGAAGCCATCACTAAAGTGATCATGCTTATTGACATTATCATCTACGTTTACCATTACATCGATGTTATCAAGATCAACTGGGAGATCTGCAGTCGGATTTAGTGATGAAAAGAAATTAGTTTTCCATTTGTCAAAAACTGCATTGTGCTCAGTAACAACCTCCCATGCAGAGTTGACGATTTCCATAGGTATCTGTGATTTCCTATTGTCCCTTACTCCAACCCGACCTGTGGTCTTCCAAAACTCGCTACTGTTATGATCAGCATGTTCCAATAATTCATGTTGCATCTCAAACCAATACATTCGTTTTCTTCTCTGAACCTGCTGATCAAACAATTTGCGTTTTTGGACAAAAACGTGTTTCAAATTACGTGTGTTATGACTTTGACATTTCAGCCATGCGTTCTCCGCTATACATAGTTCATTCCATAACAGCTGTAGATCATCATTCCACCAGGGTTTACGCACTCGCATACGCTTGTTATTAACACCATATTCGATAACAACAACTTTACTTAGCAGTTTGGTATTCATTTCACGTTTGACCGTTGTACAGAACTCGTTATATATTACATCGATTTCAGTCTGACTATGCACTCCCATATGTAAAACATAAATGTTAACATTATCTTGTTACTGTATACTACACGGCGCGTGAGTTGCTATGTCGGCCATCTGAGCATGTACAAGCCATCAGTCAGTTTTACCTCTTCTGATGTTTGTCACATACCACACATACTATGAGATGTACAGACATACAACGTCATATGGGTTGTTTTCATCACACTAATATACACAGTGTGATTTCTGAAGAGTCTGTTGGCCCGTTATTAAAATTTATGAGAATCCAGTAATGGCTGTTTAAAGGTACATGCCCACGCAGTAGGTTATACTATAGTGATACAGATAGTTTTGTATATTCTGTAAGTATGACACTTTCTGGCAAAATAAACATTCATCCACCATTACCCCACGTATTGATTGGCATTATTATACATTTTATTTTAGACGAACATTTTCACACTGATATCAGGGGCGATAACCGTGTTTCCTTAAAATATTAACGGACATTACTATTTATTCTCTGTATTTATGTTTTGATGTGCAATGATCATACTCTATAATCTGTCGAAAATATTATTTTTTCAGGTGACGCATTTCATTAGTATAAATAAGTAAAAAATATCATGCCTCATTTGCATATGAAAATAGAATGATACCAACGCGCGTCACTATCAGTAAAATAATAATTACTAAATGATTATATCTGTTTTCCGGACACTTGTAAGTTTTAGAGCTGGTGGAATAGTGACACAATTATACACTTATTTAATTCCTATAAAGAACAGTTTGTGCTTACTGAGTGGGCATGTACCTTTAACAGTAAGATAAATGCACAGTGCTGTCGATATATACCTGTATTACCATACATACTGTATCAAATCCAATGACATGAAAGGCATTTATCTGAGTGTATATTGTCACCAGTGTCTACTCGCCTACTATGCGAGTATATATGGCTTTACCTATGGGTAACGTGTACACTAACAATAAACTGTGCATCAGATTGAAACGTTTACACATTGAAATGTATTTTGAGATAGATGGGAGAAATGCTTAGATATCTCGTATTTTGTATAGTTTGTTGGGATAATATGTATAGCAGGCTATTGTCATATATGTCTATGATGTATTGCACCCAATTGTATTAGTTTTACTTCATACTATTTGCTATATGTGTCAAACGCTCGCAGTGATGAAACTGTACGATGGTTTGTACATACAAAGATTGCGTAGATGGCAACTGAATGTACCATATAGTATACAACAACAAGACAATATTCAGATATGTTATATTCATATAACACATTAGTCCTATGAAGCAGTTATCATTGAAGCCAAGTATATCTGTCTATGACCTATTTCCTTAAGTAGCAATAGACTAGAAAACCGGCTATACACATGTCACCAAATACCACACAAAGCAAAAGTAGCCTTTAACAAAATATACCATTGCATAAAATGGAAATTTCATAGTGTATTAATACGGAGCCCCGCATGGAACGTAGAATTATTTTTTTTATTAATTCGTTCTCACGAAATAACAATTTGTTTTCCGAATTTAACAATTCGATCCCACGAATTAACAATTCGTTCCCAATAATTAACAGTTCGTTCCCTCAATTTAACAATTCGTTCCCACGAAATAACAATTCGTTCCCACGGGAACGAATTGTTAATTCGTGGGAACGAATTGTTATATCGTGGGAACGAATTAATAAAACAAAGAATTATACGTCCACTGCGGGGCTCCGTATTATTACACTATGAAATCTCCATTTTATGCACTGGTATATAATATTGTGTTAAAGGCTACTTTTGTTTTGTGTGGTATTTGGTCACATTTGTATAACCGGTTTTCTGGTCTATTGCTACGGACATAGGTCATAAACAGATACACTTGGCTTCAATATAACTGTTTCATAAGAGTGATGTGGGAACGAATTAATACAAAATCCATGTCCTCTGCTGGGCTCCATATATTAATATAGTTTTTAAAAATCACTAGACACTAACTATTGTAATAAATAATCATTTGAGAACGCTACAGGCAACATGCCGAGGGAGCAGCACAGTCTCAATGTATGCTTCCTTGTTTATGCAATAAAGCGAATCTAACAGTCATGATGATTTAAGATGGCATGTGATGCGGGCAACGGTCCAGAAAAAAAATAGGTAGGGAGGGCAGGCTTTTTTTCTTTTCTTTTAGTATTACTAGACAGCTGAATGTGCCAATATGGTGGGATTGGTTCACTATTTGATATTTGTTGTTATTGCTGCAGGCATAAAGTACGCAAAGGACGCCGTAAGCACACAAAGTATCGAAAGTGAACATTTTTTTGACGGCCAAAAAAGTCTATGGTCGGCGGCATATTCATATGTAGGGTCGTCCGCATCATAAGACTTGTTTAGGCTTAATGAACTCGACATAGCCTTCTCGTGTCTGATGAAATCAGTAAGCTCGTTTAATACATATTATATTAAATCACCACTCATGTAAGATATAGAGAATAGTAGGTTAGTGTCGTGAATGGGAAAAAATATCTGGCAAGGCTCAGGAAACGGGATGGGCGAGGCTCTGCCGAGCACATCCCGTTTCCATGCCGCGCCAGATATATTCTATTTATCCCGGCAACACTTATAAATGGCTGTACAATGCAAAAATATAACAAAGCCACCACACATATTCATACGCAGTGATTAGGTCGTATTGACAAGATATCAAAAATGTTTCACGGCACCGTGTTTCACGGCACATTCGCACTGTGTTGACGGTATAAAGTATATTTATAGATTATGCGACACGGTTGACGCCACAAGATGACAGCACCAACAGATACCCTTCTGATCCTGACTGTGGCAGCACTAGCCGTTATTGCCGAGGCGGCAACAGACACATGTACTTATGTTTTGCTTTATTCGTGTATTTATAATTGTATGGCAACATACTTGGTAGTTTTGGGCACATGTTCCACCAAATCAGTAAACGCATGCGTACGGAGCCCCGCAGGGGACATGAATTTTATTTTATTAATTCGTTTCCACGAAATAACAATTCGTTCACTCAATTTAACAATTCGTTCCCTCGAATTAACAATTCGTTCCCACGATACAACAATTCGTTCCCGTAGGAACGAATTGTTATTTCGTGGGAACGAATTGTTAAATTGAGTGAACGAATTGTTAATTCGTGGGAACGAATTGTTACATTGAGGGAACGAATTGTTGTTTCGTGGGAACGAATTAATAACGAAACAAAATTCTACGTCCCCTGCGGGGCTCCGTACATGCGCACCATATAGAGAATTTTCAATCGCCGTCTCATCAAATGAAGTCTGTGTTCACGGTAATGCGAGATATTATTAGCGATTATAACCCTTAATTACCGTGCGTTATATTATATATTCGTCTTCAGCCATTCACTGCTACCGGGCATGGGAGATAATTTGAATGGCCCGGTACCTGGTAACTGGGTAGCGTGCCTGGTTACGGATTGTTGCCCGAACGCCAGCGGCGTTATCTGATAAGTTCTACAGTGTGGGCGGATAGGAATAAGTTATAAAGTCGCCTTTATTTGTGGACCTTTGTCCGGCAAAACATGAAGGCAATCGCCTATATCATCAATAATCGCCTGACCGAGACAGGTAGCATATTTTTGGTATTGGGTAGCATGGGCGGATCTGGAGGGGGGGGGGGGGGTGGGTTACGGGGTTGCAACCCCCTCCGCCCGGGTGTTCACCCACGGAGTTTACATAGATCACAGTTTACCACCAGTTGCGCATCGACGCTTCAGATTCGGTTTGCTTCGGCTCTCTTTTGTATTGCTATATAGGTTTAATCACACTAAATCATCAGCTATTCATGCGCGGTGTAGTACAGTAAAGAAAATAATCCACACGTGTTATGCTATTTTACTTGCAGAACACGGTCAGTCGATGTACTATTCTAATTTACAAGCACCATTTTCAAAACATTGGGGTGTAACTCTAAAACAATTTCCTTGTGGCAATGTTTGACCATAATGTGTCTCGAGATTTTACTTTGTTTCGCATACATCCCACGTCTGGGGCTTATGTGAGTTGTGATCAGTGTAGCTCCTGATCCAATAGCACACTGCTATAGCTTGATACCGATTTATATTCCTTGGTACAAGAATGACGGGTGTTTATTTATGGAATGGCGACCAGTGCATATCCTGATCAGACTGTGCGGATGCACAGTCTGATCTGGATATACACTGGTCGCAAAACGCATAATCCCCAATTCTCTAGTCACAGCCACAAATGATTTTGCTTTTGTTTCTCAATATTAGCGATGTTACGGATTTTATTCAAAATAAATAAAGTAAAAACTGCTGACTACAAACTTGAATTCCGCGTTTTACAATGCGTGGGAGGTTCCGCGATTTAACAAACGAGACAACTATTGCTTTATGTCTGGTCTTTGTGTCTGATGTCAATTTGTAATAAATAATGCGGTAATTAAATATAAATCCGCCGATAATATTAAGCGATAATATTAAGCCCATGAAATAAATCACACAGACCATTTGATATTACCTGTGTAGCCCAGATAAAACAATTTATTATATTTGTTAACTTACGTTGAAACGGTAGGCGTAAAATCTGCGCCAACTTAGAAAATGTACTTTACGACAATTGAAACAAGTGTAAGTTCCGGCCATTCTACGCATGATCAACAGTTGCTGACAAACATGCATGCTTCAGTAATTTAAAGCCGAACCATGTGGTCATAGTACGAATCGCCATGTGGCTTAAGACATTCGCGACCAGTGTAGACCCATATCAGCATGCGCCTACTCGCAGTCTGATCAGGATATGCAATGTTCGCCATTTCGTCAATAAAGCACATGTCATGCTTCTACCAAGCACAATAGATCGTTACCAGGCTACAGAAGTGTGATATTCGATCAGGAGCTACACTTGTCACAAACTCAAAAAGCGACATTTCTCTAGACACGGCCATATGTATGTTCTAGCATGTACAGAGAAGCTGTTTAAATCTGGTCAGGTCAACAGTACGTGGGTCACGGCGTCGTCCGAGCAACGCGGTAAGGAAGCCCGCCTCGTATCTTCAGGTAAGTACTATATATATATACCACAGTGGAACCTCTCTCATCCGGACACCATGGGAGGTCCCCAGGGTGTCCGGTTTAGAGATGCTCCACTGTAAATCAGACATATGATCATGCCAAGGTATGCGGCTGTGCTTTGCGAACTTGAACAGGCATTATCATCATAAATATACACCAATGAAACCCATAGGTACACAGATTGCCTACGTGTCCGGTTTAGTGAGATTCTACTGTAGTATGTTCTAAGTGCATGCAGTAAAACCTCTAAACCGAACTCAAAGACAACATATGTGATCTTATTTTTGATGGGTTTATTGGCCATTTATCTCAGATGTTAATGTATGTTCATGATTACAAAGCACGCACATACGTATCAGAATGGGCATATGCCTGATTTACAGTGGAAAGTCTCTAAATCAGACACCCTGGTGACCTCCCATGGTGTCCGGGTGAGAGAGGTACCTCTAATTACATTACATTGCATGACATATTGCCTATAAGGTGTAACCACACTAAATCATCAGATATGCATGCGTGGTGAAGTAAAAAGTAGTACATTAAAGAATAAAATGGCATCATTATCACTAAGCTAATCCCATCGATGGCAGCCTTGATAAACAAAACTTTAACGATGTGCCTTAAAACAAGATGAACATATGTCCTCAGTGACCCTAGACATACATTGTGGCCAAATATTATCAAAATCGGTGAAGAGGTTCATAAGTTCTCTTTGAACGAGAATTCCGCCACGGAAGTGGTGTCGCGCCTGCCGAGGCATTTGACCGTAATGATTATGGGCATGTGTTATAGTATGCATCACAAAAACCCTCAGAGAATTGCATGTTTGAAATACGAAAAAGGTCAAGGTTAAAGAAACTTTCTGACATAAGTGTTTCCACAACCATATAAAGGTCAAACTGGCCAAGGTCATGATAATGGCGGCATGACTGTGTTCCAAATGCTTACATGTATCAAGTGTCCAAATATTGAAGTAATACATCAAGTAATAGTAATGTTATACGTTGATGAAGAACCTTGTAC
The DNA here is from genome assembly GCA_029237695.1 of Conchocele bisecta. Taxonomy (NCBI): domain Eukaryota; kingdom Metazoa; phylum Mollusca; class Bivalvia; order Lucinida; family Thyasiridae; genus Conchocele; species Conchocele bisecta. The sequence continues at coordinate 78,039,013 of CM055272.1, forward strand.
AAACTTTCTGTTTTTGACGCAAACAATTATGGCTAAGTGTTTCCGCAAAAATGTGAAGGTTTAAGAAGTCAAGGTCATGTTAATGCATGAATGTGTTCCAAATGCTCACATGTATCAAGTGTGCAAATATTGAAACAACCAGTCAAGTAATATTAAAGTTATATCATGATGAAGAATGTACAAACCTTTTGACACAAAACATATGGCTAAGTGTTTCCGCAAACATGTGAAGATAAAAAAGGTCAATGTCATGTTAATGGCAGCAATCCGTTAAGTAATGTTAATGTTATCATTATGAAGAAACTTGTACAAACTTTTTTTGACGCGAAAAAACAAAAAAAAAAAAAAAAAAAAAAAATGGCTAAGTGCATGCAGTAAAACCGCAAAAATGTGTGTTAGAAAGGTCAAGGTCATGTTAATGGCGGCATGAGTGTGTTCCAAATGCTCACACATATCAAGTGTCCCAATATTGAACAGTAGTATATAGGGAGTCAAAATGATACCACCTACGGTGGTATCATTTCTCCACCCTATATACTACTCCACCGCCCCCCCCGAAAAACACCGTTTCGTCCAATAGCACAAACTGGTCACCAACACAAAAATGTGACAATTGGTGTCATAAATACATCATGTTATTTTCAATTGAACAGATAAATTTAATAGGTTATAACAAAAATATTATAACAAAATGGATGATAAAATAGAATATAACGAAGATTACGATAAATTCTGTACAATGAACACACCAGCCGGTATCGAATACACGAAATATCAGCGTAATTTATTACGCTACGATAAAAACGTTGCGTTTACAATATTATACCGGCGATTATACCAACTATACAAGAGGCAAATACAATCATTAAGAAGTATAACGCGTATCGGATATAAAACATATAAAATAATATGTATTATATATAAAATTGTTAAAACCCCACGATTTGTTTACGAATCTAAGTTTCTACGATACCGCTTTTACAGATATTAAAAACCAATTATTAGTGAAATCATTAATGATGCAATTTCCACCTCCAATATAGCTATTCTATCCCTATAAATGTGGTCGCTATGGTAAACAACTGCATGACAACGGCGTTCCTATCCGACCGCTTGAGGTCGATACAAAAAATAAATTCAGATAGCCAGTTTACATAGAAATATTCATAACCCGTGTAATTGTAACATTGTCGTCTACTTGGTGTGATTACAACATAAATTCGTTCTGTTCAGTAATAATTTTTTCAATTTCTTTATAAGCGATATCGTAGAAATGGTTACACGATTAGAAATGTATGGTGGTCAGTGGGTGTCGTAACGTGGCCCTAATTTTTTTTTTTTTTTATGTTCAGTATGGAGGGGCCGTCGGAACAGCTGGGCTGTAAGGTGGAGGAATATCCTGCTGTTGATGCAGACACGCGAATAAGCATATCACGTCCCGAGACGGGTGAGAAGATTTTTTCTCTCGTCGGCCCTCCCTTCCATAACAAGTTTTTTTATATCTTCGTCCGCGAGAATTTGTGGTCGAGCCTTGGACCGGATGGTACCCTTTAACTCTTGGTATCTGGCCATCTCTTCGACGACCATTTTGAACTCGCTATCCGATATATCGTTGTCGGCTATCGCTTTCGACACGATAACGTCGATACTGTTTTTCTTAGATCTCGCGAGAACCGCTATTCGATCGTGCTTTCGACTCTTAGCCTCTAGTTTTCGGCCCACGAGTCTGGACGTTATGCAAAGCAGTCCCGCCCCCGCCGCTGTCGCACTCAAGGCCGCCGCGACCGGTGCAGCGACAACTGTTGACAATAAAGACACACTCCCCACCCCACTTATAACGGATGCTGAGGCTAACGCGGTGCTCACCCCCTATAATATATTGACCGACCGTCTATATTTCTTCGCATAACACGTCCGCATCTCTCCCTCGTGTTGTAGAATATGTTGTTTCTCGACAATCCTGGTCATCCTAAAGGATGCCGTGTCGGCCGTCCCCGAAGGTAAGTGTGGATATAGTTTTTCGTCATTCATCATAAATCAAGTTGTATTAACAGCGTAACAATAGTGGAGGAAGCCGATTGGTCGCCAATTTTTGTAACAAAGTTAATAACACTACCTGCTGAAACTTTAATTGTAGTGTCATCATCGAATATAGTAAACCCTGACCTCTGCCCCGCGTGCTTGGTGATGCCAATATTCTGTTCTACACCATTCAGGACAACATTCACTCGGACTTCGGCAATGGCGTGTCCGCGAAAGTTGACCGAGCAGACCGCCATTCGAAAAATCGTCCCGGACACTGCCATAGTGTATCCCCCGTATCTGTTGCTCGCGTTGGCACCGAATGAATATTCGTAGGCCCCCTCGATTAGTGAACCCCGCTCCTCGGCACAAACTGTTATGACGTGTTTGCTAGCTTGCATTCTTTTCCATTTGCGCAACCGCCCTAGTTAAAATTGTGTGGGACTGTGATACGCCCCTCTCCAGTCTTCTCATTGCGGCTTCATCGTATGCTCCGGCCACGACGGGAACGTCCCGTTCTAAGTTGGAACTACTTGGACCGTATATGCTCATGATTAATACGTATATATATATATTAATGTTTAATCGGTTATTTCGAGAACGCTCGAAATCGGGTAATCGTTATTCAACTCTCGCGCTTTATCATCTAGAATAGAAATCTTCAACTCGTGGATGTGTCCAGATTCCAAAACTTTCATCTCCGGGGTTGGGAAGTATAAGGTCAGGGTCTCACCATAGAAACAGTCGCTGGCGTGCACAGTTTTTAATGATGTGCTGGGAGCTCCATCTAACGTGTTGTACGATGTGTTCAATTGATCCAGGTGCACCCTGAGAGTTTTCGTGAAGACGAAGTCCACCGGGTCGTCGCCGGTGTACTCACCTGGATTAAACCAACCCCTATTGTCGGAGTATGTTTTTGTAAAACCGAGCCGCACAGCCAAATCCTCGGTGATCGTTACCCGGTTGGCGGGTTCGACGGTTAAGGTCGCGAGTCCGGTAACCTTCGAGATTGTCAGGCTGGCTCTACCATCAAGCTCCGACGCAACAAAAGCTTGGAGGGCTCTCGAACTCCAAAGGCCGGGAGGCAACTTTACACCTACTTGTCGTCTATCCTTCACGTAGGTGAACCCTTCGCCCTCCCCCACGTTTTTCCACCCAACCGTGAAGGTGATTGATCTGAGGCCTACCCGGCGTTTTCCGCAGCAGTTGTCGATTGACTTTTGAAGTTCCCAACTCTCATTTTGAACATTAGTGATAGAAGCAAACATAATAATATCTTTCAATGGATACCCAAGCATTTAGCTTTAACTCTAATGCAAAGTACGCGGTCGGAGGTAAATACACACAAAAAGACGTTGTTGACCACCTTGTACACCTAACTGTAACAGTTAGACCGAAAAGTGGCTTTACCACCAATTTTCCTAACGTATTTGAGAAATATGTAGTTCCAAAGACTACTAGTCAAGATGTAATACTAAGCTGGGATTTTTCCCATATGAACTTCTGGCAGAACCAGCTAAATTTCGCTGTATGGTGCGCAACGGCGGATGCGGAGTTTCGCTTCTAAACCATTTGACATCCAAAAAAAAAAAAAATATCATGCTCCGAAGTGTCTACAACTTTCACGTGTATTACACAATTAGGAGGATTCTCAAAGAAACTAGGTATTCCACTACCTCAAGACGATGGCTGGGATCCCATTTCCAGCACATACGACCGTAAGGCGTTTCGAAAGATTGTGTAGCGAATTTGGGGTATCAAAAGACACCGACTGGAGACAGAAAGTATACACCCCAACCAACAGTTTAGGGTTAGTTCACCTTAAAGGCGTAGTTAGTGGGGAGCGTCTGGATAAAGTTCCAGTATATTTCTCAGGGCTATGGAGCGCTCGAGGGGCCACCCCACCACCAGTTAAAAAAATGGCAACATGGACTAAATATAATTATAAGTTGAATAAGATGACGTTCGGTGCTGAAGTGCTTGGTGGACTTGCGTGTAATGATGGTGATTGCCATTGGCTGCCTACTAAAGTAGCCCATGTGGAATACCTAGACCTGGGTGATACTCCACAAATGCGAAATGCGTGGACCACATTTATGTTAGATGAAAGCACTGGATTTACGCAGGTTTTGGTTTATTCGCCTAAACGAATCTATTCGCATATACGTATGGGCAATCCTCGCCTCACAGAAGCAAACGCGCAGCGCTATACTGGGTACGGGAACGGCCTTTGACGCACAAAAACAGTTCTTGGCACTCGTCGAGGACGCCATCTCAGCTAAGGTGGACTTCCAGAAGGCGATCCAGAATTATCAAGACGTTTTACAGACTGCCCGCACCCCGGTAGACTACGCATTTGGAATAGGCCTTTATATGGCACCGAGTAATATGATACTACGAGACGACCCGGTTGACGGTTACAATAATCAGATCGTAGTCGCAACCACCAATCAAAAAATCTGCCGCAACGGGAACGTGAACACTGGTATCATCAAACTCCCCCCCAAGACGGTCGGGTTCAACAGTGGAAATTCAAATAAATTTGAAAAAGATTTCATAAAACCACAAGCACCACCCCCAATTCACGAATTGGACACCCCATCAAGTTCATTTGAACCCAGTGTTCCACCGAGTTCCGCTCCTGTTTCACCCTCTGCAATAGGACCCCCAATTCACGAATTGAGTTCCCCCCTCAACACTGTTGAACGTGATTGGGGAAAAATAGTGCCACAACCCACGAGGAGGAGAAATTAGGGCTCGTCGTAGCCCTCGTGGCGGCCGGACTATTTGTGTTTTGGATTTAGGAACTCTCGGGAGGCTAAAAGTAGGAGACCGGCGATTGCCACGATTAGAGCCCAAACATTATTAGCAAACCACTCAATCGTTTTCGATAATATAGATAGTAAGTAATAAATAATACCTCCTATCAATCCAGGTAGTGCGGCAGCCGCCTTTCCGGCTAATTTAGCCAGGAGACTGGCGAGGGCTTTTAGTTGTTTTTTTACCCACTCCTTGGCTCCACCGGATGGCGCGGGTGCTGGTGTGGGTGCTGGCGCGGGTGCTTGTGCCGAACCACCTCCTGTAAAATATGCTACTATAGTTGATATAGTCATACCAATAGCAATGAGGATGCTTGCTATCGTGATGCCCTGCTCCCTGAACAGAGTGCGAAGACGCTCACCGAGTGTCGTGTCCTCGCGCACAACCCTCGAGATTGTTTCGCGGATCCGACTTATTTGTGTGCGGAGAGCCTCACGGCAAGCCGATGCAGCCTCCAATCGAGCTTCTCTTTCGTCCCGCAACGACCGCAGACGTTCGGTGATCCGCTCGGTAGATTCTCTGTCGCCACGGGCTTCCTCCAGTTTTCTTTCTTCTAGCGCGATATGTTCATCCAGCGCCGTGAGTTTGGAGAGGTTAAGGACCAGTTCGCCCCGGACCGTTTGCAGAGCCTTATCGAGTCCCCGGAGTTCTCGAAGAGGTAACGGTGGGTCATCGTTGAGTATTTCGTTTTCGCTGAACGTGATCTCCATCGTGTTAATAGCGGCGGTGGCTATTTGAGGGAGTTCGCTGAGCTCGACAGTTTCTATCGCGGAGGCCGTCTTCGCAATCATTTCGTCGGTAGACTTAAGGGCCTCTACAGCGCGGGCCGGCATAATTGTTTTACCGCGCTTCCAATCTACGAATCCGAGTTCGTTCCTTATGAGTTCGCCACCGCCCCGGTTTCCGGCAATGGTGCTCAGCGCTAGGGGTTTTCCGGTCTTCATGTTGATGATTGGGATATTTGATGCTTTTAGTCGCAATCTACCGTTCGGATCCAATTCGAACTTGTCGTAGTAGCGACCGACAAATGGAATTAAATCTTTTTCGATCCAATGTTTATGTTATGCGTTTACAGCTCCCTCGAGTAATTCACGACTTTGACTAGTGGTAGTGTCACCTAATCCACCCGATTGGATTGGAACTGGAGTCTCTATGGTGGGTGTCGCGAGGGAATCCTCCAAGTCATCATCATCATCATCACCATCGAGGTAATCGTCTCTGCCGATTTCATCCATGTCAATATCCTAATCAGCCATCTTTATAATTTTTATTAAAATTAATTATTATATATGTATTAAAGACAAAACAATACAGGTTTAATTGATTCACTAAATTATGTCTTCGAGTCAATACGGTCGCAAACTCAATCCATACCGCAGACTGCGGGAGCCCCTCGGGGCAAAATGCGTGAGACAGAGTGTCGTTATTACGAACAACCCATCGACGATCGACCAGAACCAGCAGCTCTTAGTCCGCTTCCCCAACCTCGGAGCTAGCGACGTCATTATGCCGGGGACTGTTCGCCTCGCTTTTACTATTTCGCTGACGTCGACGGACGCGGACCAACCGTCGTTCAGAACCTGGGTCGCGCCATCGTCAAGAAGACTATGATAAAGATTTCTGGTAATGAGGTGATGTCGATCGATGACAGCGACGTCTACCATTGCTACCAGGACCTGTGGAAGACGGCGCAAGAGCGTGAAAGCGCTGTCTATCAAGGTATTGACACCAGTCGAAATAAGAACGTAACCAGACTTAGAATCGGGGCTGGTGACAAGGCAGATAACGTCGCGAGCGACAACGCGGTCGCGGCCGCTTACGGCAACCTCTTCTACATCCCGCTCGACTTTGAGTTGCTGGAGAGTCACATGCCCTACTATCAGAGCGCTTTGGCGGACCGCCTCGAATACGAACTAACGTTCAACGACTACGGCCGAGTTCTCATAGCCACCGACATGACATCGAAGTATACGATCGACAATGTTTCATTGGAGTACGACATGGTCACGATGCCCGAACTCGCGCGATTGATCAGATCCCAGTACGCCGAGCGCGTTGCCATACTTTACGACCGAGTTCTTCGCCACCGCAAGATGACGAAAGACAAAAGCGACACATTGTGGAATATTAATGTCAACGTACCCGCACGCTCGATGAAAGGTATACTGATGTTGTTCGAGGAGGGTCGGTTCGCGCTCGGGGTTAGAAAATCCGACAAATTCTATAACCCCAAAATCACGAAGGTAGAGGTGACGATCGAGGGAGTACCCAATCAACTCTACAGCGCGGGTCTTCGCGAACACCAGCAGTGGGACGAAGTAAGAAAACATTTTGCTTCCGGCTCTAAGCGTTCCCCGGAGGTTGCCGCGGTTGCCAAAGACCTGCAGCTCTCGGACGTCTCCCTCTCGGATTTTCTGACTACCAAATACGCTCTATGGCTAGACATGCGAGCCAGCGACGACGACCAAATGCACGGTAGCGGACGTCAAGTTGAGAACGCTAGCGAGGGTGTGACGATCCAGATAACCAAAGAGGCGGATGGAGCCGGGACATTGAACGTATACTTATATATAATAACGGACGCGCAACTCAACATCGAAAATGGCCGATACGTCTCAGCTTTATGCTGATTTAATTAATCAATACCAATTCACGATTGGAGATGCCCACTCTGCCATAATATGTGGGCAGACAGGATGCGAAAAAACGGTACGGTTTTCATCCTCGACTTACTCGAGGGCTCCTACCGCGATGCCTTTCGTCACATCGTGATCCTGTGTCCCACTGTGCGGCACAACGAGACTTATCAGCGGCGCCCTTGGATATGGACCAACCCTGAGGTATACGTTATTGACCCCGGCGACAGGCTTCACGGTTGGCTGCGTGTCTTCTATCAAATATTCCAGGGAGAGCCCACCCTATACGTGATTGACGACTGCTCGGCCAAGGCGGCGATGACAAAAAGAAGGACATGCTCTCTGAGCTCGCATTTTCTGGCCGCCATGCGAGCAAAGTGTATTGGATCTCCACTACAGAAGTACAACGACGTCCTAAAGGATCTGCGCGAGCAAACGAAATGGGTCGCCCTCTTCCACTGCAAGGACCGAGACTCATTCGATGAATGTCTTAGAGAGAACGACGTTATCCCAACGCGCGAGGAGCGCCTGGAGGTTCGACGGATACTTTCGGAAACTAAACACGCCAAGCTTCTGCTAAAGACTGATCAACCGACTGCTTATAATGTATGTAATTAATTGTCTTAAAATTAATTAGTAACTGCTGAGTAAATGCTGAACAAATGCTGAACAATTACTGAACAAATGCTGAGCAATGCTGAGCAAATGCTGAGCAAATGCTTAACAATGTTGAACAATGATTAACAAATACTTAACAATGCTGAGAAAATGCTTAACAATGCTGAGCAATTGCTAAGAATTTGTTGCTCCGCTGCGAGCTTTATTGCGAGCATAACGTTGATCATAAGTATCTGATGGTGCGCTTGGCAATGACTTATGAGACTCGTAAGAATAATTAAATTAATAATTTTGAAAAAAATGAACTGCGACGAACTTCTCGATCAGCTAATGGAAGAAACAGTCGCTCCGACTGAAACCTCAACACAATCGGGATTGAAGTTGAACCTGAAAGATGGAGCACCTGCCGGCACGGCTGCCGATACGGTCCAGAAAGAAAATGAAAACGCGGGGCGACGCGAGCGGTTGGCTGCGCTGATTGCTGGGGGACAATCGGAGCATTATCTCGGTAGGAGTCTCTCAGTTTGTCAGGTGGATAAGATGTCGGATGCGGAGGTCGATAAAATGTACGCGCGATACAAATCCAAATTAGGTGCGGAGATGACGAAAACTCTCGGATCGGCGGCTATTTATTTTTACGTTACCACCGTTAGTATACTTCTCCCTATACCAGACACCGCGGGATTGATTGGCGATCTAGAGACCGACCCGACCCTTTTATAGGACACACTCTTAGAACAGCCTGCTGCTCATTTTATCACAAGTTTGGAATGTACTTAGCTCCGCTGACAACTGCGTTGATCACGGGTAAACACTGTCAATTTGGACAAATATGTCCACGAACTATAAGCCCTAATATTATAAATGATGATGACACAAGACGCACCTGCGAGAGTGACGGTGTTGAACCCGATTGCTCCAACACAATCGAACCCGAGTGTTACTCCGCCACTGGATGACATTCAGCATATAAAAAATCCCAAAAAACAGGCAGCTGGACGGGCATCGGCTGCCGCTCGAAAAGTTAAACAAGATAAAATACTCGCCGATCTTCGAGAGGTCAAACTACAATTGAGATTGGTGTTGCAGCCAATTCGTGAATTGATGGAGACAGAGATGGTAAAACACCCGGTGGCAGCTGTTTCTCCCCCAATACCAACTGCCGTTGGAGTTGGCTTGGAACCGATTACTCCAACTGATTGGATCCCCTGGGTTGTTGTTGGTGGTCTGTCGGTTGTGGGCACCCTGTATGTCCTTAACCGTTTCAATAACAGGTCATCAACGAGGTTGAAAAAACAACCCCCAACACTGTTGGACGCGGTTCCAATCCAATCGTTGAGGGATGCGCCCCATTTAAACATTAAACGCGATCCTTTTTATATGCAATAATGGCTGAACACGATGGTAAAATGATAGTGAATGCGCTTTATCACGCCGTGGTGATATCGGGTCTGAGTATCGGGTACGCTCGACTATCAAAGATGACCCTAAGAAGGTCCGCTCCCAAATTGGACTTTACTGCGAGAGACGTAGGGTTCGTGACCTTAGATGTAGCTGCCGCAGTTTGGACCCGAGATTATCTAATTAAACCTGGAATTCTACCCGTTAATATATGGAAATACAATGGCTTCGATCGGAATAATGATAGGTGGTGCATTCGTGAACGCATTGGCGTTCAGCGGTAGCAACTTTCTATTCTCGAAAATGAGAAGCTCGAACGCGGATGAGGAGTACGCGAGTACTCGATGGCATATCCGCAGAAACGTCTCTATCCGATGGATCCCGAGCCGCAACTTTCAGATTTCTATGTACCGTCAGAGGCCCAAAAAGACCGCGAGATCGCGTTCATCGTCGTGGGAATGTGTGTGGTGGGTTTCGTCGGCTACTATATTCAATCGAAATTTTAATTTTTACAAAATTAATAATTATTATTATTATTTTTTTTTTATAAATATATATATAGAACGATGTTAGTTGACGAACTTTATTACGCTATGATCGATGTAGGCTACACTGCCCAAAAACATCGTATAGCTGGTGCAAAGAGTATGATTCGTCTGGCCCAAGATTCTCTCGAGACGTGGCACGAGGACGGAAAAGTGGCTACCCTTTTCGCAAAGCAGATGTTAGAATCCTCCTCAACTCCAATCGATTCCTCCGAGTTCCTTCAGAACTTAACCTCCAAATGTGATTGTACTTCCAACAAAGGTTTATTATTAACGACGCAGTTACCGGACGAGCTGACGAGTGCATGTTGGAGATTGTCCGATATATTAGAATACTTCGCATACGATGAACACGCGCAAACTTGATACCAAACTAACGCGCAAGCTGGCGAATACGTACTATAGCCCACGCAGCTACTGGAAGGGACTCGCGGCCATCAAGAACCTCGCGGCGGCGACCAAGGTTTCCGAAAACGCTGTCAAGGAATGGCTCAAGAAGCAGGCCATCTGGCAGATCTATTTACCCGCGCCTCGCAATATTCCGCGCCCGAAATTCGACGTGCCGGTGCCGAACCAAGTTCACCAAGCGGATCTCCTGTTTCTCCCTCACGATCGCGTCGGTCGCAAAACGTACAAGTACGCGCTGACAGTCGTTGACGTCGCGAGTCGCTATAAGGGGGCTGAGCCGTTGGCCACTAAAGAGTCTAAGGAGGTGGCGGAGGCTCTTTCCCGAATATATAAGAAGAGTCCTCTCAATTGGCCAAATCTTCTCCAGGTCGATCCCGGCCGCGAGTTCATGGGCGCGGTCTCTCATCTATTGTCTAAGCACAAAGTTTCTACCAGACGCGGCCGCGTCAACATCCACCGGGACCAGGGGATCGTGGAGCGCTTCAATCGAACCCTGGCTGAGAGACTGTTCGGACACCAATACGCTAAAGAACTTGTAGACCCTCATTCGCGATCGACCGAGTGGGTGGCCAGACTGCCCGCCGTGGTCTCCGCACTGAACGGAGAGGTGACCAGATTGATAGGTAAGAAGCCCGTAGATGCTATCAAGTTTAAAAGGGTGACGAGCAAGCCCTCTGCCGTCTCGCGCGGGCGACCCGTTGGTTTAGAGGAGCAACGGCTTCCATCGGATATTGACGTCCGGTACCTCTATCAACCGGGAGAGCTCGAAGGTGGCAGCCGCCGCGCGACTGATCCCGTGTGGTCTCTCAATGTATATCATCTAGATCGATCTATTACCAAACCCGATGAGCCCTTGCTCTACTATTTGGATGATGGGCCATCTCGAGGGTTTGTTCGCGAAGAACTTCTCGTGGTGCCTTCTGAAACCCAGCTACCCCCGGATCGTTAGATTGATTTCTAATTTTCTTAAAATTAATTAAATCGTTAAAGAGGTTCCGTATGTATTCCGTCCGATAACACGCGTCTTTTATCGTAGTACGCCGATAGTCCTAATTTTCGTTCACAGTACGTTTTCATAACGCCGTCTTTCATTTTAAATCCTCTATTTTGCGCTACATCTATAATGTGTTTTCCATCTTCTGTAGTTTCGCTTAGTACTCGTTTATATCTATCCCAATTTAAATCGTTAGTTCTCTTGGACATTCCTTTCGCGGAGTTTTTATTAATTGAATTAAATTTTTCTACGAAATAACACTTACTAGATAACGCTATCGCCCTATCTCCGCTAAATTCCATTTTGAAAAGTCCTGGTTCTCTATTACTCCATTTATCCCAAGCCAACCATTTCTTTTTTTCTTTTTCAAACTCGTCTAGTAAGTTAGGTCTAATCAATTCCTCTATCGTTTTTCCACTAACTCCTATATACATACTATCCGTGTCCATCAGTATTAATTCTAAGTCTTCTCTTTTTACGTATTTGTCTAGAAATTCGTAGTAAAATTCCAACATTCTCTATTTGCTAGTTGAGCTAGTTGATAAACCGCTATTCCACAATGGAATGGTCTCTTTACTGAGCACCGGGGTTTTCTTGAAGATATTTCGTACGCATCTCCTATCTCTTCCAAATCGTCAAAATACGCGGATCTTAATGCTTTGTCAACACAGGTTTCGTCTCGCGTATATGTCGTATTTAAATGTCTCTCCGTTGCCTCTATCATTTTTCCGCAACACGAGTTTCCTAATAATTTCATCATGTCGGCCACCGGTTTCTTATTCGGTTCTACATCCCCCGTTCGTCTTGCGGCTGTAACTTCTTTAGCGAACCATTCGAAGGGTTTACCACTAATATATCTATAACACGATGAACTCCCGTTATTTCTAGGCCGTGTTTTAAATACCATTTCAACAGTGGCGCGTACAGCAATACTTTAGTGGCCGACATAGATCCCACCAATTTTCTTCCGTTTCCTCTAGTTCGGCCAGTATCTGTTAAATATTTTAACATATGCGCGGGAACTTCATCAACCTCTACTTCTCTGTTTATAAAAAGTGGAGACATTTCGGAAAACTTATCTTTTAAGTTGTGTGGAACTTCTATATCCACCTCCGCAAACCCAAACCAGTCTCCGGATAAAACTCTTTTACTAAACTTTTTAATAAGTTTAGGATTATGTGGGTTATTTATATGATGTATAGTTTCTTTCCCACACGGCATCTCTTTATTTAACGTAGATAAATATAACGCGTTTGCGTCGTACCCCAAAACAGCCTCGCAAGGTTTGGAACCCACTCTAATATTTGAAACACCGGCTTCCGCATATCGCGTAAATACTATCGATGGACCACCAACTAGAGCGTCTTTCATCATTTTGTATGTTTCTTCTTTCAGTGCGCATAGGGCATCCTCCGGTATAATCGTCTTTGAAGATTTTTGTTCTTTAATGGTTCCTCTCAATAAATATTGTATAGCCACACCCGGTAGTGTTACCGCGTCTTTGAAAATATCTACACCCCTTTGTTTATAAAATTCACACATTTTTCCCACAACTTCTAGGAACGGTGCTACATCTAAATCGTTATAATATTTCAACCAATCTCTGAAAGTTTTCATATTATTTTCTTCGAAAATTCTACGACATTTACTTAATTCTGTTTCGTCTAGTAACATTTTCCCAGATAATTTGGAATACCAATTCTCTATATCCGGTAGTCCCGGGTAATCCAGCTTGTCTGTAGAATCGAACCACTCGTAAGGAAAGAAAGATTTCTGTCCTTTGCAGTCGTAGGCTTTTATCCAACTATCGTAACTTACACCGGGTCCTAGGTAAAGTATTACATCAAGAAATGTAAACTCTGGAGTAAATAGAAATATTGTCGCGCTCGCCCTTTTTCCGACCATTACTTTCTTCGTTGTTGATGACAGTTCGCCTACTAAATATTTCTTTATTAAGTTTATATCGTACTTACTGCTGTTAAAACCTATAACCGGTACTTGCTCTATCCACTGTTCGATCTGGGCGATTTGTTTTTCGCGTAAATATTCCGTATTAAACTCATATCTTGACCATACTTCTTCTCTTATAGCTTTTCCCCTGACTTTCAAATCTTCTACGAATTTTTCTATAAGTTTTGCGGGATCTTTATCACAAATATGAGTTACTGTTCCTGAGAAATTTTCTCCTATACTAACGCTTACCGGAACGTGCTCAGCTTCGTACTCTAACCTATTTCCGGTAGTTTCAACTTCTGGCTGGAGATACGCCTCAAAATCGTATACTATCTGATATGGATAAAGAGTAGTGGCGCAACCGATCTTTATATCTCTACCCGTTCTTCGAAATTCGCATTCCCACATAACTACTAGGTTGAATTCTTTGCTTTTTCTAATAAATTTATCTCTTCTCATTGTGGATGCGCGTTCTTCTTTTTTATGCTTTGCATGAATCTCACACCCGTGCCAGTAACAGCCGTGATATTGATATACGGTATTGGTTTCTGGACAGTATCCATCTACCGGAGCTCCTAAAATCCATCTTTCACCTCCGTGTCCGCACTGTTCGTGGTGAATGTGAATTCCCTCCCGCTTTTCCACAGAGTACATCCAATCGATCGCGCCATAACTGTTAGAACCTTTTGGGTAGAACACTTTCTCGAACGACGAACGCGGGCGCTCTAAATAATTACCATCGCATATTACTTTTGTCTCACCTCTCATACATGTTGGTCCGTGTCTCTTCATATTACTCGCTTTCGTGAATTTCTGTTTGCAATTATCGCAGGCGTAAATTTTAGATAGGTTTTTAAGGTTTTTTATCAGAAATGCGTGATTATTAAACAGTCCTATTGTCATTGGTTTATTACCTATTGCATCATAGTGCGCTGGTACCTTTTTCAACCACCATACGTCATATTTGGTGGGTTGATATACTTCTATACCAATTTTAAAAAACTCTTCAACCTTTTTCAGATCGGAAAAAGGAATTGGTGAAACCACATTACTACCGAAATATTGCTTACTAAGTTCTTTCGCTTTTTCTGTACATCTGTCAGGTCTGATCTTTTTATCAAGGTGCATAGCTAGACACCTGAACAGACAAATATCGTCATTATACTTATCTAAAGAATACATACCTTTTCTATTCCTCAACCATTCTGGAAGTTCTCCTCCCGCTACTTCTTTGGATTGTAGTCCCAAATCTATTCCCCTACTGCCCTGTATTAACTTTACAAAAACCTCTACCCATCTTACAAACTTCCACTTTGTATTCGGTCTGTCTATTTTATCGGACATTATTCGTGTTTGCTCCTTATCTGACAACCATTTTTTAACGGTTTTCATTTATGATAGTGGTTCGTTACCACCGAGATTTTTGTGAAATATTATAGTTTTAGGTTTTCCATTTTTAGTTTCCTCCATATGTTCTAGCTTGTAAGAATATGAATATCTCAAATAAAAATTTGTTGTTAGATACTGAGAGAGTTTATTGGACATGCGTTCAGACTCGTTGATGTCAATGTTTTTACGAAAGGATAATGTAACTACCCGTCTTCCCTTTTCTACCTTTTCCAACGTTTCATCGTCAGCCCACAATATTTCTTCACCTTTTTCCACTATCGCACGAACGATAGATTTTTTCTTATTATCTGTGCGTTTAATTTGGGACGTGCTTGAAGGTTTGATTACACTGGCCCTTAACCCCGCAATACTTTCTTTTTGAATTCTGTTACCAACTTCTTCCGCTAGTGAGAGGTCTTTAAAGGCTCCTCGTCTGTGGGCGCGGGTAAACCGCTTCATAAACGCCTCATTCTTTGCGGCGTTTATCAGATTTGTCAACCCCCTAACTCTCAACCGTTTACTATAAGTAATCCCTAGAGATTCGGCTTCTCTTCTCAAACTTTCTATTTCTGGCGTTATCATATTTTCTGTAATATACTTTTGTATAACCTATGAAATTTATATGTTCAATTGGATGTGAAAAATTTACATGATGTTTTTTTTTCTCGTCCAATTGAATATAAACAAAAAATACATATATATACATAATGGAGTGTGCGACTTGTTGTAAGACGTTTGTGTGTAAAGACAATCTACGAAGGCATCTATCGAGACGTAGAAAATTTCCTTGTGTCGCCCCGCAATTTCAATGCCCCAGATGCCCTTGTAAGTTCGTTAGTGCCCAAACTCTTTGTAGACATAAGCAACTACGCTGCCCTGTGGCTAAAGGTGAACGCGGTAGACTAGAGCTGGTAGAATTAGTTGCTGATCTGCGAAATAAATTAGCTATAGTGGAGGAGGAAAATGCCGTGTTGGAAAAGAAACTATCACTCGCGGACGCATTGAAATTGCATTAATGATTTCTTCTAATAATTTTCCAATTTCTTCGTTAAAAGCGATATCGAACCCGTAAACGAATCGTTGATTTTAAACGGTTTTATAATATCATTTTGATAATGTTTCGGTAGTGTTTCTCGATCCTATTTAGTCGCTTCATTTCGCGAATTTGATCCTTGTACCCGCGACACAACTGCCGGTATAATATTGTAAATGCAATGTTTTTATCGGAGCGTAATAAATTACGTTGATATTTCATGTATTCTATATTGCATATTACTCTCATTTTAAAGTGTTTTAATGTTGTAGAAACACCGTAATATTCTTTAACAGCGTTATAAGATTCCATATGTTTGCGTAT
This sequence comes from Conchocele bisecta, assembly GCA_029237695.1. NCBI lineage: Eukaryota > Metazoa > Mollusca > Bivalvia > Lucinida > Thyasiridae > Conchocele > Conchocele bisecta. The sequence continues at coordinate 78,055,156 of CM055272.1, forward strand.
TATATCATCCATTTTGTTATAATATTTTTGTTATAACCTATTAAATTTATCTGTTCAATTGAAAATAACATGATGTATTTATGACACCAATTGTCACGTTTTTGTGTTGGTGACCAGTTTGTTCTATTGGACGAAAGGGTGTTTTTCGTGGGGGGCGGTGGAGTAGTATATAGGGTGGATAAATGATACCACCGTAGGTGGTATCATTTTGACTCCCTATATACTACTTGAAGCAATCCGTCAAATAATATTAAAGGTATACCATGATAAAGAAGCTTCTACAAACTTTCTGACGCAACAAAATGGCTAAGTGTTTCCTCAAAAATGTGAAGGTAAAAAAGGTAAATGTCATGTTAATGGCGGTATGAGTGTGTTCCAAATGCTCATATGTATCAAGTGTCCAACTATTGAAGCAATTTGTTAAGTAATATTAATGTTATACCATGATGAAGAAGCTTGAACACATTTTTTTTGTACGACGATGACGACGACGCTGACGACGACGACGGAAAAAGCGGCGACTATAGTCGCGAAAAGCAGGCGTAAAAAAAATGAATGGTGTTACTAATGCACGCATATGTTTTGGGATTATTTTGTAAGTCGGAACATGTTCGTCATGTGAGGCGGTTTCAATTCCAACCGCTTACATTTTGCGCCACCATCAGGGTGGTCACAGGGAAATCGTGCAGCTGGTACTAGTATATTTTCAAAGCCGACAATGATACGTATGCTATCCTCGAGGAAATAAAGTAAAAATACACACCTTACCAATATTTACGGGGTGCGTTCGAACCCACGCACCCTCTGGATACTAACGTTTATAAATGAAAAGGCGATCAAGCTAAGTTGTTAGAACTATTTTATGGTGTAAGACCCGTGGTTTTAAAAGTTCAACCCACGAAATATGTTGCGACCGACATATGCTAATTTGCGTAAAAGCTGGAAGACCTCAAATTTGGATGTTGGTTGTATAATTCTTCGCTAGCGCTTGAATAAAAATAAGAAATGCTTGTCATTTATAGATGGATGGTGTGCGAATGCGTCGGATACTGACAAATGGATAGACATACAATTTCCACAGTCCGTTGGCATTAAAGGGCTAACAACGGGCCCCCGCACATCCGGCGGTAGTTATCCGACGACTATTCTGGTACAGTATACACCGCGTGGAGGCACAACTATTCAAGACATTCCTCTAGCGAACGGGAAAATGGTGAGTGAAGATTTGTGGCTGTGGCTGGAGAATTAGGCTTATGGTTTTCGCGACCAGTGTAGATCATGGGCAGCCTGTGCGTCCGCACAGGTTGACCAGGATCTGCAATGTTCGCCATTCCTCCAATGAAACATTGAGCATGCTTGAGGACCGCCAAATCTACATAAACCACAATAGTTGTTGCTAGCTCTAAATAATTATAGCTAGCATTAAATATTTAGATATAGCTCCAAATGATTTAGAGGGCTCTTCAAATGGTTTGGAGCAAGCTCTAAATATATAATGCTAGCTCAAATTATTTAGAGCTAGAATTAATTATTTGAGTTTATGTCGATTTGGCGTTCCATAGATGTGAGATAAACATATCATATCCTATCTTGTATACCCCAACCCCATGTGGATCATTCCCTGCTTGATCTGCTTTGCCCTGGCCAACCCTCAGATAGCATCATTTGGATGAATAAAACTGTTACGGCTGAGTCTCCAAATATCATATGTACTCATACTCAGCCCTTAAAGGTACAAGCCCACTCAGTAGGTGCACAATGTTCTTTATAGGAATTAAATAAGTGTATAATTGTGTCACTATTCCACCAGTTCTAAACAATACGAGTGCCCGCTATACAGATATAATCATTTAGTAATATTTATTTTACTAATAGTGACGCACGGTGGTATGCTATTTTCATATGCAAATGAGGCATGATATTTTTTAATTATTTATGCTAAATAAATGTGTTAATATTATAAAGTGTGGAAATGTACGTCTGACATACAATGTATAATAATGCCAATCAATACAAGGGGTAATGATGAACGAATGTTTACTTTGCCAGAAAATGTCTCGGATGATGCCTCTGATATAAATAACAGTTTGTGTCTACTGAGTGGGTATGTACCTTTAACACGGTCTGACATACTGACACAGTGCGGTAGGAGAATGAAATAGCTACGTTCAATTAACCGTCTCATAACCTCCTTAATTTAAAGCACACATTTCGACTGCATTGCAACTAATTTTGGAAGGAAAACGAGCCAACGGCCAACGACCATTGGCTTGACACATTTTTTGGGCTCATTTGCCCGAGTTTGGAAGGTCTGTGAGCCAATTATTACCCTTAAATATAAGATAATAAATGTGATGTGTGATATTTGTTTGTAGAATGACATAGTGGTCAAAATCCAATTTATTAAAATGGTAATATAAACTACATGTATATCTACACACCACCACGCTGCCTAGCCCGTATTACTAGGTGTGCTGCATCACAAGAAGGGGATCTATATGACGATTGCTGGAAGAGCTCACGAGGGCCACATCCCAGGGGTGGCGGAAGCGGGGGTGGGGGGGGGTGGCGGCTGGCCCCCTCAATAGTTCTGTAATAAAGCACATTTTCTCATCCTCAAACTTGCTGAGAATGCAGGAAATGGCGTTTCACGCCTCTTAGATTTAAAACATTTCCGGGGGAGCATGCCCCGACTCCAACAGAAACATCGGACCCTCAAGACTGGGCCATGAGAATGCAGGAAATGGCGTTTCACGTCTCTTAGATTTAAAAACAATCCCCGGACCCCCTAGCAACATCAGGCCCTTTGGGTCCTCAAGACTGGGCCCTGAGAATGCAGGAAATGGTCATATGAACGTGCCACTACAATATTGACGTTGGAGCCTTAAACACATTATTTTATTTGTTATGATACGAGGTTGTGTCCGACCTAGGAAGAGCAGCTGTAATACGATATTCTTTGCATAAGTATGCTCTAATTATGTTATTTTAGCAAGATAACTATCATTATCAAATGAACAGGTGCACTTTCCGCCAAAATATTCAGATTAGCGTTAATAAAATCGCGGAATGTGTTATAATACGAGGTCGTGTCCGACCAATGTTAGAAGCCTTGTTCATATATAGAGTTATGCCGATGAAGCAGAATGCCTGTAATTTAGATATTTTCTGTAAATGACGACGAAAACTGACGACATTTTCACAGAAATGCGTAATACTATCTCGTAGCTAGTTATCTCCCTTTGCAAATATATTTATAGAAATCCGGTCCTATGCTGTATTTCAGCGTTTGTTTCTTACTGAATAGCACGAAAAAATGAGTTTTGCAAACAGAGTAGACTCAGATCAGACTGCACATATGTGCAGTTTGATCTGGGTCTACACGGATGGCAATACAATTAATAAGTGAGAAAATATGAATCTGGCAAATAATGCAGTTCCGGATCGGACTGTGCATGTATGTAGGATAACCTGAATCAACACTAGTCGAAAACACTATAATGGCTCCCTTTCATAACAAATCTTGCGACATTTGCTCTTTTTACAAGCAATAAGGCCATACCATATACAACTTGGACCGGATTTCTATAAATAAATTCAAAGGGAAATAACTAGCTAAGATCCCCCATTTGCGACTATTGGTGTTCGTGGCATCATTGTCTCCCCTATTGGTAGGAAATACATTACGACGGACCACATATTGGGACGAATACGTTCACCCAGGGGATTGCAATGGACAGGATCAGACTGACCCTTCAACATTCGAGTGGTGATCCCTGCCTGACCCTGGAATTATTGGGCTGTCCAATCGCAGGTGGGTATAATCAGTGTGTGGCATCACGTAGTTTCCGAATGGTGTCAAATAATCTTTTACGGATATGTTTACAGTTATTTCCTTTAATATCTTTCTAACGGAATAATGGATTTTTATGATGAAACAGCGCATCAAACACGAAAATGTTTGTTTTTCAATCACAGTTTGTTTAAATATAATAGCTGTGTCATATTAAGCCATTACTCACTAAACTCATCATCAAAACAGACGCACAGTCTAAAACAATCAGATCTAAGACTTCTCTCGCAAGTCTCAACTGGCTTGAACTTTTCTACCCTATACACGTGCTATATATAAACAAAAAGCCAAAATGTTCAAACGGTTTACATGTAGAACCAGATGAGCTGGCTCGTTACGTCTCATCGCTAACTACAGAACGTGTCTGTACTGTTCAATTCTAAAATAAATCCTCTTTTTCTCAAGAACGGAACCGTCCAGACATTAGTTTAGTTTATTATATTTTAAATATAGTACATGCATGGGCGTCACCAGCATTCTTGAAAAGTGGGTTCGGCTTTCAGCTGTGAAGCAGCCGAAATCTGTAAGGGGTCCAGGGGTTGCCCTTTGACCCCTTACATATTTCTGTTGCTTCACAGTCCCGGAGAGATTTTGTTTTCTAGAAGCAAAATGCTGCATTGGGGTATGTTGTTGTTTTTTTACAACAAGTAGCTCATAGGCAAAGAGGTTTGGGTCTATTAAAGAAGTTTATTTTTGATAATTAGCATATTGCAATACATGTACGTTTGGCGCCGCTTGTCTGTATTTTGTTAGTAGGGAATTTGAATACCATAATGTCTGCTCATGCATGCACTGTAAATAGCTCGCGGACCTACTTCATATAAACAAACTCCTGCTGGCTCAAAAAAGGGGGGTTCGTACGAACCCATATAACCTCCCCTGACGACGTCCTTGTACATGTATACGTCAACATTGATGGACAGACATCGTGTATAATGATTAGGAAGAAACTCAATATGAGGTTATTTTAATTCTTCTCCTTGAGTGTAAGACATCAGTAAATAGTAATGCGGTATGAACATGATGAACGTATATAATGTATACAATGGCAAGCTTGGTTAATTATAGAAGAAGAAAAAGATGATGCTATCATCCCAAGCATGCATCTCGAACCATTGATATTCTCTTTTAAAGATTCAATGTAGAAACTTATAGTTCGCCATACTTTATAAGCCAATCGCTGGGCCGCATTCTGCTCCAGTTATTTCACATATTTCAACGTTTAACCCCAATAACTTATATAGTACCAGATGTAATTATTCACTATTCGACACGAAATGGAAAATCAATACGCGGATGGGACATTGCATTGCACACTTAGCTGAACTATAAGCATGTTATTGTTCATATATTAGATTTTTCAGGAACTAAATGCTGCGGTTGCTAGCGCTCCCTCGCATTTAATTTCTTAAACATCCAATATGTGAACAATAACGTATACATGTTGTCCAAACATTTATAGCATGGAATCAATGTTGGATATGTTGATGTGTAAACTTTATTTTGTCTGTACAGACCTATGTCATGGCGGGTGTGACAATGGAGGGATTTGTGTCATGGAAGACAGCTGTAACTGTCCAAGTGGATATACGGGAAGCCGCTGTGAAATGCAAGGTGAGTTAACTTGGACCCCTACGGAGCCCCGCAGGGCACATGGATTTTTTTTTATTAATTCATTCCCACGAAACAACAACTCGTTCCCTCAATTTAACAATTCGTTCTCTCGAATTAACAATTCGTTCTCTCGAATTAACAATTCGTTCCCACGAAATGACAATTCATTACCTCAATTTAACAATTCGTTCCCTCGAATTAACAATTCGTTCCCACGATATAACAATGTTAATTCGAGGGAACGAATTGTTATATCGTGAGAATGAATTGTTATATCGTGGGAACGAATTGTTATTTCGTTGTTAAATTGAAGGAACGAATTGTTAATTCGTTGGAATTAATAATCGTTCATTAATAATTGATTAATAAAAACGAATTGTACCTCGGTAGACCCCTGATTTACATATGGAAAGTGTATTGCTATAAAGTAACTGTAAACAGAACTATTCTTATATATATATACATGCAATTTTCCTGCAGCAAATCTGGATTATCTGAATGAGTTACCATTTAATTAAAAGCAACCTTTAGTAGAAAAAGAACCCCATGATATTTCAATATGTAAATTTACAAAAAAAAAGTGTTCTATTGTCCTCATTTCTCAATGAAAGTATATGTTGTTATCACTCATTTGAACCGTCTCAGCGAGACGGTTCAAATAAGTGTTAACAACATATACGTCTGTGCATAAAAGAATGTGTATATTGAGCACAAAAAGCGTAAAGTAACTGTAAAAAGAACTCTGCTTATATGTGCCATTTTCCTGCAGAATACATGGATTGTCTCAATGATTTACTATTTAAAAACAACCTTTAGTAGCAAACACAAATTCATGATCTTGCAATATGTACGGCTATATTGCCCTTTGAAAACAGCTAAACTTTGTTGTGTATACCCACTCAGTGTTTAAGGACCAACTATATACTTGATAATCGTTTGATTCAAAGATAATTGCTTCGTAAATGCGATGGAATATATGTTTATTACACTCCTGCAAATTATTCGCACGGGTTTCGCTGTGAGAGAAAACCCGTAATCAACTCCTTACAAATAATACACCGTGCAGAGAACACCCGTAATTGCGCGCCTGTTTTCTTGGAAACCACGAGCTACCATGCAAAATGTTTAATTTTTATTGCAGTCAAAATAAAGTTATTTGAACATTTGGAAAGTGTCTCGACTAATCTAGGATGTTAATGAGATTGAACACATTCCAAACATGCACTCAAATATAAATGGTTCATAGAAACAGCTGCGTAATTTGGATTTCAAAATGTTTACATGACTCTCACATTTGACGTCACACAACGTAACACCAATACGCGGGAAAACACGTCATTGTATAACTATTCATGCGCACATCACACTTCATTGATTATAATCTAATAAATAGACTAAATGTGCATATATATCCGCCGTGGAAGTGTAATAAATAGGATATTCCATCGTACATGTGAACACTGCCGCTTTATTGTATCCTATCGGCACCTGGGGTGGCCAAGTCGGCCAGCTTTGTATGTTCCAGCCATCAACCAGTTTCACCTGTTCTGCCGTTTAACAAATAACTCAAAATGTGAAGTAGAACATATGAGATAATGTAGCTAATCACATATAGAAAAGCCAGGATAACGGACTCCTATCAATTACATTACACCAAACTGTAAAATATATCAGTTTTCTGGACAAGTTTATGCCTGTGTTTTTAACAACATGAACCATCAATATAAATAGCTTCATACACAGAAAATCTCATAATGTATCACTTTTACCTGGCAAACCACACAACACATACCGTCTATACCCACTCTGTACTCTATTATTAGCTATCAAATCCAATGACATGTAAAAAGTTACCTGAGTGTATTGTCCCTGGTGTCTGCTCATCTACTATGCGAGTAAATATGGCTTTACCTATGGGTAACGTGTACACCAACAAAGGCTGTGCATCAGATTGGAAAGTTTACACTTTTAAATTTATTTTGATGGGAGAAATGCTCAGATATCTCGTCTTTTATACAGTTTGCTGGTATAACATTTATAGCTTGCCGTTCTCATATCTGTCTATTATGTATTGCACCAAATTTTATTTGTTTTCTGGTCATATTATTTACTGTATGTGTCAAATGCACGAAGTGGTGAAACTGTACGATGGCTTGTACATACAAAGATGGCGGAGATGGCAACTCAATGCACCATATAGTATACAGTAACAAGACAATATTCACATATGTTATTTTCATATATCACATCACTCTTATGAAGCAATTATCATTGAAGTCAAGTGTATCTATCTATTAACTAATACCTTAGCTCAGTTATAATGAACTTGCCCACTCAATAGGTATTTATATGAATTAAATAAGTGTATAATTGTGTCACTATCTCCACCAGTTCTAAAGATTACGAGTGCGCGCTATACATATATAATCATTTATAAATATTTATTTTACTGATAGTGACGCGCGGTGGTATCATGCTATTTTCATATGCAAACGAGGTATGATATTTTTTTAATTATTTATTCCAATGAAACGCGTCACCTGACAAAAATAATATTTTCGACATATTATAAAGTATGATCATTGTACATCAACACATAAATACAGAGAATAAATAGTAATGTACATTTATATTTTAAAGAAACAGGGTCATCGCCCGTGATATCAGGGTGGAAATTTACGTCTGATATGTATAATAATGCCAATCAATACGTGGGTAATGGTGAATACATGTGTATTTTGCGAGAAGATTTCTCAGATGATGTCTCTGATATAAAGTACATTTTGTGCCTAATGAGATGGCATGTATCTTTATAGGAATGTGAATATATGGGTGAGCATGTACCTTTAAACTAACAGTTCATTAATGTCTAAAGTTAGTTACATGTTATGCCACTATTATCGTTGGAAACGTCAAAACATATATTTTCACAACCAGAATGCACACCACACCCGCTGGGCCTTTCCGATGGACGTATACCGGTTTCCATGGTAAAAGTGTCGTCAGAGGACGACAGACTGCACGGGAAGGATCAGATCGGAAATGGTATAGTTTTATTTGTTGATAAAATACATATGAGACAAGTCATACGATTTTATACCTATGAAGATGTGCGATATCTCATAAAAGATGTTTATTACATATATACACGATATGTTCCCTAAATGACATCGGAAAGTATGCCAATTTCGTGAAAAGTCAACATCATTTGTGACCGTGACTGGAGAAATGGGGCTGATGGGTTTTGCGATCGGTGTAGACCCAGATCAGCCCGTGCATCCGCACAGTCTGATCAGGATCTGCACTGTTCGCCTTTTCATCAATTAAACACACGTCATGCTTCTTACAAGCAACTTCTATTATTATATTAGACCATTATCAGGCTATAGTGTGCTATTTGATCAGGAGCTGCAGTGGTCACAACTCACATAAGCACCATTTCTCCAGTGACAGCCATATCCACAGGAAATATCACAGTTTTCATTAAAAATCGCCATCTTCATAGGTACAACATGGCATGGCTTGTCTCGTATTTAACAGAGGCGTCGGAAGTGGGGCGGCAGGGGCGGCGACCGCCCCAATATTAAAATACTAGATGTCTTAAATGCAGCAGAATGCAGGAAATGGCATCATGAATTCAAAAATGTTCGTGGCTGCATACCCCCGCTCCAGCCCCCCCCCCCCCCACCCCCATCTCCCACCCCCAGAACTACCAGCATTAACTCGCTCGCGTCGATACAACATTCACCTCACGACGCCTCTGTATTATTATTGTTACATGACTGTCGACTGCCGTTGTTTGACACCGCTCACAGCAGTGTTGAAACGTACAGCGCATGCTGTTTGACCATGACTGTAGACAATACTCATTCCGGGGCCCAGCCAACACCTACGGAACGCATGTGTCTGGTGACGTTACTAGAACGCGCCAGAACGCACCAAACCAGTTCACAACGGTCGCACTGAAAGTACTAACGTTTGCCGTGGAACTGTTTGAACCCGCGGCCTATGGCCTTTGGGTTCAAACAGTTCGATCGTGCCACGGAAAACGTTTGCCCACGGCTGGACATTGTCGAACCTCATATAGTATTGTGTATGCAGTTTCAAACATCTACTCCTCAATACATTGCATATTGGCCCATCCTCTAGTACAAATGGTTTACATGAGCAGACCATGTTAGCGTCTTTTGATAGCATGTGGAATTATTAGCCCTGTCTGATAAACGTATTATCAACTAATATTTACACCTTCCACCAACTTTCCCTTGCTACCATGTGGAAAATAAATCTGATCCAATTTCTCATGAACATCAGTAGACCACGTGCGTAAACTCAATGGCGTATAAATATTTTGTATAGAATACACAGGGTCACGGAATACTTTTCGCTTCTTCTCTTCTTTTTTTTTTTTTTATCTTTTATGTGTTTCTCCAGAACTGATTCCCGTGAAGTGTACATATCAAAACGGCGTAAAAGAAACCGAGTGTTTGCACTGACACTGAATATGGCTTTTGGGAGTTTCACCATATAACTTGATCTAAATGTAGTCTATATGGACTTGTTAGAAACTGAGGATTTAGACGACAAATGGTTGAGTAAAATTTATATGAGTGCGCTAGTGGCATCAACATAGCCCAAACAATGTAGCTATAACATGGAGAAGTATATGCACGGTACTGACAATACGTGGCCACATGGAATAAAATAGGTGTAAATAACACAGCCCCGCGTACGTCTATTTCACACCAACCCCATGTAAACCTCTCCAGTGGCATGCCGATTCAAAATCCTTCAGTGTCAGGGCAGTTTACCAGTCAATCAAATCAACAACAACCATGACAACTCGCTCGTAATGATGAAACTGCACATTATTTTCACATCAATTCCTCGATCATGTCATCGGTTCACGCTACCGCGGGAATTTTATCATATTCACATTTTAATAACTGAAATCTTAACTTTTCTCGCTAAATGCTGCCATTTTGAAAATTTAGAATGAAACCGAATCACACACACTGTTGGACGTGGCGCTCCACGATGGAGTTGTAATTTTATGTTTAATATACAATTAATTGTTATCACTGAACATTCCTAAATTATATAAAATAATCAAAATGTGTATTTCTGTTTCCTATTGGATCGGCTAATCGAATAAATAAAAGTATCTACTTTATTTTTGGCACTATATTTCTGTCCATATAGGACACAGTCAACTTATGAATAATATAGACGGTAAACCAGTCCTGGTACAGCTTAGCAACAAGGAGTAAATTCTCAGGACAACGACATTGATTGTTATTATTATGACAGAGAGATAAATAAAATAGATGCTACATGAAAGGTATGTCTGTGCCAAACATTTTATTATATTATTTGCATGCTCTACACATGCGGGTTAATTTTTTCTGTGTGCGACTTGATGTGGGGGTGAAATGGAGATTTCGACAGTGAAAGTAGACGGTTCCGTCAAAAAAGGGGGAAATAACTCATGAAAATCAACCCGCATGACCCCGTGTTTGGCATGGATCTAGAACCGGCTTAGGTCACTGACTCCAGGAATGGAAGTAACAAAATTGATTTTGTCGCAGGTAGTTTGCGATTGTCATGTTTGTGTGAATGTGGGTCTATGGGAAATCAATTGGTTGTTCGTTTCCTATATATCATAGTAGGCGGGCCGAAGTGGCTGTTCCATTTATCGACCCGACAGATACGATAAAACGTGTTCTTGTGTCTTGCAAATTGCTGTATTGAAACCGAAATCTACTATGAATTCATCAAACAATGTATGAAAATGTGTAAATATATGGATTTATTTTTTATTTGTCAATGTTCACGTGTTGATGAACACAGATGGAGTAGCTAACATTCTTCATGAAGCGCTTATGGAAGTTTAACTCCTCCCACTGTGTTCATCAACACATAAACATTGAAAATAAAAATTCAATCCTTAAGAAAGTGTGTTCATAAAACACGGATGCCCCATTACCAATATTATAGTAAACAAGGGGCATAACAAACATCAGCGTGGTAATCGCAATGTATGCACATTTACATAATTATTCTCACTCACACATTTATTTTGATGATATTGTTGGCGTATTAAGGTGGGGTGTATGTGCCGTGATGGGGAGGAAGTGAAGGTCAGGATTGATGACAAAGGTCAGACAACATAGCGTTTATAGTTCCTTACATATCTGTGATTTTTGTATTTGGTCCTTTGGATTTATATTTTATCCCGTTTTTACGTGGAAAGATCTGACTATTTTCTTCTTTCTGACCCAAGATGTATGTTGTGAACCATATAAAATTTTGATGAGAAATGAGAAAAAAATGCAGAAAAAAAGTTTCACACCCTCTCTTTATCTAAATCCCGGATTCACCCATACTTAATGAGCTTTGACTGTCATTCCAGTGCCTACAAAGAGAGGATGGTGTCCGTTAGCGAGTGACCCATCACCCTGGGTGGAGATCAAGCTGACAAAGCCCATGGCCGTTAGTGACTTCAGTTTCATGTATCCAAATAGGACTGAAGGCGAGGAGAAAATATACATGAAGGAATTTGAATTGAAGTACATTGCGCCATCTGATTCTTCTAAGACTTTTCGAACGTTTGCGGATGTAAGTATCGCTATGTTAATGGGACTGCAGATGATATCCGAGATATTCAATGAGTCAAATTTGATACACCATACATTTCCATACAGTGATTACAGACAAAAAGCATGTCTACTGTCTGTTTCACGAAACCTGCCCAAATTTTACGGCCATAAAGAATGCAAAAACTATTTTTTTTTTGATAATATTAAATTTTATAAAAATTTAAGAATGAACCTTCTTTTTATTTCATGAAATTTGTTCAAATATTGATTTTATTACGGAAAATGAGTTCTCTATGGGAATTTAACATGGGAAAAAAAGAGGTGGAGAACCTGAAAGAGGAGTCGAAAAACGAAAAAAAATGGAAATTGATTCTGAAACCTGGCTAGATAGCTTGGAAGTGATCTAACTAATTATCTAAAAGTTATATTTTGAAAATTATCCACTATTTCTGAAATTAGAAAAATGTCCCCATGTTAAATCCCCATAGACATCTTCACTCTGTGAAGGTGTATATGGAGATTTAACATGTGGAAATTGTTTTTCTCAATAAAATCAATATTGGACCAGATTTCGCGAAATAAAAAGTAGGCTCATTCTTAAATTTTGCTATAATTTAATATTATCGAAAAAAAAATTATTTTTGAATTGTTTATATGGCCGTAACATTTGGGCAGCTTTCGTGAAACAGACAGTAGACAGATAGACGTACACAAACCAGTATTTATCTCTTTCTACCAGAGCTCTCTATCGCAATTTTCCAAGTAAGTTGAGTGATCTTTCTGCTATTAGCGAGCCCTGCTGTAGCTGTATAATTACACTGAGAATTAAGACCTTAATGTAATTCTAAGCATTATAGACCAATATACTTGTGTGGCATTGATGCTTGTATTTTTTATATTGAGACACATGTATCAACCAATCACACCATCTCACTTGATCGAATTCCAAAATGAAATAGTTCCAAGAATATACTACATGTATCAGAAACAATGAAAAAGAAGGGAGGTAGATTGTTATTTTTTTCTTTATACGTGGAAACAAATTATGAACTTTCAAATTGCTTGTTGTGAAACGATCATACAATATCACACCTAGAAACATGTTTCCATTAGGGATATTAGTTTAATATGAACAATACACATGGAAATAGTAATCATCCGTTGTAGAAAAACGAGCGTTTACTTAGACATTGTTTAGAAGAATAAACATTTAGTACTAATGCCAACTGTATTTACAGCTGATTCATATGTACAACAGGGCTCAGAAATACGATGCAAATCTAAAAGTAATACGGGCGACTCTTTGTCGCCCGCTTTATGTTACGCGTATATGAAAACTTACCATTCAGTGAAACTAGGTTGAACATATGATTGAAAGTGTAAAATGTGTTTTACTGTAAACCAATAAATCAAGCAGGAGGTTTTTTTACGACACGTGGTATTACTAATACGGGCGACGAATAATTTGGCCCGAAGGGCCAACTGCTTCTAAAACAAAATGTAGATAACATCGGAAAGTATATTGAATATAGCTTACGAAGTTATTATTGCATTTCAAAATTGTGTTGTCGTTAGGAAGACTAAAGTTGCTTTTATCACAACGCTGAAGAGTCCCCCGAGAGACGCTTGAAAATATGCGTTTTAAATGATCGGAGTAGAAATGCCTTAAATGCGCATTGGAATATTTTATGGAAAAAAAAAAGAAAAACAATTTGCAACGAAATGGAGTTTCATTATTCCGTATTTATTTTAACACCTTTCTCTCTCCCACACCCATGTCTCTGTCTGTCTCTGTCTGTCTCTGTCTGTCTCTGTCTGTCTCTCTATCTCTTTCACTCTCTCCCACATCCATGTCTCTCTCTCTCTCTCTCTCTCTCTTCTCTCTTTCTCTCTCTCTCTCTCTCTCTCTCTCTCTGTCTATCTTCTCTCTGTCTGTCTGACTCTCTCTGTCTGTCTCTCTCCCTATCTGTCCCTCTATCTATCTTTCTGTCATTCTCTCTCTCTATCTTTATGTCTGTATGTATGTCTGTCTGTATGTATGTATGTCTCTCTCTATCTCGCTCTCTGTCTGTCTATGTATCTATGTGTGTCTCTTTCTCTATCATTACCTAGAAACCACAATATATCTCTCCCCCGCACCCCCACCGACCTTCTCTCAACATCATTAGATAGAAACCATAATATTTCTCTCTCTATCTTTCAACATCGTTAGATAGAAGCACACTATATCTCTCTCAATATCATTGGATAGAAAGCGCACATGTTGTTATTTTGTTTACAAGACAAAGTCAAGCGATCCATGATACTCTGTGGACATGACTAACAGAAACAAGTATGCATTGTAACTGCTGTTTTATTGCGCCTGTTCGGTTGTGTCACGGCCTGTGCTGTATTCACAGTTCATGACACAAGTACCTCTTACCAACTGTATGTAAAAAGAACAAAACTAATACGAAAAATAGTCAAAATGTGCTCAAAGACCACCAGGGATCGAGAAAATAATAGCTTCACTGGAAGGACACACCTGCAGAATTTCTATAGCCGCCACGCTGCACTTAACTTCGCTGATGTGAGTTTAAAAATACAAGACATAGTCAAGCGATCCGGGATAATTGGGGAACACGACTACCAGAACAAAGTATGCATTGCAAGTGTGCGTCTAGTGCACCTGTTGCTGTAGTCCAGGATACAAACACATCTGACACGGCACTGGGTTAATCAAAAAAAGTAAATGTAAAACAATTCATACCAAAAATGGGCAAAATGTGTATAACTCTCAAAGTGACAGTCGTGCTCAATGACGACTGAGATAGCGAAAATTGGGAATAATATCACTGAAGATTCTTAGCCTTGTTATTTTTTCTTAAAATGATCGTAAATGTACTAATACAGTTTCTATAATGCTTTGCTTTTGCCAGTATACTGGTATACCCTCAATACTGAGGCTTATCACTAGTGGATCATATTTTTATTCATAAGTACATGTACATACAATCAAATACAATATATACAATCGATGTTCCCGGTATTTAGCCGGTACCCATTTACATCTGGGTGGGCTGAAGCAGTGTGGATAAAGTGTCTTGCCCAAGGACACAACGCACGCGATGCTCGAACCCACGATCGTAAGATTAGCAGACCGACGCCTCAGACCGCTAGATCACGCGCTCCACTATGCCTAGGCTATTAATTTACTATATATGAAACGGAAATATCTAAATTGTATCACTGGTTCAAATAAGAGAAGTGCGACAATGACACCATTTAATTACAATTGAGAAGTTGTAACACCGTGGTAGTTGCGGGAAGTAATTCTGCAATACTACAATACACTACTTTACCGTTTATATCATACTAACATCATGGTAAAGCTATCAATTGGTAAATTTAGTTTCATATACTAACGTCGCCCGTCATAGGTAGTGCCTATTTCATATTATATTGTTTACTATTATGTTTCATTACTTTCTGCGCATATCTGGGACCCATTAATAAACTCAATTTCTCCAATCATTATTTTGTAATTGCTATAGAATCATTGCACTGTGCCATTAGGAGCTGGTGTCTCTGAATGAGTCACTACTGTCTGTTTAACGAAACCTGCCCAAAGTTTACGTCTATATCAGTAATACAAAAACAAAATTAATAATGAGCCTACTTTTTATTTCGTGAAACTTGGTCCACTGTTGATTTTATTGCGAAAAAAATAGTTCCCCATGTTAAATTCCCATAGACATCTATTTAACATGGGTTTTCTAACTTCAGAAATAGTGGACCGATTTTCAAAATTTAACTTTTGCATTCTTAGATCATTTCCAAGCTATATAGCCAGGTTACGGAGTAAAGTTTAAAAGTGTTTCGTTGTTCGACTCATCCCCCAGCTCTCCCACCTCCTCTTCCCCCATGTTAAATTCCCATAGACAAATCAATTTTTCGTAATAAAATCAATATTTGACAAAATGTCACGAAATATAAAGAAAACTCATTCTTAAATGTGGAGGAGTAAAAAAAAAAAAATTCTGGAAGTTGACTCCGAAACCTGGCATAACTTGGAAACTAAGAAAACAAAAACTAAATTTTGAAAATCGGTCCATTATTTCTGAAATTAGGAAAAAATCCCCTTGTGAAGATGTCTATTGGGATTTGACATGGGAGTTTTTTCGCAATAAAATCAATATTGAAATAAATTTCACGAACAAGAACGCTATTTTTTAAATTTTGATAAAATTTAATATTATCGAAAAAAAAATTGCATTATGGATATAGCCGTAAAATTTGAGCAGGTTTCGTGAAACAGACAACGGTTATTGGACCTTACAATATAAATATACAGTAACGTTTGCATTGTGTAATTGCAGCATATCCCGTGTTTGAACGGAACACACTTCTTTTCTGTGAGGACGATTCCAAGCATAGTAACAGACACCATCCGGATAGAG
This sequence comes from Conchocele bisecta, assembly GCA_029237695.1. NCBI lineage: Eukaryota > Metazoa > Mollusca > Bivalvia > Lucinida > Thyasiridae > Conchocele > Conchocele bisecta. Next base: position 78,071,661 of record CM055272.1, read on the forward strand.
CCAGATTCCGTGGTCACCCGAGGCTGCTTCAAACTGGAGATACATGGATGTGACCCAAAAAGTATAATATTTTGGACTGACGTTTTGGTTTATGAATATCTAAGTTAAGGTTGTTGTAACCTTCTTGTGGCCCAAGGTAAAGTCTATGGAAATCTAATAAAAATCCCTACTCATAAACCAATAGCTACTTACACCAATAAATCATATGTATGTGTTCGTTATGCAAATGATACTAGGAAGGAAAATTACATAATATGCTGTAGTTAGAACATAATACTCACATTCTTGGTCTTTTATATGTATACTTTGGCTTCTACACACCTGTGTATAGACATAAATATACATGGGGTACATCCAAATTGGTTGATTGTTTGCATATTACAGGTGTGTGTACATTTTTATTGGTAGGAGTATCTGCATTAAGCTATCACATATCACATCCATGTGGTTTATTTATGTAAGTTTCTATAATTGTCTTACTAGTAGGGTTTTCAATTAGATTTCCACAGACATTACATGGGTACAATTACCTTAACAATCTAATACAACTGCGCATCAATAGTGAAACTTCAATTCGATGGGATGGTTTTCTGGCATTATTATGCCGAGAACGATATTCATGCTATTGGCATGCTACACCTATATAATAATTTGTACATAGTTAATAAGAAAATAAATGAAACGTAAAGAGTTACAAGGATGGTCAAATAACTATCTTTGAATAATCGGTTGGATGTGAGCATATACGTATTAGTCCAACGTCATGTGCATATTGTTGTATATGTATTACATTACTGTCTGTTTCACGAAACCTGCCAAAATATTACGGCTATATATACAATGCAAAAACTATATCTTTTTCGATAATATTAAATTTTATTAAAATTCAAGAATGAGCCTTAAATTTATTTCGTGAAATTTGGTCAAACATTGATTTTATTACGAAAAAACAATTTTCCCATGTTAAATCCCCATAGACATATTCACCACAGAGTGATGTCTATGGGGATTTAACATTGGGAATTTTTTTGAATTTCAGAAATACCGGACCGATTTTCAAAATGTTTTAGTTAGATCGTTTCCAAGCTATCTAGCCAGGTTTCGGAGTCAATTTCCCAATTATTTCGTTTTCTGACTCATCCCACAGATCCTCCACCACCTTTTCCATCATGGCCCATGTTAAATGCACATAGACAAATCAATTTTTCGTAATAAAATCAATATTTGACAAAATTTCACGAAATAAAAAGATGGCCCTTCCTTAAATTTTCATAAACTTTAATATTATCGAAAAAAGTTTTGTTTTTTAAATGTTTATATAGCCGTAAATTTTGGGCAGATTTCGTGAAACAGACAGTAGTTAATAATGCATAGCTAGAAACTGGGAGGTCAAAAGCAGCCTACAGCTAGGGCTGACATGGATGGTGAGCCACCGGATAGTTAAACAAATGGTACCAGTTGCTCGGCTACCTGATGCCTAGCACAGGGTATAGCATTTGAGAAGTACTGATGTTCAATAATTATCGTTTCTTATTAGTAAAACCTTGCCCTTTCAATAGCGGTTACACGATTATTATATGTACTTATATACATACTAAACAAACACTTTACTTTAACCCCTTTTAACTCCATAGGCCGGTATAGTGGTATTGGCAAACCGTGTAGATCCAGATGACCCGGCTCGTGACGAGCCGTATCATCAGGATCTGAACTTTTTGAAAATAATGTTCATATCTGTGAGAACAAAAACATCCCCTTGGATGGGCTAGTCTGAAAATCATTTTGTGACCATTGGATTGGTTGCAAAATTAACTTATCAAATTCCATTCCAGTTACTTAGGGGTAAAAGGGTTAACGTAGTTTTACATTACAACAGCGACCCATTGCAGATCTGTGCTCCACTGACTGGTGCGAGAATGGCGGATCCTGTATGGGAGAAAATGTTTGTGCATGTCCATCCGGGTACTTCGGTGACAGATGCCATGAGACAAGTTAGTAGACGGTCTAGTTAAAGAAATATGAACACATTGAAACCTCTCTAAAGCAGACTCCATTAGAGGTCCCCATGGTGTCCGGCTTAGAGAGGTTTCACTGTAAATCAGGCATTTGATAATTATGAGCCATAGTTGTGCGATATGCGATCACGAACAGACATTATCACCTGCGGCAAATGACCAAGAAAATGATCAAAAATAAGCTCACTTGTGTTGTCTTGGTGTCCGGTTTAGAGAGGTTATACTCTATATGCAATCACACCAAATATTTACTTAGTACTTGGTCTAATGCGGATGTAAAGTGGTATATTAATCACGTCAAAGAGGTTCTAGTGTATATAAACTGGGCTACTTGGAGTAGAATTATGAAAATAAAATATGTTATGGTACACGAACCGAGAGTATAGGTGTATCATAACTGTATGACAAGTATGTGCCATTTAATATCTTATTGCAAACCAACACTGTGAATGCGGGGTAGCTCCAAATCATTTGAGTATGTCTTTAAATAATTTGGAGCTAGCTTTATATTTTAATGCTAGCTCTAATTGTTTCTAGCTAGCAATAATTATTTGGGTTTATGTAGATTCGGCGTTCCAGGAATGCCAACTCTACATAAACTCAAATAATAAATGCTAGTTATTTAGAGCTAGCATTAATTATTTGAGTTTATGTAGATTTGGCGTACCATATATACGCGGGTATTTTCGTTACAGAGACATCCATACAAGAGATAAACTTCGCCTTTCTGACGATTGAGCACAACGTGATACAGACGGCTTCCATTAGCTTCCTCGTGTTTGGAAACGTGACTCTAGTCACCGTTGGCAAATCCAATGCAGTACAACTGGTTGGCACAGACAGCTACATTAAGCTGAACCAGTCGACCACGTCCACAGCATGTCTGTCGGACATCGATCTCTGTAAATCTGGATTCACATTCGCCATTGATATCAACTTCGGCAGTCTTCTCGATAACACGTTCATCGTATCAAGTGGCGGGAACCTACCAGATCATAAAGGCCTTGCGCTATATTACAGCCATAACACACTCGTGTACATTGTGAGTACCGCTGGACAAACGTGGCATATGTCCGTCATGTACCATCCAATCATTTCTGTATGGCAACACTTCGAGATAACTTGGAATAAGAACCTGGGGCTTGGACTATTTCTGGATGGTCATCTACTGGGCACTCACGGTCGGCCCGCCACAAAGCCGGCCACCCAGACAGTGGAACTGTGCATCGGGTGCAGCCATACAGCAGTGAATGTGCAGATAAACATGACGGTTAAGGAGTTCCACAAGTGGAATTTGGATAGAACAGAATTGGTGAACGCAGGAATAAGGCCAGGTGAGAGTAAGTGAGCAGAGGCTCACGGATACCCGGCCTTGGAAATTGACTCCGAAACCAGGCCCGATAGCTTGCAAATGATGTAACTAAGAAAACAAAAGTTAGACTGTGAAAATCAGTCCACAAATAAAAAAAATATTTAAAAAAAATCTATTTTTAGCCCACATGTTAAATTCCCATAGGAAAATCGTTTTTTCGCAATAAAATCAATATTTGATGGAATTTAATCAAATAATTGTCTTGTGGGAGGGTGAATTTTTTGTTATTGATGAAAAAGTACTTATTTTTAAATATGTTTTAGATTTAATGTGGTTAATAGCCAAAACTTCGTCGGCAGCAAAACGTGGAACAGACAGTGGACAGAAATATTTCAATGGGATACAGAAACAAACAATGCCGTACTATTATTGACATGAAAAATAAGCTAACAATACTTTGTGCCAGTTTGTGCATTGTATATATTCCAAACAACATGTTTATACGGTTAGCTTAAACGTTTTACCTAGCGTGTTCGTTCGAGGGAAGGACCATGTAACTATGAGATACACTTACAAATAGGCAATACAAGTAGGTGAACCTTTGCTGATAGTTTAATGTAACATAGATATGTTTCACCCAGTTCATAGTTTGGTGCTTGGGAAATAAACGGGGTAACGTACATGAAGTATCTTTTTTGCATATTTTAGCTCCTGTCCAAACTTCGACGCCAGTAACTACCGTGGAGTCAACTAAGCTGACTACCATCCCGAAAGGAACAACCCAACCTACTAGAAAGGCCTCCACAAATACACCAACAACTCCAAGTGCTACAGTTCTAGCAAGCACAGGTATGTCAACTATAGCCAGTAATACAAGAACAAAACCGACAACAACGATATCGACCACAATGACAGCGATAACAACGACGACATCAGAACCAACAACGAAGATACCGACAACAATGAACATCAAAACCATTGTTGCGACCGACCAGTGTGGCATCACCATAGACTAAAACGATATGTCGCACTAGTATGTTCAATTATGCAACGACAAGTATGTGCATACCATGACTTTTTGTTAATAATACCAAGATGGTAAATCATAAATGATTTTATTCCTGCTTACAAAGTTACGTAGTAATTATCCTTTTTCACAAAAATTTCTACCAATGGTACAAACTTGTTTTTAGGAACGCACAGATCAACAATTCAAATGTAAACATTCACGTCTTCTTTACACGATATTGTTGCTCCAAACCTTGAAAATTGAACTCAGTTGTAATTCAGAGTATTTTGAACTTTTGTAGACGGTTTATATAATTATCTAATTGTCATGGTACTTTTCGCTGCTTCCTCTGTTTGTCTCGAAAATTCGCCGATGGGTTTTATCAATGAAAAATATTCAATTCGAAAATAATCAAACATTAGTCTAAAGAAATATAATAAAGATATTACCGTCCAAATTGTATTTTGCATGCAATTCCATTTATATTATATCGTATGAAGACGAATACACTAGTTTGTTCTTGGGATTATTTTATTGTGGTAAACACAAAATATCAATCATTTGACACCATCGCAATCTGGACCATGACATTAGCAGACAGCAAATGGATGATCATGGATTTGTCACAACATAACATGTATGACTCTGTCAAATATCAAGTTCTAAACAGAAAGTATTGCATAGTAATCCATGTTAATTTAGTTCTGAATTCACATATTATGTGACATTAACTTTGGAATTAATGAGAGTGAAATGCCGTGTAATTGTGGCGTCGTGATAGAATACGAACATAGCATTTCATGTGTGAAATAATAAGACCGTTCGTGACGTGAAACATAAATTATAAAACACGATCTTTGAACGTCAAGTTTTGTGAATGCAATCCGATGAACTCCTCATTGACGTTTGTATATTTGGGGATGGGGCCGTGGATTTGACAAAGCAGGATAGAGAACCATCAGCTACAGTCATAGTAAACTAGCTGTTGTGTTTGTAAAACATTGGTATGTCCCCTGGCATACGTGGCCATGAAACAAACAGAAACTGTCAAACACAATTGGACGTAAAATATTCTTTAGTATTTTAGCGATTATGTGATTGTCAAAAAGATCAATGTATTGATCCCGTGTATGTGTCACATACATACATATATATGTTCATGTATATGTCCACATGTATCACATTTCCAAATATCAATAAAATAATAGAAGTTATGTGGAACTTATGGCATGATAATGAAACTCTTACACACTGTTGAAGCAAAATTGGCTAAGTGTTTCGGCGTCCTTGTGAATGTCACAAATGTGAAGGTCATGCCAGTGGTTGCATGAACGCTTCACACATGTCCACGTATATCAAGTGTCCGAGTATCAAACTAATCCAGCATGTATTATAAAGTTATCGGATGATGGAGAAACGCTTACATGCAGTTTGATGTGAAAGAACGGCTATTGGGTGTTTCAGAGACATTGTCAGTGTTGGAAATGTCACGGCCATGCTAAAATTGAGTGAGTCTTACATATATGTCCACAGGTATCCAGTGTGCGACTACTAAGGTAATAACATCCACTGATAGTGAAGTTTTGACGTAAATTTTGGCTAAGTATTTCGTAACAATGCATCTTGTAAAGGTAAAACAGGTGAAGATTATGTTAATGGTTGCATTCGTGTGTCGCATATTCCAACATGTATCATGTGTGCAACTATCATGATCATGTGTGCAACTATCATGAATAAGACAGTAATACATCCAGTACTATTGAAATGATGATATTATGAAGAAACTCTTACATTTTGATGTAAATGACCACGGATGGATGTGCGGAAGGACGTACAGAGCAATAATCCCCCCCTTGTCATCACGTATGGTGGGTACAACGACAGATGTAACTAATGTATCCCAATGTTATATTAGGTTTTATTGACGGTATACAAGTAGGTAAACCTTTGCTGATAGTTTAATGTCACACAGATATGTTTCACCCAGTTCATAGTTTGGTGCTTGGGAAATAAACAGGGTAACGTACATGAAGTATCCTTTTTGCATATTTTAGCTCCTGTCCAAACTTCGACGCCAGCAACTACAGTGGAGTCAACTAAGCTGACTACCATCCCGAAAGGAACAAACCAACATACTAGAAAGACCTCCAGAACTCCAAGTACTACAGTTCTAGCAAGCACAGGTATACAAAACCGACAACAAAGATACCGACCACAATGACAGAGAAAACAACGACGACATTAGAACCAACAACGAGGACAGTGACAACAACGACTACATGAGAACCAACAATGAAAACAGCGACAACAACGACGACATCAAAACCAACAGCGACGACAAAGACAACAAAGACGACATTAGAACCAACAACGAAGACAGCGACAACAAAGACGACATCAGAACCAACAACGAAGAAAGTGACAACAAAGACGACATCAGAACCAACAACGAAGACTGCGAAAACAACGACGACATCAGAACCAACAATGAAGACAGCGACAACAACGACGACATCAAAACCAAAAATGACGACAACGACAACAAAGACGACATCAGAATCAACAACGAAGACGGCGACAACAACGACGACATAAAAACCAACAGCGACGACAACGACAACAAAGACGACATTAGAACCAACAACGAAGATAGTGTCAACAAAGACGACATCAGAACCAACAACGAAGACGGCGACAACAACGACGACATCAAAACCAACAACCACGACAACGACAACAAAGACGACATCAGAATCAACAACGAAGACGGCGACAACAACGACGACATAAAAACCAACAGCGACGACAAAGACAACAAAGACGACATTAGAACCAACAACGAAGACAGCGACAACAAAGACGACATCAGAACCAACAACGAAGAAAGTGACAACAAAGACGACATCAGAACCAACAACGAAGACTGCGAAAACAACGACGACATCAGAACCAACAATGAAGACAGCGACAACAACGACGACATCAAAACCAAAAATGAACGACAACGACAACACACTTCAGAATCAACAACGAAGACGGCGACAACAACGACGACATAAAAACCAACAGCGACGACAACGACAACAAAGACGACATTAGAACCAACAACGAAGATAGTGTCAACAAAGACGACATCAGAACCAACAACGAAGACGGCGACAACAACGACGACATCAAAACCAACAACCACGACAACGACAGCAAAGACGACATCAGAACCAACAACGAAGACGGCGACAACAACAACGACATCAGAACCAACAACGAAGACAGTGACAACAACGACGACATCTGAACCAACAACGAAGACAACGACAACAACGACGACATCACTACCAATAACAAAGACAGCGACAACTACGACGACATCAGAACCAATAACGGAGACATCGACAACAACGACGACATCAGAAAGAACAACGAAGACAGCGACAACAACGACGACATGTTAAATAGTTGACATTGTATTTTTGCACAATTGAAGTCTTAAAATAGTATGCTTATATGTAAGGTTGGAGATTGACTATAACGTTTTTCTCGAATTAAAATGGTTTATGCTCAAGTAAGTTATCACATAACCGTTTGAAAACAGATGTATATATGTAGGTCATGTCTGTATTTACGATTATGCGTTATTGTTTACTCGTTATTATATGTTTCAGACTCGACACTGACGTCGACAACTACGCAGCAGACAACTACCCAACTGGTAACAACAGAGCGGCCTGTGACGACGTACACATGGGATCTTACCAATATCACGCACAACCACGTGAGCGGAAATAACTACACGTTAACTGCCCATGGCGGTGTCGCCGTCAGAGATGGCGGACTCGAAATTAGCAATTCATCCCAATACATCGACTTCGGCATTACACACAAAGTTGAATGTTTATTAAATCCTGCAAAATGCATACACGGACTCACCGTCCAATTCCAAATTAAATTTACCAAGCTTGATGAAAATACATATTTACTTACAAGTGGAGGCGAACGACCTGATGGGATTGGACTAGCGGTTGTGTACATATACGGGCATGTCCAAATAGTTATTTCAACCAATCAACGCTCGTGGTTCGCGTCATGTGGGCGGGAAACTGTATTCGCCAATGGATATCATAATATTATGATTTCCTGGCAGCAAACAACAGGTCTCTATGTTTATGTTGACAATCGCCTCGTTGACTCGACGGATAAACCGATGTTACACCCAGTGATATCCGGAAGTGCCACCCATGTTTACTTTGGGAAGTCCAGCGTGTCCATTACATCATCCCAGCAGGTGAAGTACATCATTAAAGCTTTTACAGTATGGCACGCAACATTAGAGATTTTGATACAGAAAGGAATCTGCAAGCCACCGGTCACAGGTTTGTATAACTTGCAATGGCAACCAACTATATGTATCACGTGATGCAATTTGACAGAGGCAACTGATCTGAAATGTATGTGTATGAACGTACCACGCGGTAGTCAACTGGCAATGCGAGTGTGTCAAATTGCACTACGTGAGAATTAATTAACACTTTCCATGTGTCCAAAAAAAATGTGATAGTTAATTGACAATTTGTTTGTGTTTAATTGCACCACGTGATAATAAATAGATAGAACAGAACTGGACATACATTTTATTAATACCAAATGTGACATGCAATACAGTAAACAGCATAATATATAGTAGACACAGGACGTCACATCAAGAGTGCACTCTCGGTTGACTGGCGAGGACAAGTGGGCTACAAGCTTCATATAGTATGGAAGTATCAAATTGCACGCAACCTGTAGCCTATTTCATTGCAATGTATACTTTTCTAGCAAAGTGTACTTTGGGGGAGTAATCATTTATTTCCCCGGAAATGCATTATTTCATACAGAACTGCATTTGATGAGCAAAAGTATGCATGATTATTATACTGAACTTATTACATTAGCACAGCCATTTTGGCTGTGATAATGTAATAAATTCAGTATAATAAATAATAATAAATTTATCCTTAAATTGAAAATGTCTCCCTCAAAGTATACTTTGCTAGAAAAGTATACTTTACAATGTTGGTGAAATAGGCTACTTAAGACAATGGGGGACAGTAGTAGCACTATGGACAATAGTGTCAATGTGTGATAGTGGATTCACAATAGTAGTGTGTATAGACAATGTATGTCAGTATTATACAAGTAACATTTAACTGTCAAATGCTTGTCATGATACATTTCTAGCATGTGTTATCTTAAATATATATATATTTATTTCATATCAGACAAACCTACCACAGTCACAGTAAAACAAACAACACGGGCACCCACGACTACAAAATCGACGCAAGGAACAGTACAAACAACATGTCCGGCCGGATGCGTCAGCACAGGTATATACGTGTATACTGTCCTGGGGATGAATAACGTACCACTGTTTAGACATAATCAGACAAACAATATGTTGGCATAAATGTAATATCTTGTCTGTTTGGTTACACTTTGTCCTAATCTGGGCGAGGAGGGGACACCTGCATTGTATTATTTTGTAGTTGGGTTTTGCAATTGTGGTAGATCTATTGACTTTGTATTGCAAGTGTGTGCGAATAGTTAATGCAACTACAAATAGATAACCTTCAAAACATTGTTTTCTGTCTGTTCCATACTGAATGGCATGACACTTCCTAAATACATACATGCAAAGTCTTAGATTTAAATATTTATATATTCAAGATGTGTTGACAACAATGATGGGTCAAACGACAAGTGGTTGTGCTTCTACTACCGAGTTAACAACAGTAACAACGCCAGCAACGTCAACACCCTCCAAAGCGTCGGCCACACCCACAAAGACGATAGCTCCGCCTCCACCCAACACAGCATCGCCTACTGTAAAACAGATCACGCCCACTTATACTGAGAAGCCAAGCGTGCATCCAATCGCTGGAAAGGATGGTCATGGATATATCGCATGCACGTTTGCTGGTGCTGCGGAACAGAACGTGGAATTAATCGTATCGCTGGTGGTCGATGGAAAAGTAGTCCTTGATACCACTGTCAATGGAAACACTGGAATCGCGATGTTTGCAGTAGCCGATGTTGATGAAAACTTATACAATACAAAGGTATCGTAACTGATATACACATGTTTGAATGTGCATGTATTTTATATAGAAATCTCGTGAATCGTCTATACCACATCACGTTTGAATTATACATACAGTTTCGCCTTACCGTCGAGCGTCTCTCCGTCCGTTCGTCTGTGCATCAGTCCGGCATTCCGTTGGCCCATAACACTTAAATTACATTTCTCGGTCCAAGCCGCGGTCGCGGTTATCAGTGAGCCCCTTCTCACTTGCTCTACTTAAATATCAATTTTCATTCTTGCACATTTGATAGAAACACGTGTAATGTTCCTACCGCGGCATACACGTGTGTTACACAATGTACTACCCTTCAGTCACATTGCCAACTTGAATTGTATTACAGATCCAGTGTTCAATAAAAGGCCGATTTGTCGGAAACACCGTCACCACCAAAACTACTATCAGCAATGTATTAGTACCACGTTATGAGGTATGTAACTTCCAAATAATATTTTATAAGCACAAACATACGCAACAGTATAACGTAGCATTATATGCATAACGAGAATAAATACTTGGCCACTGGACCACGGAAAATGGAACAATATGGCTAAATATCACAGATGTTATTTGAAAATTGCTTAAATGCGAAACGCAAGAAGTCAGTAACACCGATGGAGGATGTACACCTCAACACTGTGACACAATTTTTAATTTCTAATTAATTTGTGACCACATAGGTTTTGGCTATGTAAGGAAAATATGGACGATGACAAATACGTATATGACGTTTTACGCCAATCCAACTTACGGTAGCAGAGATAGTAGGTAACCGAAAGATTTAACGAAAATCGTTATCAGACAGACGAACAGACCGACTACGTGGCATGGTATTACAATCAATCAATATAGTTAGATGCATCGCAGTTTCGTATATATATTCTATTATATTTTGTTTGACACTGGGCATTGGCATGTATTGCCATTATTGGTGTCTTTGTCTTCTTACATAATTGTATCAATCGGCAACATACATTACTAGTATTCTATCCAGGTATCTCCCAGCAGACTCACTGTAACTGAAGGCCATTCGGCGGGTCACGTGACCGTTACGTCGACGGCTCCGCCCCAGTTCTACTGCTGTAGGGGATGTAAAGGGGAGTGCCAAGTTCACATCGCCGGCACATTCCATTACGACAGACACGATCAGAAATGTGGGAAACAAGTCATAGGTATGTTAAATGCTGAATGCTATCGACTGTGTCACTAACACAATGGAAAATTTTATGGAACTGTAGTATTATGAAAACTCTGATATATGCAAAAGTTACCAACGATGTCACGATTTATACGATATGTTCGTTTCTTTTTTGCACAATATTAATGTGCATTTTGTGAGAAAGTTTCTGCAATATGAGTTATCTTTTTATTTCATAACAAAACGCATACCTCAGCAGCTCCGATAATCACACGATTAATAATGTTAGATCGTGTTGCCCTATTTGTGGTCGGCAGTCTACGAGTTTGCATGATTACAGTTCATTTTGTGCATAGTGTGGTTGCCTTTTTATTTCTGCATTTGTTATTATCTTTGTAAGACATGCTGGCCTTTCGTCGCAGTTGGTGCATCCGCGGACCATATCCAATCGACTATAGTTCCTAGTACAAGACTTCCATATAGTGGGTGTGCTTAGTTGTCCTAGTTCACGACCGTGGTTTGTCTGGTGATCTAGGAAGAGTTGTGTTGTGTCTGTAGTATGGTAGGCTTATTAATTGTAATTTCTTTACTTATAGACCATATTCCGTATTTGTGTGTGCATGGAATTGCTAAGCACACGGCAGCAATCACCAAATGCATACCATAGTTAAAGGCAGAAAAAATAATGCATTTCCAAGCTTAATGTTCTCATTTCAAAGTACTGTTTGTTTACTGGATCTCTGGTAGAGTTATAATGTCTGATACGGATTCATTATACAACCCTATCTACTTTTAGCACAGGCCGTGGTACAAAGCACGACCCCGACACATTACAACAAGCCCATATGCGGATTCGCCTTAACAATATCGAACTGGAATCTGGCCAACACCATATCGGTGAAGGCCACGCTAGACGGTCGTCGCGATGGTGACCACACCAATACATTGTCCATACAGGCGCACGTCTACAACCAACCCACTGCCGCACAAATCACTGTTAAACCCACAAGTGTTCAGATCGCCACAGTTGCCGTAAGTTATATATCATACTTGAATGATCATTGGAAGAAAGGGGCTAAGTCCCTAAATGACTTAGACCCTTTCGGCCACTGACTTCTTAATGTATAGTCTGCATCCAATATTATCGGCGCACGACTGTAACCAACACAGTCAAACCCATAAGTGTTGAGACATCCCTAAAGGACTCATTCTTCGACTGACTCCTTCAATTTAGTTTGCATCCAATACCATCGGAACGACGGCACACGATGTTGGTTATGGGATGTTGATATATCTTGCCTGACTACTTTTTATATGCCTGTCAATTTGTGCATCACCTTATTTAACTTAGATATACCTTTACCGTACTAAGAATATTAATCGTTTTAGCAACATAGATAATATAGTGGCCTATGACATCCATTAATATTAATAAGCTAGTATTCTGGTTGTTGTGTTCCGTTACGTTATGAAAACGGGGCGTCCTTCGGTTAATAAATACATGTATATAATATTATTAATAAGTCGATCGGACTCGATTAATGGTATACTTTTCCAAACCCTCAGAAGAAATATTGGAAATGTTGGAAATTATGTTTAGACTACAGTAACTTCTAATATCTTTCCTATTGCAGCTTTGTATGTCAGCAGTAGTATACAATTATTAATTTCCCTCCAGTTCTGCCGTTTAGTTAGTAAATTAAAACTCTCATCAAAACGTATTATTCGTTCCCATGTGTTACTGACTATCGTTCCCATCAATGTACCAATGTGTTTTCTCTTGTATGTGTAGGTCACGTCAAAGGACATCTATCACCACTCCTCTATATGCAAGTCACTGAACGACCCTCATATGACAACGTTTGATGGCCAGTAAGTCTTGCTACTATTGTCACTTACATGTGTATAGTGTTGTGTGCATATCATTGCACCCATGTGATAACTTACATGTAGCACAATAATTGCAAAATGTTGTGACCAAATAAGCACTTTATCGGGCTCTTTGTTTGTTTCTTTGATTGTTTGTTGGTGTTCAGCGGCCTATCCACAGCTAATTAATCGTCATTCAATGCCGGGTCAATGGGTTTAGTACTAAATCCCATATATTACCTGTACAAATGGGGAGGGGGGGGGGGTCCTCTGAAATCAAAATAATCCTGATTTGATGCCAGGTCCTCGCCACACCAGAATAACTTGGCCCCCCTCCCAAAAGAAGTAGGATCAGTAATAATCGTACTATTTTCATAATGGGCAATAACCCAATTCAACTCACAGGTAACAAAAGAGCTAACATAAAAACGTACACGAGGGCCAAACCAGGCATATCGTGATTCCTATAAGAAGGAACTCCTACCGTTAATTTACGCCGTCGCGTTCGCCCGACCAACAACCCACCATTATCTGGCTGTCATTTAATAGCAATGGTTTAAAGCTACGCTGATCTGAACTTGACGATTTGTATCAATAGTTACGTAATTATTATCTGTCGTACCATTTGTTATTTCAAAGTCATTTATTTTACGGGACGAAACAGCTATATACGTGCGATCGTTTGTTGTAGTTACCTGGAAAATGCCTGGATGAGCACACAAATAACACATACTTATTATTTTTCAATTTGGTCACAACGCTAATTTGAAAGCGATGCGCACTATATATAGAGTGATGAATATTTTAAATGCTCATGGCTGATACTGATTCCCTTGTTTTCAGACACTATAACAACATGCATACTGGCGAGTTCATACTCTACAGACACACCACTATGCCATTTGAGGTAAGTTAATACGTTGGAATAGCAGCCAATGTAATTTATGTAACGAAATACAGTGGAACCTCTTCAAACCGGACACCTTGGGAGGTCCCCAGGGTGTCCAGTTTTGAGATGTTCCACTGTAAATCAGACATGTTAGCGCTTCATGCCACATTCTAGTATTTTGTAATCATGAATAGTCATGATTATAATCAGAGATACATAGCAGCGAAACACTTCTAAGAAAAACATCCATATTTTCCTGAGTGTTCGGTTTCGAGGGGTTCCACTGTATTTGAAAATTGAATAGTATATTTGACAGTATATATGCCACCATACGCAAAACTTAGGAGCATATATTCCGATCTACAGGTTAGAGCGCAGTATCAGCAATGCTCGTCCAGAAACGGTGCATCCTGCAACTGTGCGGTTTCCGTGAAGTCTGGCGATGACATAATTACGATTACTGGCTGTCAAACAACCACAGAATATCATGGACACGGTCATCATGGTCACCACGGTCACGGTCACGGTCACGGTCACAGCTCTAGCACGCCTATGACTATACAGATATACAAGAATGGTCAGTTGACACCGGGTACCTCTATCCGGCGTTATGGATGTGGTCAGAAATACGAGGTAACTTTCGTCTTAACCTTCTTTTAAACATATTTATTAGACTATTTGCACCGGGTACCTCTATCCGGCGTTATGGATGTGCTCAGAAATACGAGGTAACTTTTGTCTTAACCTTCGTTTAAACATATTTATTAGAATATTTGCAAACAAATATGTACATAATAGTAATTTAGATTGGATTGAAAGCAAACACTTATTGAAATCCTCTCCTTATCATTATACTTTGTATTCGTGTATTTGTACGTTTGTTCTATATACAATTTATGTAACGAATTAAATTTCTCTATGAATGACAACAGTCATTGATGAATATAAAACTTATACATGTAAATACAACTGTACCTGTTTATTGGTGAACTAATAAAACACACTGAGTAAAGTCGGAGATTTACGTATTGCAGATTGAACTGCCCACTGGGACGGTGGTAACGGTTCAACAGAGTTATAAGCCATTTGTGAACGTCTGGATCAAAGCATCCGGGCCGGACTGGGGACACACATCAGGTAGGCATACCTATCTAGCTAAGTATACTTTGACGGAGTAATCATTTATTTTTCCCGAAATGCATTATTCATACAAATGCATTATTTCATATATAACTAACGACTGCATATATTTGATGATAAAAAGTATGCAGAATTATTATATTGAATTTATTACATTATCACAGCCAAAATGGCTGTGATAATGTAATAAATTCAGTATAATAAAAGTTAAAAAATGTCTCCTTAAATTGAAAATTTCTCCCTCAAAGTGTATTTAGCAAGATAAGTATACTTTGCAATTTTGGTGAAATCGGCTACAGGTAGGGACGGGGCCTTTTTCTAATTTTGCTGGCTCCTTTGTCTGCTAGGGATGTTCTTTTATATGACAAGTTGTCAAGTTCAAAATTTGCCAAGATGCTACTTATATTGACGTGTGTGTAGCATATACGTCATATACGGGATTTTCAATGAACGTTCGCTTGGTGCAATTTCATAAACACACATATTTAGTTAATTGGCAATCACAGCACTTCAAATATTAATGTGTCATATTTACAGGTCTATGCGGTTCCTATGACGGCAACAGACGCAATGATCTATCTCCAAGTACTGCTTACCATATAGTTCATTGGAAGTAAGTTGCTGATACCTATATGACATACACTGGGTTTAAACAATTTTCCGAAATTGCGTAAAATATTGAAAATGCAATGACAAAACAGATAACGCTGTAACCCGTCTTTTAAGATTCCTGAAGTGATAGTTTTAATTAAAGCACACATGTACGATTCATTCTGTTCACAACAATGGAATATTCCATGTCAAGTGTAAAATGTTTGAATAATTTAATAATACAGATACTGTCTCTTTCACAAGGGGGTCTGCTTATAACTACATGTAGACATTATAACACGTGATGCCAGCGGATTGGTAGGCGATTTGGTCGAGTTGTACATACCCAAAGGAGATTGAAAAGCTAGATAAACCAGATAATTACCCAACTCCCTATATAAGTTGATATTACATAGTTATGACTATTTCCCTGGGAAATGGGTCTGGAAATAGTTTCACGTGCCTGATCAATAGTTCCGCGTGGCTGGAAAATAGTTCCACGTGCCCGTGGAATAGTCAAAATTATTTTCGCCCCAGAAAACCATCACCTCATGACTTGTTGGTCATAAATCACGTCATCAAATTCTTCGCAATTGATATCTGTCCGTCGATGCGCCACACCACAAAATCACTTTCATTGTATCACATACAGTACATTACAGTTTCATTAATAAAACAGTTATTTCATGGTCATTCGAGGAACAGTCAAAACTTATTTGCCCTCGGTGCTGTGGACGATCCGAGGAACTATTGCCCTCGGCCTTCGGCCGCTGGGCAATAGTGCCTCGGGTCGTCCACATAACCTCGGGGCAATCGTTTTGACTTTTCCTCGAATTACCATGAACTGGCTGTATAAAATAACTATTGAAGGCCATGCAAAACAGGCTAACATGTAGCGGTACATTAATATTGCATTAACGTCAATTTTAACATAAGTTCTAACATAATTGCGGGCAGTAACTCTGCATGACTCCCATAATGCTACGGACGCTACGGGAGTTTTGCATTGTTGCTGCCTTGAACTAAATGTATCCGCAATTTTATTGCGCAATTCGCTATGCTGCAAAATGCCACCGAGTTACAAAGAGTTACTATCCGCAACTAATTATCATGGTTATAACGTATCAGCAGTTGTATCGGGATATTAGCCATGGTGCAACAAGGGCATCGTTATCACTAAGTTTATCCCCTCGCTAGCAGCCTTGATATTAACAATACAAACTAAACAAATGTGGTCTGTCGACGCACTTAGGGCCCCTATTTGAGAAACTCATACACACACTTTCAAATAAAAAAAACAGACGGACGGACGGACGTACGATCAGTAGCGAGGGTAATTGTATTAAAGTGGAAGGATGTATCGTTACTAAGTAATGCATGAATGCAATATAGAGGATATTCCACCGTACAGTTTGAATAGCGGGAAATAATACACGAGTGTGCGTCGGCTTCCGCGTTGTGTGACGTCAAATGTGACTTCATGTAAACTTGCACGGACGCCGACGGACACGAGTGTATTATTTCCGCTACTCAAACATGTACGATGGAATATCCTATTTATTACATTTTCACGGCGCATACATATGCACGTCTAGTCTATTTTTTAGATTATAATCAATGCAGTGTGATGTGCGCATGAATAGTTATACAATGACGCGTTTTCCCGCGTTTTGACGTTACGTTGTGTGACGTCAAATGTGACGTCATGTAAACTTTATCCAAATTATGCAGCTGTTTCTATGAACCAGATATATTTGAGTGCATGTTTGGAATGTGTTCAATCACATTAACATTCTAGATTAGTCGAGACCCTTTCCAAATGTTCAAATAACTATATTTTGACTGTAATACAAATTAAACATTTTGTATGGTAGCTCGAGGTTTGCAAGAAAACAGTGTCGCAATTACGGGTGTTCTCTTCACGGTGTATTATTTGTAAGGAGTTGATTACGGGTTTTCTCTCACAGCGAAACCCGTGCAAATAATTTGCAAGAGTGTAATAAATGAAGATACTAACTGAAGGCAAACAAACATTATAGGTGATATGAGAAACTTTTACGAAAACTTTCAAACATTGAACGGACGGACAGACAGACAGACAGACAGACTGACAAACAGACAAGGCGAAACATATAAGGCGGGCCCTGCTAATGGTAACCCCTTTGAAATTGGTATATACATGTATACTTTCAAATAAATACTTTCAAATAAATAAACAGAGAGAAGAACGGACGGACGGACGGACGGACGGACGTTCAAACATTTGGGAGTTATGAGGCACCGCTATATAAAAGATCAAAGGGTTAGCTCCTAAATATCAAAGAGTTAGCTCCTAAATTTATGAGGCACAGATAATATCAAAGAGATCAAAGGTTACTAACCCTTACCCTAACTCCTAAACCCCCGATGTTGGCCCGGACGGACGGACGGACGGACGGACGTTCCAACATTTTGGGTTTATGGGGTATTTCCATTGTTTGAAGAACAATGAAAAAGCCCCTAAACGACAATAGAGTTTATGAGCTTACGGAATATTACAAAGGAATCTTTCGTTCCTAACCACGACCCTAAGCTTTCAAACCCCCGGACAGACAGACAGACAGACATACAGACAGACAGACAGACAGACAGACAGACAGACAGACAGACAGACAGACAGACAGACAGACAGACAGACAGACAGACAGACAGACAGACAGACAGACAGACAGACAGACAGACAGACAGACAGACAGACAGACAGACAGACAGACAGACAGACAGACAGACAGACAGACAGACAGACAGACAGACAGACAGACAGACAGACAGACAGACAGACAGACAGACGACAGACAGACAGACGACAGACAGAAACAGAAGACAGACTACAGACAGACAGACAGACAGACAGACAACAGAACGAGAGCAGACAGACAGACATCAGACAGACAGACATACAGACATACAGACAGACAGACAGACAGACAGACAGACATACAGACAGACAGACAGACAGACAGACAGACAGACAGACAGACAGACAGACAGACAAACAGACAGACAGACAGACATACAGCATACAGCATACAGACAGACAGACAGACAGACAGACAACAGACAGACACAGACAGACAGACAGACAGACAGACAGACAGACAGACAGACAGACAGACAGACAGACAGACAGCAGACAGACAGACGACAATTATAGGGCACCACCGATTCTCTGCGGGGCCTTAAAACATGTTTGCCTTTTAAACAAGGTGAACATAAGTTCTCCAAAATATTGACCTTGGGCGGTCGGACGTGGGCCATATGCAAAATAAATCACCATCCCTAGACACACATCGTGGCCAACTATCAAACCCATATTGAAAAATGAAAGGTGTTACTAACGTACGCACGTAGTACATGGACTAACGCTATATCCCTTCTCGCCTATTCGAGAGGGGATAATAAGCTCATGTTCATTCTATCCACAGAGCGGATGTTCGCTCAACGTTCTTCCATGGAGTGAGCGCATCATCCCAGACTATTGGTGCCAACTACTGTAGCTGCGTCCAGGGCAAGGACTATATATGTACTTACGGCATGGGAGCCATCACATGTGGAAAATCAAGTAGGTCATGTCGGACATATAGTTTTGACTGGAGAAATGGGGCTTATAGGATTTGTGACCCGTGTTGCTCTTGATCAAATAAGCCACTCTTGTAGCCTGATAAATATATATATTCCTTGTTAGAAGCATGATGGATGTATCAGTGATGGAATGGCGACCAGTGCAAATCCTGATCAAATAACACTGTACTACTGTATCCTGACAACGATCTTATATATTGCTTGTTAGAAGCTTGACATGCGTTTTATTACTGGAATGGCGAACAGTGCAGTTCCTGATCGGACTGAGTGGATGCACATACTGATCTGTATCTACATTGGTTGCACAAAAAAACATACAACTCATTTCTCCAGACACAGCCATAATGACACATTCTCTTTTATTGCTCGAGTGCAATTCGCAAATTTGCAATGAGTACTTGGTCAACATTAACGCTCCTCCACAGTGTATTCGTGCATTATGTAATGCACTTGTATATGTGTTAGTGGTGTGGTATGATATATCACAGACGTGCATGCTATGCATTGTATAATTCATTGTCAGTGGTATTGTAGGGTATGATATCACAGAAATACTAATGAGGCAAGCATTGAGACCAGCAAATACAAGGCATCGGCGGCAAACACAAGCAAATACAACAGAGATTGTGGATGCTTTTGGACAGGTATCTTAAACGCCCACAAACATACGTGTAAAATATATGCAACATTTGCTATTTACAAGCAAGACCGTGTACAATAACGAACACGTCTTCATCGTACAGTTCATTACATTCACTGGGAAAGAGTGGGGGTGCATATTAGCTGTTCTGTGGGCATGTAATTACATATGTCAGTAAAATATGACAGAACGCATATTAGGTATAATGATGAATAAGCTTGATAATAGACTACAATTTAAAATACATAAAAATGGCCATTCGAACACAAGTTAGCGGACAAAACAGTGGGATACATTGCTCTACATGTCGCTACAAAAGAGATATCAGATCAGAAGCATACCAACAACCCAATAAGGCCATGCCATTATTTGTCTCTGTTAAGAGTCCACCCACATGGCCAAAACCTACCTACGTATCCGGTAAAAACAAACAATGTATTGAAGGAAAAAAAAAGAATGTGAATTTATGTTAAAAACTTCCTCAACCCTTTGCTGAATTCCAAACCAGAACTGATAAAATTTATCAAAAACATTAGCATGATATAGTATTTATCAGGTAATAATATCAAGGTGCATGATCACGTGGTTACAACAACAACAACAATGCCGGGAGTTTGGCATATACTTATGTCGTTTTTGCGAGGAATCAATTTCCGTGTCAGTAGACACGGAAATCGATTCTTCGCAAAAACGACAGAAGTTTGGGCTAAAGTACCGAGACCACCAAATGCAGCTTAACAAGACGCGTTTGATGAGCCATACTTCATCAAAATCCGTTACATAATAAGGAAACAAATAAAAGAATACGTACTTTGAATCGGAGGGCTTCTGGAAGTTTCTGTACGTGTTGTTGTTGTTGTTGTTGTTACAACGTGTTCACACACCTTGAATATACGTTCTATGCATTGACATGTACACATGTAAACTATTGCTTTAAGCAGGACACGAACATCACAAAGGAAGAGGCCATTGAGTTCTGCGAGAACGTCATAGTGAACAGTACAGTCACGCAGTCCTGCAAGCCGATACTCACGTCGAATGTCACGCAGCAGATAGAAAACTGCGCACATGACTATGAAGTTAGTATCTGATGTACTCAATAAATATCACGCATCTAAATGGCTGATGGTCATACATTAAAGGTATATCATTGTTGATGAACGGTCGCAAATTATTTCAATATGTATTCCTACGCCAGTAGTAAAGGAGTGCATTATAAATAGGTTAACCGCATTGTAATTTTGAAATTTGCGGCGTATAACAGAAAATGATTGGTCGGAAAACATGTTTAATGGCTCCGCTACGGTCATGCAAGCCCTGGCAAACGGGTTCGATCCCGAATTTAACCTGCTGAATGGGGGGGGGGGGCGGATTCCAAAATCAGAACGGAATATTTACATCGAGAAAATATATATTCAGCCCTGAAATTAGAATAACCTAACCTGGTGCCAGGTCCATACCACACGAAAGTCACTTAGCTCCTTCCCCTAAAATAGGATTACGAATAATCACAATACTCGCATAAAGGGTATAACCAGATTCAACTGTCACATATAAAATGCCAAAGACGTATGTGAGGGCCAAACCAGGACTCCAGTCGGAATACCGGTAAGGATGAACCCCGATCGTTAAATTACCCATCGCATGCATTGCAAAATGAAGTCAATATAATATATAATAAGTCCCATGGTAAGAGAGAAAATGTGTATATATGTATATCAATATGTGTTCTAAACCCGTTGACCCCGAAAGCCCGCTTAAGCGGTTCATGCAAACAGTGTACGAGCCGGCTCATCTGGATCTGCACTGTTTGAAAATAATATTCATGGCTTTGAGAACAAAATCACCCACTTTTCATAAATGGACTAATCTGAGAATCATTTTGTGATGACTGCATTGGCTGCAAAATTAACATATCAAAATCCATTCCAGTTACTTAGGGGTGAAAGGGTTAATAATTGACCATGTTGGTTATGTTTCAAGTGTCTTACCTTGCAAAAGGATTGCAAAAACTAAAATGTGCACAACACACTTAATTAAATTATGTGTAAGTATGTGACTGTGGCTGGCAAAATGGGGCTTCCGGGGTCTGCGACACGTGTAGATCCAGATCAGCCTGTCCATCGTCGCAGTCGGATCAGGGCATGCACTGTTCGCCATTCCATCAAGGAAACACCCGTCATGCTTCAAACAAGCAATACCATCACACTACCAGTGTGTGCTATTTGATCAGGAGCGGAACTGGTCACAAATCCTATAAGCACCATTTATGCAGTGAGAGCCACATATGACATTGGGTATAATTCAGAGCTCCAGATAGGTGGAGTATTGGCGTATTTTACGCGCTTATTTTATCAGAATACGCATTTATTATCAAAAGTGGGAGTACAAAATACTCACAGCAATGTAAAAATACGCATTGATTTTCAAATTGGGTAGTGGAAATACTGTAATAAAGTTGAAAATTTACTTAGTTGAGCTGCAAAAAGCAGACACTGTTTGTAGTGTGTTTTTGCAGCTCTACTAAGCATAGTGTCAACTGTAGTACAGTATACATGAACAAACATGTGAATGAGTAATAATACACTAAGAAAAGTGAATGGTTAAATTTATTTTATGTTTGATCATTTGTTCCCTATTTAATAATGAAGAAATAAATGATCCAGTTGTATAAATAAAATACACATTTAATTTTAAATCATAGGGTACAATACTCTTTAAACACAAAGCTTATCTGGAGCTCTGGGTATATTCTCATTTATCCAGGTTACAGGCAGTAAGGTGTGGGCCAGTGATGCCCTGCGAGATATTGCCGTAGACTGCATTGAAGAAGCAAGAATGTTAACTGAGCTCAATGACACAGCAAACACAACTGCAGCAGCTCCAGAGATTGCCGATAATATTACAGCGATATTGTCCAATATATGTCTCGAGGATTGTGGGAAGAATGGGAAATGTGCTGGAGGTGAGACTATAAATGTTGTCCAAACTATAAATACTGGAACATATGATTTTGACTTCATCTCCCAGTTTTATTTATGTATGTTTGTAATACAGTAGAAGCTCTCTAAACCGGACACCCATACAATCTATTCTGCTTAATTGTATGTGTTTATTGTCATCTCTCACGATAACGTCAGTTCATGATCACTAACCATATATACCTGTTGTGATGTGCCCATATGCCCAATTTACAGTGGAGCCTCTCTAAACCGGACACCCTGTGGACCTCCCAGGGTGTCCGGTTTAGAGAGGTTTCACTGTATTTGATAATGTTATTGTCCCCGTGCCCATAGGATACATAGAAGCGGGGATATAGTGTTAGTTCATGTACGTACGTATGCATGTGCGTAGATACATAATTATGTTAGTAATACAGCATTTTTTCATAACTTACGAAGAGGACTTCACACCGATTTTAATAATATTTGGTCGCAATGTGTGTCTGGGGATGGCGTTTCGTTTTGCATACATTCCTCATCTGAACACACAAGGTCACTGAGGACTTATGTTCACCTTGTTGGTAAAGCAAATACGTTAAACTGCTGAACCACTTCAGCGATTTCAATAATATTTGGCCACTATGTCTGTCTAAAAGAATGGTGCTTTATTTCACATACACCCCACTAGAAACAAAATTGCTACCCCGCTACGAGATCTCTCCACTACGATTAGGTAACCATATCGTAGGCAACTTCCGTAGCCAACACCCCACATCTGAACACCCAAGTTTAATGTGACGGAGGACTTGCGTTCATTTTATTATGAAGGCTACCACCGAGGGGATATACTTAGTGATAACAAGCCCTTGTTTATGTTAAGGGCAGGTGCGGATGAGAATTTGAAAATTATTGCCCTCTGGCTTAATGTATACGAAACTAAGATTCCATTTATCACAACAAACTTTGCACTGTCACAGTGTGATCAGTAGCCTATTTCAACAACATTGCAAAGTACACTTTTCTAGCAAAGTATACTTTGAGGTAGAAATTTTCAGGCTGTGATAATGTAATAAATACAGGATATTCCATCGTACATTTTGAATAGCTGGAAATAATACACGAGTGTGCGTCGGTTTCCGCGTAAGCAACGAGTGAGCGTAGCAAACGAGTTGCTTTCACGGACGCCGACGGACACAAGTGTATTATTTCCGCTATTCAAACATGTACGATGGAATATCCTATTTATTACACTTCCACGGCGGATATATATGCACATTAAGTCTATTTTTGAGATTGGAATCAATAAATTGTGATGTGCGCATGAATAGTTATACAATGAAGTGTTTTCCCGCGTTTTGCCGTTACGTTGTGTGACGTCAAAAGTGAGGTTTGAGTGCATGTTTGGAATGTGTTCAATCACATTAACATTATAGATTAGTTGAGACCCTTTCCAAATTTTCAAATAACTTTATTTTGACTGTAATACAAATTAAAAAATGTGCATGGTTAGCTCGTGGTTTCCAAGAAAACAGGCGCGCAATTACGGGTGCTCTCTTCACGGTGTATTATTTGTAATGAGTTGATTACGGGTTTTCTCTCACAGCGAAACCCGTGCAAATAATTTGCAAGAGTATAATAAATTTAGTATCATAATTATGCATACTTTTAATCATCAAATATATGCAGTCGTTAGTTCTATATGAAATAATGCTTTTCAGGAAAAATAAATGATTTCTCCCTCAAATTATACTTTGCTAGAAAAGTATACTTTGCAATTTTGGTGAAATCGGCTACTGAACCACGCCTATTGCAGGTATCTGCGAGTGTAATGATGGCTATTCCGGGATTTCCTGCAATATCTCCAAGGAAACGATCCCTACCGTCTCACCAGGCCCATTTCTATGCGACAAGTCACAGGCATCAGATTGTACAACGGCCTCCGTGTTCGGGGACGACTTTGTCAACTCTGCTGACTTGACGTGTCATTATGAATACATCACGGTAGGTATTAACTAAGAGCCATGTATATTATATAAACAAAAAGCCATGTCCCCTGCGGGGCTCCGTACTAAATAGTACGGAGCCCCGCAGGGGACATGGACTTTTTTTATTAATTCGTTCCCACGAAATAACAATTCGTTCCCTCAATTTAACAATTCGTTCCCTCGAATTAACAATTTGATCCCACGATATAACAATTGGGAACAAATTGTTATTTCGTTGGAACAAATTGTCAAATTGAGGGAACGAATTGTTACTTCGTGGGAACGAACTAATAAAAAAAGAGATTCTGATGGGGCTCTGTAATTTAGTACCCAATAAGAAGATGCGCGATATTAGGTGAAGGCAAACAGAAATTATAGATGATTTGAGAAACTCTTACAAAACTTTCAAATAAATAAACCGATAGACGGACGTACGATCAGTAGCGAGGGTACCTGTAAATGTATTAACGCTTCCTACGCTGTTGACGGAAATTGCCGTCTGCTGTTTTTCATTTTTGCTTTAATTCTTAACAAAAAAAAACGGTTTTGTCGAGAAATATTGAAAATAAAACATTTCCAGCAGACGATAACATTTAATTCAGCGTAGTAAGGGTTAATGTAGAAGGATGTATCGTTACTAACCAATGCATGTGTGCAATATGAAGATATTAGTTGAAGGCAAACAGAAATTATAGGTGATTTGAGAAACTCTTACAAAAAGTTTCAAATAAATAAACAGACAGATGGACGAACGTACGATCAGTAGCGAGGTTAATTGTATTAATGAGGAAGGATGTATATATCGTTACTAACCAATGCATGTGTGCAATATGAAGATATTAGCTGATTTGAGAAACTCTTACAGGTGCTGAGCTGTTGGTCACATATACATTGAACACACATTTGTTTGTGAAGAAACAGCTTCCATATATTATCTTGGGCATATTCAGTAAATAGAATATACATTTAGGGTTGATTTAAAATATATTACTAAACAAGTGGACTGATGTCTTATCTTAAAGGTACATGCCCACTCAGTAGGTACAATGTTCTTTATAGGAATTAAATAAGTGTATAATTGTGTCCTATTCCACCAGTTCTAAAAATTACGAGTGCACGCTATACTGATCATATAGTAATATTTGTTTTACTGATAGTGACTCGTGGTAGTATCAGGCTATTTTCATATGAAAATGAGGCACGATATTTTTTAATTATTTATACTAATTAAATGCGTCATTTGAAAACATAATGTGTTCGACAGATTATAAAGTATGATCATTGCACATCAAAAAATAAATATAGAGAATAAATAGCAATGTCTAGTAACATTTTAAGGAAACACGGTTATCGCCCCTGATATATGTGTGGAAATCTATGTCTGACATAAAATGTATAATAATGCCAATCAATACGTGGGGTAATAGTGAATGCCTTTATGTTGCCAGAAATTGTAAAAATATTTGGCATAACCTTATAAATCAGTAGACTTGTTTAATACGAGTTTCACTGTAATTTAGTCCATTGTCATGTCTACTCATGATTGAAAATTACACAAAGTGTTCATGGAGTGCTTAATGACAGTGAAACCTCTCTAAACCGGTGTCCGGTTTATAGAGGTTCCACTGTATCATATTAAATCATCACTCTTTCAAGATCCTCTATTTATGGTGTATACAATAAACTGGAACAGTATAAACATGTACAGAACTGAAGTACATGTACATTGAAACTTTCAATGTGCCACAGGTTCGGGAAACAATCGTGCGAAAAGGAACAAAACAGGCAGTGGCAGCGGCCTACATCTCGTTGAACCAGATCGCCTGTACCCTACCGTCCGCCACCAGTGCCTACATACAAGTGAGCAACGATGGACGGGCGCTTAGCGATGCCGTCGCAGTGCATGTTGTCTACGATTCTGTGTGCCATGATTGCACTGTGGACCTCAACAACACGGTTTCCGTCCATTGTTCCAGGACGGTATGTATTCACAGCCGTAGACGACAAAACATCTGCCTTAATACACTACAAAATGGGCCGCATATGAATTTCATGTTTTTCATATGAATTTCATATGAAAATTTCATATGCAAATGATATAAAATGAGCCAATATGCAAAATCTTCACATGCATTTCATATGCAAATCATATGAATTTCATATGCAAATCATAAGAATTTCCTTTGAAGACCCATGTACAATGCTTTTAAATCTATAAAATTTCCATATGAATTGCATGTGTAACATATGAATTTCATATGAAAAGTTTGAAATGCATATGAAGTCTCCATATGAAATTCAGATGTGTGCTCTTTTCATATGAATTTCATGTGTAATTAATGTTTTCATGTTTTACATATGAACAGCATATGTATTTTTATCATATGAATTGCCAATGTGGCACATTTTGCTGTGTATGTTTTGACTGGTTCTCATCAGCTTGTAATATTTCACTATCTCCGGTAACAACACGGAAATGTGACATGTCAGCCTGCAAAAGCACCCCCCCCAGCACAGGTGGTAGATAGGAGAATTAACTTTTCACAATTATCAGCAGCTATCATACACTGATGTCAGAGCTCCAGATAAGATTCAATGCATATTTTATTTTTTACAAACTTATTTGAGTGTATTATTACTTATTCACTTATTTATATTGTCATAAAGTTGAAAATTTACTTAGTTCAGTGTTTGTTTTTTGCAGCTAAACTAAGTAAATTGACTGTTTGCATTTTGCAGCTCAACTACGTAAATTTTCAACTTTATTACAGTATTTCCACTACTCCATTTGAAAATCAATGCGTATTGTCACTTTGCTGTGAGTATTTTGTACTCACACTGTTGATAATCGATGCGTATAATATAATATACGCCAAAACACATCTAATCGGGAGCTCTGCTGACGTACATGTAATAGTTAGATCATAAAATTGCACGTGCATTTAATTTAAACTCGGCCGTCATAAAATTGCTAGTATGTTTGATTTAAACGAGGCCGCAAGGCCGATTTTAAATCAAATGCACGTGCAATTTTATGATCTAACTTATTTGTATCATTTGCCAAATATGGAAAATTGCTCTGCTGACGTACATAATATGATACGCGAGTGTTTGCAGTATCACCCAGTTCGAGAATCAGAATACCTGTAGCACGGAATAAAATAAAATACTTTAAATATATAAGGTACATTTTGTACCAAGATATCATGTGGATTTATCTATTCAGATTACACGGCATTTTACCATCATCTTTATCTACAAGCTTGTCCCATAGTGTAGGGCTCTGTGCTATGGGGAGTGGGTGGGGAAGAAAATGCACATGTATACCAGGGTCCCGTTTCACTAAACTTCGTACAAATGAAACGTTCGTAAGTGCTCAATAAATGTAAATCCATCAATTGAAATTTCCAGACGATCTTAAATTTGCTCGTACGAACATTTTAGTCGTACAAAGTTTAGTGAAACTGGCCCAAGGCTACCAGACTTGGAAATTCACAAGTATTTTCCTTAGTACTACTTGCAGGACATCACTGGCATTAGTATTGCCATGGTTTTGTTAGATTGACTTCACAAAGGCTTAGGTTTCAAGTGAAAGCAACAAGCAACTTAAAGGTACATGCCCAAATATAGGCACAACATGTTCTTTATATAAAAATAAACATTCATTCACCATTACCCCACGTATTGAACAGTTTGTGCCTACTGAGTGGGCATGTACCTTTAAAGGTACATGCCCACTCCGTAGGCACAAAATGTTCTTTATATCAGAGACATCATCTGAGACAACTCTAGCAAAGTAAACATTCATTCACCATTACCCCACATATTCATTGGCATTATTATACATTTTATATCAGACGTAAATGTCCAAACTGATATCAGGGGCGATAATCGTGTTTCCTTAAAATGTCAACGAACATTACTATTTATTCTCTGTATTTGTTGATGTGCAAAGATAATACTTTATAATCTATCGAAAATATTATTGTTTCAGGTGACACATTTAATTAGTATATATAATTAAAAATATCATGCCACATTTGCATATGAAAATAGCCTGATACCACCACGAGTCACTAAATATTACTTAATGATTATATCTGTATTATAGAGGGCACTCATAATTTTTAGAACTGGTAGAATAGTGACACAATTATACACTTATTTAATTCCTGTAAAGAACATGTTGTGCCTACCGAGTGGGCATGTACCTTTACTTGAGGATCATCCTGATTTTACAATTTGTTAACCGATTTATATCACTGGCCTATTGATTGATGCCCGATGTAAAACTTGTAATTCATGGTGTCTGTTTAGGACGGTAACTGCGTGATTGACGGAGCCTGCCATGTTAACGGTGCCACAAAGACAGGGAAGACCTGTCTGATTTGCAGAC
This sequence comes from Conchocele bisecta, assembly GCA_029237695.1. Classification (NCBI taxonomy): domain Eukaryota; kingdom Metazoa; phylum Mollusca; class Bivalvia; order Lucinida; family Thyasiridae; genus Conchocele; species Conchocele bisecta. The sequence continues at coordinate 78,101,327 of CM055272.1, forward strand.
CCGATGCCAGCACCGATGCCTGGTCATCCAGTAATGGTAATATATGCGTTAACTAGTAGCGTACTGAGGCAGGAGATTTTGTGTGTGAAAAATCCTAAATAATTTGTTTATATGTGCTCAGAAAGTCTGGCAAACTTCTTAACCCTTACACCGCTATCTTATTGTCGTCAGCTGATTATTTTCTATTTTCCATTTTTATCATCAAAAACATAATTCACAACATGATTTGACAGCACTTTAGAATCATTTCCATTGGAAATGATTCTGAAGTCCTGTCAAAGCATGTTTTTATTGAGAAATAAGGCAAGATATAAAGCAACAGCAGACGACAATTAGTGTGCGTAGCGGTCTAAGGGTTAATCAGACGAACTGACAGTCCAAACACTATATGCCTCTTGGCTCTAACAAGACTGTGATTGGGGTGGGGTGGGGGACGTGGGGGTGTGGTGGTGGGTATAACAACAGTTGTCAGAAGACAACGAAAAGCTCGCCTGTTGGCAGCCTTCATTCAAACGTGGCACAGTTGTATACAAAACATGAATATTATGTAACTTGACCTTGGGTTAAGCGGTGTGCGGTGGACCTTGACATTCGGGTCATTGGTGGAAGGTGGGATCGTGGATTTGCTATATCATGATATAGCATATTAAGATGAATGCATGTATGAAATATCAATTCGCTCCCTGAAAACAGAAGTTATACAAAATTTAACCCAAAGTTAAGTTTATGAACGCACTAAGTTGATGATTTTCTACAGCATGATAGCTATTCACATGAGGAATGCATATATGAATGTGATAAGTTTGTGACCTTGACCTTGGGGAAAGGGGTAGACGGGTGGTCATGGATTTGCTGTAGCACAATAGAGGATCATCAGGTGAATGCATGTATGAAATATCCCTGTGAAGAAACAGAAGTTACTAGAAATATGGCCTGTCGGTACACGAATGCCCCCGCTGGCAGCCAAAGAAAACGAGGCATTTTTGAATTATAAGCCATTTACCCGAGCGTTAAGGTTTCAAAACACCAAGTCTGTCACCTTGACCCTGGTCTTAGCGGGGGGGCACAATCTGGATGTACATGACTGGGCCTTGGAGCTGGATGTGTGAAATGTATTTTTTCAGATGACGAGGGAAACCATTGAAGCCACTAGTGTGTTGTGAAACCTTGTAAACAGATCCGAGCAAGGAATGTGGATTTGTCACATGGCGGCAGTGATGACCATTAAGCAATGCATGAGTGAAATATCAAAGCGTTCGCTGTAACGAAACAGAAGTTAAGTTACACAACATTTACCCCAACGTTAAGTTTATGAACATGCTAAGTGTGTGACCTTGACCTTGGTATACAAAATGTAACTCAAACTTAAGCTTATGAACGCACTAAGTTGGTGATTTTCAACAGCATGATAGCTACTCACGTGAGGAAAGCATATATGAATGTGATAAGTTTGTGACCTTGACCTTGGGAAAAGGAATGGAGGGGTGGGGGGTCATGGGTTTGCTGTAGCACAATAGAGGATCATCAGATGAATGTATGTATGAAATATCCCTGTGAAGAAACAGAAGTTACTAGAAATGTGGCCTATCGGCAAACGAATGCCCCCGCTAGCAGCCAAAAAAAAACGAGGCATATTTGATTATAAGCCATTTACCTTAGCGTTAAAGTTTCGAACGCATCAAGTCTGAGACCTTGACCCTGGGCTTAGCGGGGGGGGGGGACGAATGTGGATTTGTCACAGGACGGTAGAGGACCATTGGAACACAGTGTGTGTGAAATGTAAAGCAGATCCGAGCAAGGAAACAGAAATTATAAGCGATTTACCCGAGCGTTAAGGTTTCAAACACAGCAAGTCTGTGACCTTGACCTTGGGCTTAGCGGGGGCGGGACGAATGTGGATTTGTCACAGGACGACAGAGGACGATTAGAGCAATGCGTGTGTGAAATGTGAAGCAGATCCGAGCAACGAAACACAAATTATAAGCCATTTACCCGAGCGTTAAGGTTTCAAACGCACCAAGTCTGTGACCTTGATTCTGGGCTTAGCGGGGGCGGGACGAATGTGGATTTGTCACAGTTCGGCAAAGGACCATTGGAGCAATGCGTGTGTGAAATGTGAAACAGACCCGAGCAAGAAACGAAACAGAAATTATAAGCCATTTACCCGAGTGTTAAGGTTTCGGGACGTACGTACGTATGTACGTACTGACGCCGGTAACACTATATGCCCCCCTCACCATTCGGTGGCGGGGGCATAATACAAAGACATTTACTCAAGCGTTAAGTTTATGATGTTGATCTTGGGGAAAGGGGTGGGGTATGGGACATGGATTTGCTGTATCACAATAGAGGATCATCAGATGAATGAATGTATGAAATATCAAAGGGTACCCTGTAAAGAAACAGAATTTACACAACATTTACCCCAAAGTTAAGTTTATGAACATGCTAAGTTTATGACCTTGACCTGCGGTAAGGGTTGGGTGGTGGGTCGTGGATTTGCTACAGTATGATAGAGGGTCATCAGAGGAATGCATGTATGAAATAGCAAGGCGTTCCCTGTAAATAAACAGAAGTTATAAAAAGACATTTACTCCAATGTTAAGTTTGTGATGTTGATCTTGGGGAAAGGGGTGGGGGGTCATGGATTTACTGTAGCACAATAGAGGATCATCAGATGAATGCATGTATGAAATATCAAAGCGTTCCCTGTAACGAAACAGAAGTTAAGTTACACAACATTTACCCCAACGTTAAGTTTATGAACATGCTAAGTTTGTGACATTGACCTTGGGGTAAGGGGTGGGCGGTGGGTCCATTTGCGATAGCAAGATAAGGCATCATCAGATGAATGCATGTATGAAATATCGAGGCGTTCCCTGCAAAGAAACAGAAGTTATACAAATACATTTACTCCAATGTTAAGTTTATGATGTTGATCTTGGGGAAAGGTGTGGGGGTCATGGATTTGCTGTAGCACAATAGACGATCATCAGATGAATGCATGTATGGAATATCAATGCGTTCCCTGTAGCGAAACACAACATTTAACCCAACGTTAAGTTTATGAACATGCAAAGTTTGTGACCTTGACCTAAGGGTTAGTGTTGGGTGGTGGGTTGTGGATTTGCTACAGCATGATAGAGGGTCATCTGAGGAATGCATGTATGAAATATCAAGGCGTTCCATGAAAGGAAACAGATGTTATAATACATTTACCCCAACGTTAAGTTTATGAATGTGCTAAGTTTGTGACCTTGATCCTGGGGTAAGGGGTGGGCGGAGGGTCATGGATTTGCTATAGCACGATAGAGTATCATCAGAGGAATGCATGTATGACATATCAAGTCGTTCCATGAAATAAACAGATGTTATAAGACATTTACCCCAACGTAAAGTGTATGAATGTGCTAGAATTATGACCTTGACCTTGGGGAAAGGGGTGTGGTTGGATTATGTATTTGCTATATCACGACAGAGTATCATCAGATGAATGCATGTATGAAATAACAAGGCGTTCCCTGTAAAGAAATAGAAGTTATAAAAAGACATTTACTCCAACGTTAAGTTTATGATGTTGATCTTTGGGGAAAGGGGTGGGGGTGGGTCATGGATGTGCTGCAGCACAATAGAGGATCATCAGATGAATGCATGTATGAAATATCAAAGCGCTTTCTGCAAAGAAACAGAAGTTAGACAACATTTACCCCAACGTTAAGTTTATGATCATGCTAAGATTGTGACATTGACCTTGGGGTAAGGGTTGGGTGGTGGGTTGTGCATTTGCTACAGCATGATAGAGGGTCATCTCATGAATGCATGTATGAAATATCAAGGCGTTCCATGAAAGAAACAGATGTTATAAGACACTTACCCCAATATGAGGTTTATGAATGTGATAAGTTTGTGACCTAGACTTTGTGGAAAGGGATGGGAGGTGGGTAATAGATTTGCTATAGTACAATAGAGTATCATCAGATGAATGCATGTATGAAATATGAAGGTATTCCCTGTAAATAAACAGAAGTGACACCACATTTACCCCAACGTTAAGTTTATGAATGTGCTAAGTGTGTGACATTGACCTTAGGGTAAGGGTTGGGTGGTGGGTCATGGATTTGCTACGGCCTGATAGAGGGTCATCTGAGGAATGCATGTATGAAATAACAAGGTGTTCCATGAAAGGAAAGAGAAGTTATAAGACATTTACCCCAACTTTAAGTATGTGGACGCCAGGGGTATGCCATAAGCTCTTCTCCACTTCTCTCCCAAAAGCAGCCGGATCAGTAATAATCTTACTACTTTTATAATGGGCAATAACCCAATTCAACTCACAGGTAGCTAAAGAGCCAAAGATAAAAACGTACCTGAGGGTCAAACCAGGCAAATCGTGATTCATATAAGGAGGAACACATACCGTTAATTCACGCCGTCTCATTCGCCCGACCACCACCCACACTCTGCATGTGTGCTATTTGACCAGGAGCCACACTGGTCACAATATCCCATACGCCCCATTTAGAGCCCTAGTTGTAGCCACAAATAATGGTAACCACTTTCTTGAAGAAAAACAAAATATTTTGGAAAAAGAATCCTGTTGTTCAATCCACAGCGTAATATGATTTTCAGCGGTCGAGTGTATCAGGTCTCCACTACCCCAGGACCGGGACGACGATGACATGGATCAGACAGAGATCATCATACTGGCAGTCGTCTGTGCCGTGTTTGGGGCGTTACTCATCATCGGCATCATATACATCGTACGACTCAAGTGAGTAAAGTAGGACATATACAATATACATTTAACCCTTAGACCGTTATCTTTTTTTTAAATATTTTTATTATTTTATTTTATTTTTATATTTTGACAGCTACCTTATCTTAATTTTTTTGTCGTCTGCTGTTTATTTTCTATTTTCCATTTTTATCATCAAAAACATGCTTTGACAGCACTTTAGAATAACTTACAACAAGCTTTGACAGCAATTCAGAATCATTTCCATTGGAAATGATTCTGAAGTGCTGTCAAACCATGTTTTTATTGAGATATAAGGCAAGATATAAAAGCAACAGCAGATGACAATTGTTGTGAGTAGCGGTCTAATGGTTAAACAGTATAATGCTGAATTAAACTTTTTTACGTGATTTTTCTTCTTTTCAACATTTCTCAATAAAAACAGCTGTCAGATTGGGATGATTCTAAAAATTGTTTTATTGAGAATTGTTTAAAATGAACACTGAATAGCAGACAACAAATAATTTTAACTTTAAAAGGGTAAAGTTAAATATTATAAATATTTTCAACTTTGTACAAATAAAAGGGGCTTTATATAAATTTAGTGACCAGTGTTTACATGCAAGTTGAGAGACCACTTCTGATACCTTTAGCTTTAGTCTCCCAGCGCTCCAGATAAGGAATTAGTAATTGAGTATTGTCACTCCATCATTTCTGAAGCAATTGGGTATTTCAAAATTTAATTCGGTAAAATAAAATCACACTACTGTTTACAAATCAAAGACAGCAATTGTTGGCTTCGAAATGAAAACATGTCTTAGCATTTCATTAGAATTGTCTCCTTGGAGACAATTCTAATGAAATACCAAGACGAGTTTTCATGGAAAATATGAAAAATATGCTATATTTGTGGTCTGTTTATTGTTTTCTGCAGCATGATAAAGGTATCATAAAATTTGTATTGCTTTTTAATACTCGCTACTTCTGATTTTAATTGTTGTTTTTTTTGCAATTTTAATCGGGTATTTAAGCAAATACGCAGCTTATCTGGAGCCCTGATCCCAAATAGGCTGCAGCATATTGGTGTTGGTTAAGACCAAGAGCGAAAATGGTTGAAATGTTATTACATGTATGCACCTATTTTTGAGAAGTCATATATTATTTCAGAATAAATTGTTTAATAGTCCAGAATAATACACATTTTGATACCCAGTGTATTGAAGTAATAGGCATCACGGAAACTATCACATGGGAACTATTATATTTCAGAACTGGAATGGCGAAGAAGAATAAAAAGTCGGAGATGGGCCAGTATGAAGTGACAGATATGGAGTTGGACAACAAAGATAAAGAAACGAAACATGATTACGATAACCCGTCCTATCACCTGTAGTCATACGTATGATTATATCGTCCAAGGACGGAAATATAGCTGAGACAATCACAGCCTGACTAGTCCCCAACCAGGGACAATGTTTATATTGAATTTATTAAATTGCTTTCTGAGATTCCTCAACCTTTTCAACACCACAGGCCTGTACAGTGGTATTGGCAAACAGTGAAGATCTGGATGAGACGGTTCGTCACGAACCGTCTCATCAGGATCTACACTTTTTGCAAGTAATTTTCATATTTTTGAGAGCAAAAACTACCCTTTTCATAAATGGACGTCTGAAAATGATTTTGTGGCGATTGGATTGGTTGCAAAATTAACATCCAATCCAGATACTTAGTGGTGAAAATGTAATAATATGTTTATTCCTACGTCACGCGTGCGCCACAAGAGTTTAAGCACTCGTGTACAGCGTGGGACTACGAAGCACACATGACCAAAGCTAATGGAAGATTAGCATATGGATCAACAACATGCAACTACAGTGATTATTCCGACACGTGTGTATATCGACACACTGCTTATTCCGACACAGACAAAAACTCCCGGCAACACCCATTCGTTTCAAGCCTTACCCCAGAAATAATTGAAGGTGCTGGGGTATTTCACTGTGAACGTCATATTTTGATATATGGATTATTAAATTGGGCATATACCCATGTATCTCCTTTAGTAAATGTTTAAACCTTATAATACAATTGCTTGTAAGTATCAACTGGAACTGATAATGAATGAAAACAATATAAAAATTGGAAGTTTTGTATATTCTATCTGAAAATGTATAGCGCTGGGGTAGTTTGTTTTGTAATTCCAGCACAAAAATATTTACACAATTCCCTAAAATTTGATTGGCCCGTAGCAAGTCTCTGTCCACAATTTATATCCCAGTAAACTCCCACGCCGGACTACTTTCCGTAACCGTGAGGCGCAGTTAAAATAATTCTTAAGAAAACGGAAAATAAACACATTTTCTTGATGAATTTATTTCAAATGCTGGAATTATAAGGAATGAATAGCCTTTTTGTGGAATTTATCGGGGATATAAACTTGGAAAAGTCGCGGGAATACTGGACGAGGCCTTCCGGCCTTCGTCCAGTATTCCCGCGACTTTTCCAAGTTTATACCCCGATAAATTCCACAAAAAGGCCATTCATTCCTATATTAAATTAAGGCGCTAGGGCACCCAGCGCTATAATTGGCTGGGGAAAGGTCTGTGTTTCCATGTTCAAGTTAAATAGTTAACGTATTCCGACACCTGCTATTTCTGCAATCCGACACCGTTTCACGACTCAGCAACACAATTAATGATTAAAAATACCTGTGTACTCCGACACCTGTCATCACCTGATTGGCGGCACTTTGAAAGAAGTCGATAATTACTCCAGCAATTGACACTGTTATTGTAATTTCCTTTCAGCAGGCATTTGAGGCATTCTACAGAGCCCCGAAGGGGACATGGATCTTTTTCATTAATTCGTTCCCACAAAATAACAATTTGTGCCCTCCATTTATTAATTCATTCCCACGAAATAACAATTCGTTCCCACTATATAACAATGCGTTCCCACGAATGAACAATTCGTTCCCTCAAATTAACAATTCGTTCCCACAAAATAACAATTTGTTTCCTCGAATTGACAATTTGTTCCCACAAGTTAACAATTCGTTCCCACGATATATATTGTGGGAACGAATTATTAATTCTATTTTGTGGGAACGAATTGTAATTTTGTGGGAAATAATTAATAAAAAAATAATTCAACGTCCCTGCGGGGCTCCGTAGCATTCTGATAGAGAATAGTAAAAATATCTGGCAAGGCTCAGGAAACGGGATGGGCGAGGCTCTGCCGAGCACATCCCGTTTCTGTGCCGCGCCAGATATTTGTTCCCATTCACCACACTAACCTACTATTCTATTTATCCCGTCAACACCTAAACATGGCTTTAAAATGCAAAAATAGTATTGACTGGATATCAAAAAAGTTTCACGGCACCGTGTTTCACGGCACATACGCACTGTGTTGACGGGATAAATCAATATACACACTAGCTTTATCTGTATAATATTTGTAACATCGACGATGATGGTGGGGGTGGTGTATTATTGTTTACACAGCTGAATTAAATTTTGTCGTCTGCATTTTTATTTTTATTTTCCATTTTCTCAACAAAATACACGGGTTGACAACACATTAGAATCAACAGCTGCCCACCCAGTCTGCGAATATGGACTTTGGTATATTTGCAACCACAGAGCCTAGCCAATCCGATACACTGGTTAATCCGACACATCTTTCTCGTCCCAAAGCATGTCGGATTAACCAGGTTTCACTGTATACTTAATTGGAAATACAATGTATTTAGTTGTGGCTGTGACTGGGGAAATGATGCTAATGGGATTTGTGAGCAGCACTGGATCTGCACCAGGATATACACTGTTTCAATGAAACACCCGTCATGGTTTTAACAAGCAATATAGGGTGTCACCAGGTTACATGAGTGTGCTATTTGATCAGTAACTAGACTGGTCGCAACACACATAAGCGCCATTTCTCAAGTCACAACCATATTTGTCTGCCCAAGATGTTGGTAAATCCGATAAAGAAACATGTTTGAAGCACAATTTACAAACATTAAGTGAAATAAATCCTGTATTTAAAAATAACAGTTAATTATAATTTGTATTGCATACAGTGATTAAAAGTGAAATAAATTGGGAGCTTGATAACATCTTATAATCAATGATTTTGACGCTAGCTCATAAAAAGTTCCTGATCTTCGGTGGTAGGGACATCAAAAGTACATTGTAAATGACGTTGTGTTTCCGCCCTAACTATCCAACATAAATGAGACGTTGCAAATTTATTTTAAGAAGTAAACAATAGCAACATACACTGTAGATCCAATATTGGCGTTATGCTCCGTCGTTTTTGTTTGTTTTGTTTGTTGGGGTTTAACGGCCTATCAACAGCTAAGGTCATTTAAGACCGGGTCAATGGGTTTAGTACTAGATCCCATATGTTACCTGTACAAATGTGGGGGCGGGGGGGGGGGATCCCAAAATCAGAACTGAATATTTACAACAAATATTCTATATATTCAGCCCTGAAATCAGAATAATCCTGATCTGAAGGCAGGTACTTGCCACACCAGAATCGCTTGGCCCCTCCCAAAAGCAGTAGGATCAGTAATAATCTTACTACTTTTTGTATAGGCAATAACCCAATTCAACTCCCAGGTAACAAAAGAGTCAAAGATAAAAACGTACCTGAGGGCCAAACCAGGTAAATCGTGATTCCTATAAGGAGGAACCCCTACAATTAATTGATGTCGCCGCGTTCGCCCGACCAAGCACCCACTATGCTGTGTCGTGTTGAAAGGATTAACCACCGACTCGCACAATAAACCAGAACTATTGAAGGTTCATGAATAGTTTTATTTTTAATTCCAGAGTGTGTTTCAACAGACATGATTCAACAAATGACCCGTGACAAATGCATGATTTTACAACAGACTTGCACCATGATTAAACACGCTTTATTGCCTTTGTAAACGGTGTAGACGGAGTTCAGTCCCTTGTACAGTCTGAGATTAACAATCAGTGAGAGAAATATAAAAACTTGTGGCTATGATAGAGAAAAATATGCTAATGTCATTTAGGGACGGGACCTCGGTTTCAAGTCTCATCCGAAAGATCAGTGGGATGGAAATACTTGGACAGTATTTTTTGTTTATGTCTAGTACGAGGTTTGATCCCACAACCTCTGGATTGGAAGTCAAGTGTTCAAGCCACTATTGTCTGTTTCACGAAACCTGCCCAAATATTCCGGCTATATAAACAAAGCAAAAATAATATTTTTTTCAATAACATTAAATTATAGCAAAATTTAAGAATGAGCCTTTTTATTTATTTCGTGAAATTGCGTCCAATATTGATTTTATTCCGAAAAAACAATTTCCACATGTTAAATCCCCATAGACATGATATGGGGGTTTAACATGGGGACATTTTTCTAATTTCAGAAATAGTGGACAGATTTTCAAAATTTTACTTTTATTTTCTTAGTTAGATCATTTCCAAGCTATCTAATTTCCAAAATTTTCATTTTTCGACTCCTCCTCAAGGGTCTCCATCTCTTTTTCCCCATGTTAAATTCCCATAGAGAAATAATTTTTCGTAATGAAATCAATATTTGACCAAATTTTACGAAATAAAAAGAAAGCTCATTCTTAAATATTGATATAATTTAATATTATCAAAACAATATTCTTTTTGCATTGTTTATATAACCTTAACATTTGGGCAGGTTTCGTGAAACAGACAGTAGGCCACAAGCCATCCCTATTGTGACAGATAAGTTATCAGGTAGGGCCATCCAGTTAATGAGACTGCATTATTGCCATTAGCAATCACATTTGAAGACGCTGCAACACCGTGATAGTGCCCAAAGGCCCATTCACAAAACTGTGTACGTCTAAGAAGTGTGTAAAGAGCAAAATTGAAATTCACAATAAGATTTGCATGGACAGCCGAAGTTGGCAAATGTTGGCATATTTCATGGATTTGTTCACATGTAAAGGTGTTTACATACTGATGGAAAATGGAAACCACGTTATTTGTTTGTTGGGGTTTAACGGCCTATCAACAGCTAAGGTCCTTTACGGCCGTGTCAATGGGTTTAGTACTAAATCCAATGTATTACCTGTACAAATGGGGGGAAAATCACAAAATCAGAACTGAATATGTACAATAAAAAAACCTACATATTCAGCCCTGAAATCAGAATAATTCAGATCTGATGCCCGGTCCTCGCCACATCAGAATCGCTTGGACCCCTCCGAATAGCAGTATGATCAGTATTAATCTTACTACTTTTATAATTGGCAATAACCCAATTTAACTCCCAGGTAACAACAGAGCCAAAGATAAAAATGTACCTGCAGGCCAAACCAGGCAAATCATGATTCCTATAAGGAAGAACCCCTACTATTAATTTACGTCGTCGCGTTCGCCCGACTAACCACCGACGGAAACCACATTAACGCGAGTAACTAATTTACATGTTCGCAAGTGCAAATTTAGGATCGTCTGGAAATTTCAATTGATGGATTTATATTTATTGAACATATGCTGCATATGCAGCCTATGCTCAATAAATGTAAATCCAATAATTATTTACAAGAAAACATTGTTAATGTGAAATTTACAGACAATCATAATTTTGCACTTTTTGCACATGAAGTTTAGTGAAACGGTCCCAAGATTTTTGCAACCAATCCAACCGTCATAATGTGATTTTCAGACTAGTGCAATTATGAAATAAGTGCAGATCCTGATGAGACGGCTCGTCACGAGCTGGCTCATCTGGATCACACTTTTTGCCAATGCCAATATAAAGTGGATGGTTTTAACGTCCCAGCAACAGCTAAGGTCATATAGAGACGGGACCACAGTTTAAAGTCTCGTTCGACAGACCAGTGGGATGGAAATACTATGAAAGTACTTTTGATGCCCAAGGCGAGGTTTGAACCCACAACCTCCAGATTGAAAGTCAGGTGTTCTAACCCCTAGGCCATAACCCATCCCAACCAATGCCAATATACAGGCCAGTGGTGTTGAAAGGGTTAATGGTCCGTCACCTTTAATTGGAATATGAAATTGGGAATGCAGCTCACATTTGTCAGTGCACATGTACGTTGATCAATAGTTCATGCACGTACATGTAGATCCAGGTTTCATATACAGTGAAACCTCTCTAAACCGACACCCTGGGAGGTCCCTAGGGTGTCCAGCTTAGATAGGTTTAACTGTAAATCAGGCATTTGATCATTCTGAGCCATATACTGTGTGCTATGAGATCACGAACATACATTATTACCAGAGATATATGACCAAGAAACTCATCAAGAATCAGATCACGTGTTTTCTTGGTGTTCGGTTTCCAGATAGGTCATGCACGTGTACGTTGATCAATATGTCATACACATGTGCATTGATCAATATGTCATACACATGTACGTTGATCAGTGTGTCATACATATTTCATCATCAACTGAGTTCGTAGCCAAGTGGTCCGTGTCCCTGGTCCAGTAAGGGGAGAGACGATTCTCGAATCATCATCATAAGGCGCTGTAGTTCATCTTTCCTGAATACATGTTGCATAGAGGAAAGAAATACAAAGCTTAGAACTTACAATAGGTGAGCAAACACTCATTCTCAATCAGCATGTGTCCAGTCAATGCACAGCAATTTACACGAAAAGTGAAAGAGTCCAACCAACAGCTAGGGTCATATAGCGACGGGACCACAGTTTAAAGTATCATCCGTCAGATCAGTGGGATGGAAATAGTATGAAAGTATTTGTTGATGCCTAAGACATGGTTTGAACCCAAAAACTCCGTATTTGAAGTCAGGTGTTCTAACCCTTAGTCCACAACACATCCCACAATGCTTAGAACTTACAATAGGTGAGCAAACACTCATTGTCAATCAGCATGTGTCCGGTCAATGCACAGCAATTTACACGAAAAGTGAAAGTGAGATAGTTTAACGTCCCACCAACAGCTAGGGTCATATAGAAAGCACAGTTTAAAGTATCATCCGACAGACCAGTGGGATGGAAATAGTATGAAAGTATTGTTGATGCCTAAGGCGAGGTTTGAACCCAAAACCTCCGTATTTGAAGTCGGCTGTTCTAATCCCTAGGCCCCAACCCATCCCACAATGACGTGTACGAGTTACTGCAAAATTGTCCTTGCTGTATGTCATATACCATGTATACCGTGAATCAGATACGTCTATACAACATCTTGGAATATGACTCCATGGGGAACGGACAATATCCCCCACGGACAATATCCCCCCCCCGTATATTTTGACCCAGGCGGACAATATCCCCCCATCAAAAAGACATGGCGAACAATATCCCCCCCGTAGAAAATCACAGGGCGGACAATATCCCCCCCATCAAAAAGACAAGGCGGACAATATCCCCCCCGTAGAAAATCACAGAGCGGACAATATCCCCCCCCCCCCGGACATTATCCCCCCTTATAAACTTATAAATTAACAAGCTTTATTTTATTTCTGTATAAGTAATATTGTGTCACATTGTGATATTTTGTCCATCTTTGACCTCAGTACACCACCGCCCTTTCCACCACCCACATGGAATGTACATGAAACTACACTCAATGGAGGCGACAGAACTAATAACAATTGCGAAAGTTGGAATAACTCATTTAGACATTTAGTTGGACATAGTAATCCCAGTCTGTGGACAGTACTCTCCTGTCTGCAGAAAGACCAGACAGCCGTGAACACCGAGATGGAACGTCAGCGGACTGGACAACCATCGGCCAAACGCGCTAAGAAGACGAGCGTTTCTCTCCAGAAGAGACTTAACAAATTATGCCGCCAGTACCGGGATGGAGCGAAAACGACAGCCAGTTTCCTGTTCGCGATTGGCGAGTGTATTAGACTGTGAACAATTCTTAGATTTCGCCACTATGTGCTACATTACATTTACAGCTAAATGACAAGTCTCAATTAGCACTTTCGTGAATAAGACTATAATAAACACCAAAATTCACACAAAATATCGCACTGTCCTACATCATTATTTATCATGCTTATGTGCTTGTATACGGAAATAAAGGTTGTTAACCCATTCTTGTTAGTTACTCTTTCTCCTGTGTCGAAATATATGGGGGGGGGGGGATAATGTCCGGGGGGATATTGTCCGCCCTATGATTTTCTACGGGGGGGGGGGGGATATTGTCCGCCCTAGGATTATCCACGGGGGGGATATTGTCCGCCTTGTATTTTTGATGGGGGGGGATATTGTCCGCCCTGTCTTTTTTGACGGGGGGGGGGATATTGTCCTCCTGGGTCAAAATATACGGGGGGGATATTGTCCGGGGGTGATATTGTCCTACACTCGACTCCATGTATCAAGGAGTACTTTCCGTGAAATGTGAATGAAAGGAGGAGTATGAAACGCGGAACATGACAGGAGGAGTATAACATGCGGAACATGATGCCAACAATTAGCTAAATGTACCATGTCTTTTGTATGGTGTTGTTTAACTAAGTAACCATGATATGATTATTCGAATCCAGCGTAGTGCTTGATGATAATTCAATTATATGTGGCGCTTAAGAATCTATCGAACAATGTTAGTAGTGATAGTTTTGAAGTTTTTAATAATTTGGATAAACAATATGGATTTTAATCCGGTTGTGCGATTACGTAAGTACATGCAGCTGTACATTTTGCGTAGGTTGGTACGTAGCACGGGTAAATATACGTACAGTTCCCACACCATATTCATTTTATACATTGTTATGTTTGATACAATCATAAGACAATAGCGCATTTGACTGTAACTTCTATGTTCTGTAACCCCTCTAAACCGGACACCCTGGCGACCCCAGTGTGTTTAATTTAGGTGGGTTTCTCTGTCATTTCTTTCAATGTCGTGTCTTTTCATGATTGAAAATGACAAAAACTGTTCATGGAGTGCTTGATTACACTGTACTATACATTGTCATCGAATCGTCAATGCAATGATGGATCGTAGTTAGTTATCTCCCTTTAAATATATTTATAGCAATCCGGTCCAAACTGTGAAGCTTGTGGTCTTATTTCTTATAAAAAGAGCGAATATAGCATTATGGGCTGTGAAAAGAAGTCAATACGGTGATTTAGACTAGTGTTGATACAGATCACCCTACGCAATCTAATCTGGGACTACATTATTTGCCATTTTCATATGTTCACACTTATTAATATTATTGCAATCAGTGTAGACTCAGATCAGATGTGTAGTCTGATCTGGGTCTACTCTGTTCGCAAACTCGAAGTTTGTGCTATTCAGTAAGAAATACATGTATACGCTGAAATACAGCATAGTACCGGATCTCTATAAATAGATTTGCAAAGGGAAATAACTAGCTGCGATCCCTCCTCAATTGAAATGATACCATGGGTCACGTAATACGATTTTAATTTGTAGTGTTTATTGTTTATGTCATATGTCTTAGTCTCTGACCTGTGGACTAATGCATTGTTATGATGATAATTTAACTAGATGATGGGTCACATTTTACAATTTAAATATGCATGTGTATATTAATATTATAGTAGCGCTTGTTTAGAAAACACAATAATATAACTAATTATAGGTCTGTATATTATTTTATAAATGTTTCGGGAAATGCATGTAAACTGTTGGAATAGTCATACTTGTCCAATCATATTTATGTTTGTATTCATTTTAACATGCAGGAAATTTTCAGTTCAAATATTGTGTTTACATTGTCGAAATATGTTTCTGTAGATGTGTATTTGATTATTAATGATCAAACAAATATCATTCTGGATAAAGTTATGGAGGTGTAATATTGATAATTGGTCTCAAATATTTGATGATAACAATGCCACATATAATCTCTTAAGTTTGCATCTCTACATGTGTTATACAAGCCAGGTAATATGTCTCGTTCTTTGTTCCGCGTTTGCCGTTTCGCAGTTAGTCCTTGTCATAAACCACTTTAACGGTAATATGTTTGATTAATTATTGATATTACAAAGCCTGAATGACCACACCTTTTGTTCCCCCCAGACTGAATGTTCCTGCACGAAATCTGGTTCTGCCCGGATTGCCATTGAACAGACAAATATCATTGGTGGAAACCCACCAAATCATTAATCCTAACATGTTTGAAATTTCCATTCTAACATTGTGAATAATATACAGTCAGTTAATGAAAAGTTATTGTAGTGTCAACATTTGGAGTTGCCAGTGTTTATGCGGAATTTCCGTCAGTAGAATTGAACAAAACTGTGTTTTAAATGTTTATTGTTATTCATATTTTAGAACATATTAAAAGGTTAAACAACATGACTTCAACCGTGTAATAAGTATCGCCTCGTTCATAATAGCATCCTCAGATCAACGTGCATATATGTCCAGTTCAATCACGGTATAGATATGTAATGTCCACTATTGAGTCCGAAATAAAGATCACTAACTTAAAGTTAATCGAAATTGCCTACACGAGCATACATACATGATATACACTGGTCAACAAGCCCATATTGTCTTTGCACGTCACACATTTGAGACAAGCCATGTGATTTTGTACCTTAGAAGATGTGCAAGTTTTCATTAAAACTGTTTACAACACTTGCGATATTTCCATACATTACGGCAAAAGTTCAAAGCAATTGCAGAATTTCATAAACCTTCTACGTCAAATATAGAAAATATCACAGTTTCTGAAAATATTGTCATAAATAACTCTGCTAACGAAAACAATAATGTGAGCAGTGATTTTAATAGTGATTCAAATAGGAGTGAAAAAGACTCATTAAACATCATGTACACAAACTGTGATTGCCTTACACAAATTAAGAAAATAGAACTAGATATTTTGATACAACAAAAATCACCAGACATAATTGTATTGACTGAACTATTCCCAAAAAGATCATTGTTTAAACTGAGCGAAGCAAATTATTATTTAGATGGCTTCATTATGTTCATAACGGATACCTCTAAAGGCAGGGGGTTGCAATATATATCAAATCAAACATCAACGCGGTCAAAGTGGATATACATTCAGAATTTGAAGAAAACATTCTATGTGAAATAAAACTGAAAAATAATGACACTTTAATAGCTGGATGTATCTACAGAAGCCCGAATTGTATCAAAGAAAATTTTGCACAACTGATCTCATTATTTTACAAAATTAGTAAATCCAAGTCATCTAATTATAACGGGTGACTTCAACTTTAATGAAATCAACTGGGAAAATAATACATCTGTGGGTGAAAACAACATGGCAACCCAATTTTTGGACTGTATAATGGACGAATTTCTATTCCAACACGTAAGGCAACCAACAAGGATAAGAACGGGCAATGAGCCATCAAGCTTAGATCTTATTTTTACCAATGAGGAAAATATGGTGGAAGTGGAATTTTTACCAGGTCTAGGACTGAGCGACCACCTTGTTTTACACTGGGTTGTTAACTGTTATATTGAACAAAACAACCCGACATGCAAGAAACTGAACTATTACAGAGGAGATTACAGGACAATTGGAGAAGAATTATGGTCAGTGCAATGGGATTCAGTAATGAGGGGACTGGATGTGTCTGATTCCTGGAGTAGATTTACTGAAACAATCGTTAAATTACTTGAGAAACATGTGCCAGTGAGTAAATCAACACCCAGCAAATGCAAACGCAGCCCCTTCATTACTACCAGCTGCAAAGAAGCATTAAGACACAAACATACCAGCTGGAAAAGGTTTACTTATTGCAAAAGTGATGACAACTACAATAAATATAAACAAGCAAGAAATAAAGTGATTACAGAACTTAGACACTCAAAATATACGTACGAACAAGACTTAGCAGCCAAGATCAAAACTGAAAATAAACTCTTTTGGAAGTATGTAAGGTCAAAAACAAAAACAAAATCAGTATTAAGTTAACTTGAGAAATCAAATGGAGAACTAACAAATAGTGATCAAGAAACTGCAACCATTCTGAACCAATACTTTGCCACTGTGTTCACAAATGAGAATACCGATGAACTTCCTACTATGCAAGCCAAAGACATTAATCAAATAGGAAAAACAGAAATAACAAGAAAAAATCCTGAAGGCAATAGACAAACTCAAAGAATCGAAATTACAGGGCCCAGACAACTTCCATCCAAAAGTGTTAAAACAGACCAAATCAGCAGTTATAAAACCATTGCAACTTATCTTCGAGAAATCAATAACAGAAAGTAAATTACCAGAAATCTGGAAACAGGCCAACGTATCTGCAATATTTAAAAAAGGGCCGCGACAAAAACTGGAAAACTATCGACCAATAAGCCTAACATCTGTGCATGGAAAATTAATGAGCGTTTAATAAGGGATGAAATAGAAAGTAATATGACCGAAAATAAAATTTTCTCCCTAGTACAACATGGCTTTGTAAAAGGTAAATCGTGTACAACGCAACTTTTAGAATTTCCAGAGGAGATAAGCGAGGAAATTGATAATGGTGATGACGTCAACATAATATATTTAGACTTCTGTAAAGCGATTGACAATGTTCCACACCAGCGACTATTACTAAAGTTAGAAAATTATGGAATAGTAGGAGAAATAAAAGACTGGGTTAAAAACTTCTTAGCAGATAGAGTACAGCGAGTTGTCGTAAATGGAGAAAAATCAGAAGGACGAAAAGTGACTAGCGGTATTCCACAAGGCAGTGTCTTAGGACCTATTCTCTTCTTGATTGATATCAATGATTTACCTGACGAGATGACAAAATGTATAAAGTTGTTCGCAGATGATTCCAAGCTCTTCTCCAGTGTAAAAAACAACAAAAGACATGCTGATGAACTACAACTAGACCTAAACACAGCAGAAAGATGGGCTAAAAAGTGGCAAATGGAATTTAACACCAACAAATGCGAACACTTACACATTGGAAAAAAAGACATCAACCAAACATACCAAATTCACTCAAACAGCGGTTTGACTGAAGTATCTAAGCAGATAGAGTACAGCGAGTTGTCGTAAATGGTGAAAAATCAGAATGGCGAAAAGTGACTAGCCGTATTCCACAAGGCAGTGTCTTAGGACCTATTCTCTTCTTGATTTATATCAATGACTTACCTGACGAGATGACAACATGTATAAAGTTGTTCGCAGATGATTCCAAGCTCTTCTCCAGTGTAAACAACAACAAAAGACATGCTGATGAACTACAACTAGACCTAAACACAGCAGAAAGATGGGCTAACAAGTGGCAAATGGAATTTAACACAAAAAAATGCAAACACTTACACATTGGAAAAAAAGACATCAACCAAACATACCAAATGCACTCAAACAGCGGTTTGACTGAAGTATCCAAGGTTAACAGTGAAAATGATCTCGGTGTCACAATCGACACAAATTTAAACTTCTCCGAGCACATTGCCAAAAAAGTAACAACAGCAAACAGAAATTTAGGAATAATATGCAGAACGTTCACATACTTAGATAGAGAAATATTTGTAAACTTATATAAATCATTGGTAAGACCCCATTTGGAATATGCATCACCAGTATGGTCACCACTCTACAAGAAGGATACAATTTCAATTGAAAATTTACAACGAAGAGCCACGAAACTAGTGACTAATTTGAATCACCTGCCCTACAATGAAAGATTGAAAACACTTGGAATCCCATTATTGGAATACAGAAGACAAAGAGCGGACATGATCCAAGTGTAAAAAATCATGGAAGGAATCGACGTAGTAGCACAAAACCAATTCTTCACAAGAGCAACATACATAACAACGCGAGGTCACAGTCGAATAACCTATCCGATGATGTTGTTACTGCACCCTCCGTAAACGCGTTTAAAAGTAGACTGAACAAGTGGTGGCATAATCATCCAACGAAATTCGACCCATCATGTTACCACGTCACAACCAACTCAGTGGCAGTGAAAAGAAACAATAGTACAAATGCGTCGATAGAAATCGGAAGGCTTGACTAGACGTCTAGGAACAGAAAGAACAGTAAGAAAGATAAAAGGTTGTAGGCGACTTACATGTACAATTGGGTTCAAAAGGTATTAACTCACGTGGCTCATCTCATTTTCTAACATCCATTTCAGAGAAGCTCGTCCTGTTGCGCAGGATGTGGGCGCCGATGGGAGAGACGGAATTCCGGTCAAGTGACAGTCGTCGTTCTGCACGGCAGCACTCTCACCCTGCAGGATGGCAGCATTGGAACATTCCAGTCCACCGAGGAGCTAGACTAGAGTTTCTCAGGACGGGTGAAGCGAACGCTTAAAACAGTCTACAAATACACGTCCTCGCTAATTGGTCTTATATTCCTGCTAATTGCGTATTCGTTCCTCGGCGCGTATATGTTTATGAAAATTGAAGGGTCGCATGAAGAGACGTACAAAACGAACATCACGGAATCCCGGAACGATATGATTGCTAAATTGTTAAAGGCGTCGGCGAATGTGACTATGATACAGGCTGGTGGTGGGAATATGGAGGTGTGCATATTGAAAACAAAGACGATGCTGTTGGAGTACGAAGCGACGATAATGAATGCGTACAAGAACGACGTTACTACGCCGTCCGACGAGGAGACGTGGGGCTTTTGGAGCAGCCTCTTCTTCGCCGGGACGGTATACACGACAATAGGTACGGTGCGCTCACCCCAGAACTCGTATTTGACTATGTCAAACGTATATTGGCTGGAATGAAGCATTCTGATCCGAATATTTCGCCTAAGCAAATCGCTGGGTAGCCTTGTGCTCCACTTATTTCACATATTGCTACTTTTAAGCCCAATAAAAGTTATGTATTATCAGATTTAATGATTAACTGTTCGACAGCAAATGGAAAATCAATACACTGATGGGATAGTGCATTGTACGCTTGGCTGAACTATAAGTATGTTGTTGTTCACATATTGGATTTTTCAGGAGCCAAATGCTGCGGTCGCTAGCGCTCCCTCGCATATAATTTCTTAAAAATCCAATATGTGAACAATAACTTCTACTTATAGGCTACATGAATGAATTAAAGACATTGTGTTTCTGATGATGCCTCGGCTCAGTATGCTGTTGTTCGCTTCCTACACGGGGAGATATTTCTTATTTGAGAAAGAGTGGACCGATTCTCAACATTTAACTTTTGTTTTCTTAGTTAGATCATTTCCAAGCCATCTAGCCAGATTTCTGAGTCAATTTTCATTTTGTTTTACTCCTCTCCTAGCTCCTCCTCCCCCCCCTCCTCCTCTTGTTAAATTTCCCATAGACAAATCAATTTTTCGTAATAAAATCAAGACTGGACAAAATTTTACGAAATAAAAAGAAGGATCATTCTTAAATTTGGATAAAATTTAATATTATCGAACAAAAAATAGTTTTTGCATTGTTTCTATAGCCGTACAATTTGTGCAGATTTCGTGAAACAGAGTAGATCCCATGCGTAAGCCGGCACCACAAATGATCATGAATACAGCATCCACGCACAGGTGGAAGACTCGGACCTATGATCCAATACCTGGCTCATTTGGAAAATGTTACCTCACCCACCCATTTCTATACACTATACCTTACAACCTTTTTGAAAAGGCTGTAAGGTATAGTTTATGGAAATGGATGCAAAAGGCTGTAAGGTATAGTGTATGGAAATGGGTGGGTGGGGTAACGTTTTTCAAATGAGCCAAGTATTGGGTCCTAGGTCTGAGTCTTCAAACCTGTGCATCAGCGCAGTCTAATCGGGACCAACGCTGGTGGTCTTTCAGTCATTGGAGTATACATTCCTTACCGATAGTATAAATGAAAGGTGCTAATTCTGCGACGTGAATCACAGGTGTAAGACTCGGACCTGTGACACAAACAAAATTCCTTTAAAAAACCCATTATCCCACCCACTTGGTATCGTATTGTACTGTGCTATCTTTATAGCACAGTGTAATATGAGACCAAGTGGGTGGGGTAACGGAATTTCTTTAATGGACATTTTATGTCATAGATCCGAGTGTTCCACCTGTGGCGTGAACATGCAAATAGACAAAGATGTGTAAATGTTACAAAAAATCTTACCATGTCCCAAGGTCCTTATAAAAAGTAAGATCACGGTTCGTCCGCATGTACGAGGAGATAATTCACGACCTTTAGCAAGTGGATTTATCAATCGTACATCCAAACGAACGTGATCTAACTGTGTTATCACATCCTCATGTCCATACATTGCCATTATACTGCGTAAATGCAGGAAAAACAATATATACATTATGTTTGTAAAACGTGAATATGCCCGCGTGGCATACTGGACTCTAACTGGAGAAAATTGTCGACGTAAATGTACACGGACGGACGTACGGAACTTCAAGACGAGACGCAATATACCCCTTTGCTATCACATAGGTGGCATACAAACTGGAAAATATAGCAAATATGTGGTAATATCGGCTCACGGCCCTAAGGATTATGAATGTGAGTCTATTATGAGTGTATACATGTATGTAACGACCTCTAGTAATTAAACATTCCTGTATCTCGGAAGTGATGATAGGCAACTTGCCAAGCCACTCATCGAGCCGACGGCTGACAAAGCCGTACCGTGGAACATGTCGAAGCCGGACACCCTGTGTAATAATTGTGTTCATTTTATTGGACATGTTTGGTTTCACTGTAAATGGCTGTACGTGCGTTTAATGCACGTCGGCGTCCATTGGATTTCTCGTATGTGGGCTGTGGGTTTCACTAAACTTCGTACCCTAAGATGTTCGTAAGTGAAAATTTAGGATCGTCTGGAAATTTCAATTGATGGATTTACATTTATTGAGCATAGGCTTCTATGCAGCCTATGCTCAATAATTGTAAATCCAACAATTGTTTACAAGAAAACATTGCTAATGTGAAATTTACAGACTATCATTATTTTACACTTACGAACATTTTAGTCGTACGAAGTTTAGTGAAACGGTCCCTTGGAGTGTGCTATTTGACCAGGATGTACACTGGTCACAAATCATATAAGCCCCATTTCTCCAGTCAAAGCCACAGATGTGTTGTCCTAGGGAAATCTCTCTAAACCAGACACCCCGGGAACACCATCACCCCAGGATGTTTGATTCCGAGAGGTTTCACTATGCATCTTGTACCATGCAATCAACAAACTGACTAAATGCTTGCATTCTGAGACAATGGCGAACACTCTAGACCCTGATCAGTTGCCGATTTCATCAAAATTGCAAAGTATACTTATCTAGCGAAGTATACTTTGAGGGAGTAATCATTTATTTTTTCAGAAATGGATTATTTCATATAGAACTAACTACTGCATATATTTGATGATTAAAAGTATGCAGAATTATTATACTGAATTTATTACATTATCACAGCCAAAATGGCTGTGATAATGTAATAAATTCAGTATAATAAATATTAATAAATGTATCATTAAATTGAAAATTTCTCCCTCAAAGTATACTTTGCTAGATGAAATGGTGAAATAGGCTACTGATTACGCAGATACACAGACGTTTCTGCAATTATTCCGGACCTAAGAGTACAGTACGTTATTACATTGTATTCGTTGTCCCTGAGCACTACTGTCTGTTTCACGAAACCTGGCCAAATCATACGGCTATATAAACAATACAGAAACAATACTATTTTGGATAATATTAAATTTTATCAAAATTTAAGAATGAGCATTCTTTTTATTTCGTGATTTTTTTTCAAATATATATTTTGTTACTAAAAAAAATGATTTTTCTACGGGAAGTTAACATGGGGGAAAAGGAGGTGGAGGAGCTGGGGGAGGAGTAAAGAAATTAAACATTTTGGAAACTTACTTCGAAACGTAGCTAGATAATTACATTTCGAAAATCGGATAGCTATTTCCGAAATTATGAAAGTTTCCCCATGTTAAATTTCCTTTACTACATCTTCACTCTCGTCTATGAGGACTTAACATAGGGAAACTATTGTTTTGTAATAAAATCAATATTGGACCAATTTTCACGAAATAAAAAGAAGGCTCAGTCTAGGGTGTGGCAAATATAGACTAACGGAACCTATCTAAACCGGACACACTGGGAGCTCCCCAGGCTGTCCGGCTTACAGAGGTTTCACTTTAAATCAGGCATTAGATCATTCTGAGCCATAGTCGTGTGCTTTGCGATCACGAACATACATTACCACCTGAGATAAATGACCAAGAAATTCATCAAAAATAACCTCACAGGTGTTTTCTTGGTGTCCGGTTTTGAGAAGTTCCTCTGTGTATGTCCGGTAGATATGCGCATTTCACGACGTATATTTGTGCTTTGTAATCCTGAACAGGCGTTATAATCAGAGATGTCCGGCTTACGTAGGTTCCATTGCATATATTGTGGCAAATCCAATGGGAAATATGTTGGAAAATATGACAAAATATCGTATTAACCCTTATAACGCTACTCACAGCAATTGTCGACTTCTGTTGATTTTATATCTTGACTTATTTCTCAATAAAACCATGGTTTGACAGCACTTCAGAATCATTTCCAATGGAAATGATTCTAAAGTGCTGTCAAACCATGTTGTAAACTATACAAAAGTGCTGTCAACCCATGTTTTTGATGATAAAACTTGAAAATGGAAAATAAATAGACGACAAATAAATAAGATAGCGATGTAAGGGTTACCCATAGCATGCATTACGCAAACACGTCTTATTTGGAATTAATAAATCAGTGAACTACATTCGGCAAGGGAGATAATCAATATCACGCGAACTATTTTCATACCAGTCAAGCGGATTGTTCTGTTTATTAGTATATATAGTTTTAAATGCTTTTACAGGCTGTGATAGCACAAGTGCTTTCGTTCGGCGTGGTAAAGTGACTCCTTTGAAAACACTCCAGCGGCATCCAGAGTTTATTGAAGCCTTCCAGAAGTTGGGAATGTCTCAGTCAGTTGATGAAAAGCTATTTTCAACGCTTGAACACTTTGTATGCTTGCTGTACAACAAATCACACATTACAGATATCAATAAGCTACGAATGGAGCTATTTCTACAAAAGTGTAGCCCCAGGTCTGGCGATCTTGTTTCGACGTACAATGGGGCTGACCTGAGCCTTTTACCATCATGCAGATCGTCACTGAAAATGCATGTAGCAAGAGCCAACTATCAAACGCTCATTTGGAACAATGCTGACCGGCGTGATGCAGACATACTGCCACCAGATGAACATGGATGGGAAGTTAACAATGGCTTGTTAGAATGCAAGTGGACAGAAGGAGATCACCTGCCAAGTGAAATGGTTGATCTGTTAATAGAGGAACGGGATAACGTACCTGATACTGATGAAACAGAAGATCCTGAAGCAGAGAGCCTACTTGATGCCATGTTTCACACTGATGACGCGTATGACTAGTCTGGATTTATCTTAACCTACTCTCACAATTAGAACTTCACATAACTTGCCTGATGTTGTGACGATCGCAATTTGAATATTGTAAACCATGATGTATTTTGCCTCTTGAATTGTATTATATGTGGCTGGAACGTTTGTATATTGTGTTTCATCTTGCCTGATGCTGTGATGATTGCCTCGCCATAGATGCGATGTTTTGACATTAACAACATGTATACTTTTTTGTTTGCAAGTTGAATGCTGTAAACCATGATATATGTTGCCTCTTGAATTGTATTATATGTGGATCAAGCTGTTGCCTATTGTGTTTCATCTTGCCTGATGCTGTGAGGATTACCTCGCCACATGTGCGATGTTTTGACTTTAACAATATGTAGAATATTTTGTGTTGCAAGTTGAATACTGTAAACCATGATGTATGTTGCCTCTTGAATTGTATTATATGTGGATTATTAAATGTTTGCCTATTGTGTTTCATCTTGCCTGATGCTGTGAGGATTGCCTCGTCACAGGTGCGATGTTTTGACTTGAACAACATGTAGAATATCTTGTATTGCAAGTTGATTACTGTAAACCATGACATGTGTTTCCTCTTGAATTGTATTATATGTGGATTACGTTTTTGCCTATTGTGTTCCATCTTGCCTGATGCTGTGAGGATTGCCTCGCCACAGGTGCGATGTTTTGACTTTAACAACATGTAGAATATTTTGTATTGCAAGTTGAATACTTTAAACCATGACATGTGTTGCCTCTTGAATTGTATTATATGTGGATTAAGTTTTTGCCTATTGTGTTTCATCTTGCCTGATGCTGTGAGGATTGCCTCGCCACAGGTGCGATGTTTTGACTTGAACAACATGTAAAATATTTTGTATTGCAAGTTGATTACTGTAAACCATGACATGTGTTTCCTCTTGAATTGTATTATATGTGGATTACGTTTTTGCCTATTGTGTTTCATGTTGCCTGATGCTGTGAGGATTGCCTCGCCACAGGTGCGATGTTTTGACTTGAACAACATGTAGAATATTTTGTATTGCAAGTGGAATACTGTAAACCATGATGTATGTTGCCTCTTGAATTGTATTATATGTGGATTCAGTTTTTGCCTATTGTGTTTCATCTTGCCTGATGCTGTGAGGATTGTCTCGCCACTATAACGAGATTATTAATGTTGTAGATCAACTACTGTTGCCGATAATGATCTAGTGCCCCGAAATGTTTGAATATTCGGATATATTTCAAAATCGGTACTGTCAATTTTTATTTGAGAAATGTCCATATAGACGGACGAAAACACGGACTCACAGTATATTTAGTAAGTATGGACAATAATGTTACATATTTGAGTTGTTTTCAATCCATAGTAAGCGGTTATAATGTTGTTAAATTGCATAATATTACATACCTGTTAAATTGCCATTGTAAAATGAGTGGGTGGGGAATGGTCGAAAATACGTTATTTTTCACTTTGTATATTTTGTGGTAGACACTAAATAGTTGACGTATATACATTGGATATGTTAAATTGGCCCTACTAGACTACATTGATATTGATAAAATGAAAAAACGCCAACTTTTCATAAAGTTATTAACATGTATATTTTATCATTGAAATTGGGTGGGTGTGGTAATAAAACCTGTAAAATATGAC
This sequence comes from Conchocele bisecta, assembly GCA_029237695.1. NCBI lineage: Eukaryota > Metazoa > Mollusca > Bivalvia > Lucinida > Thyasiridae > Conchocele > Conchocele bisecta. Next base: position 78,128,079 of record CM055272.1, read on the forward strand.
TTCTAGTTTGTCAAATTTATTTCAATTGTATATTATTCTATTCCATGGTGTTCAAAATCTCGGAAAACGTACGAAAATACCATCTTATTCGAACAAAAGGATATAAGTTAGGCAATTTTTATTAAAAAATGCGATTTTTCAAGATACTAACAATACCGAGGGTGACATACTTGAAAATGGCGCCATATGTTCATCCATCGGGTTACAGAGCGCAGACAACGGATTAACACTCATAATTGAATGTAGTTTCAGGAAATATATGTCTGCAAAAATCCCACTGGGGTGGGGGGGGGGGAGGGTTTCGGTTATTGGCTCACGGGCTATGTTGTTTCAATAGCGTATCTCTGTAACGGTATCGTTGTAGATGGAGTTGCAAATAATTTAATAATTATTACGTTGAAATGGTTGCGTAATACTGATAGCACTTCTGTATAAATGTAATCGTCGTAAATGGCGCAATAGTCGTGAGGTTAAGGTTGCCGACTTCTAAAATTCAATTACCGATTCCCGAAAGGGTCGGGGGTTCAAACCTCGACTTGGTATAAAAAAAATTATTTCTTTTTTTCCATATATATTATTTTTGTGATTTTAATATTTTCACAATTTTAAGATTTTAATAAAAATAGCTATAAATTGATAGAAACGTACCAACGATGAAAGTGTCTGTCTTTCAGTAATATATACACAGACAGTTTGTTACTGTTTTTTTTAAGTTAAGTAAGATATACACAGACAGTTTGTTACTGTTTTTTTAAGTTTGAAGCACTGTCTATACCATATAATGTTTTACTGTCCCAAAATCTATTTTTTTGGCTGTCACAATTAATTAATTTTCGGACAGCAAACATTTTTTCATTAATTTGAAATAATTATTGTCCTCCATCTGATCACAACACTGTTCGAACTGCGCATGTGGCTACCACGACCAGAATTCACTGGCCGCAAACACAGTAGCTTTCGGCGTCTATTTATTAAATTATTATTTTTTTATTTTATTTGAATTCCGCGTGAACGCTGCATTTTGTGTCAACACCATTTACAGAAAATATTGGTGATTTTCTAAACGAATATCGGAGAAATGCGGCTATATATTTTGTGTCAATTTTCAACACCATTTACGGAAAATAATTACTGATTTTTTAAAACAATATCGGCACAACTAAATACGGTAATACTGTAGAATGTTTGTCAACTTTTCAACACCATTTACGGAAAATATTACTGATTTTCTAAAAACAATATCGGCGAAGGTGTACTGAACTATTCTTTTTTTTAAATAACCAGCCGTCTAATAGATCGGTGTATAATAGAGAGTATATCGTTAATTGTCATGTTGTCTCCGACAGTGAGGTGTTGCGGCACACATCAAAACGACACGTCAATTTCAAAACATTGCCTCCAGGCTACAGCTGTGTGGTCAGATCAACACCTCGTCACACACGATTGCGCATTATCGATTTTTCCCCCACACAAAGTGACGTGTATTTACAACTAGATCTGTGTAATGTGTCGGGTGTAGCCAAAGACCATACATAAATTCGTAATTAGTCACAGATGTAGCCTTAAAATATAATCGATTTCCTTAAATTACGTCCGCAAGTTGACAGATAGTTTAGAGCAAACATCATCGTAATTTGCCGTTATTTATTTCCAAAATTAGCCATATATTCAGTAAATGGCGTTGAAAGTTGACAATAAATTAAGACCAGATCAGTACGTTAAATCGCTATCGACGACAACTGACGATCAGATGAGAGAGTAATACCATTTACGCGTATCCAATGTTAAATATACATCGTTATTTTTTATGACTTTCGTAGTTTTTATCGAGAAATTCAAACCGTTTCCAATTATTGGGGAACATAATATCATGATTAGCACACCGTTTCACTAAGCGGCGGCTACTCAGGGAATGGAATCACACGGTCTATTGTTTACACTGGATTAATGGCGTCCCCCATGAGGTAAATCTTATTTTTCAATAATACGACTGTGGTTTCTTCCTTTTAGTGATGACCATGTTCCAGCCGTTAACACTTTATTTAGCAGCATTACTTATGTAGTTAGTCTGAACATTCTGCAGAGAAATTTGAATTAGACGGAATCGAGCGTTGTTTAAACTTAGTCCGGTTCATATGCACAGGTCAAAATATGAACTGAAAATGGCGCTTTGCGTGACAGAAATCCGTACGCGGACGAATAAAAAAAATATTTTGTTATAAATATCACATATAGCGAAACAAAGGTAGCATCTACTGTTTTAATAATATGCATACATATTGTAATTAATGTTTAATAGTGATATACTTATGAATAATATACGATACTATGGTTTATGCTCCAGCACTATGTTTTAAGGCTGTGTGATTTTCCTCAATATAAGCTGGATTAATTAATACTTATATTCATACGCTTCATGAGAACATCAATACATTTAAAATATACAAATATTACTTAAAGCGGTATCGATATGATACATTTTAATAATATAAATATTGAAAATACACATTACAATCGCTTACAACATAAGTTATTGATCGAAAATAGTCACTGTATCGTGACCTATTTGACCGCATTACCTATTGCGCGGGTACCTCATCATACCCTCTGTTTACATAGCTAACTGGGGATATAGTGAGGTATGTTCGCTAATACAATGTTTGCGTAATGTGCACGAATATCAAGAAATATGCAAAATTAGAAAACGTCATTGTCTACAAAGAAGTCAAACGTTACCAGGTAATCCAGAATTTAAGGATAACATTATTAATTATTATTATATTTAATTTATTGCATAATGTAATAAATTCAGCATAATATTTCTGCATCAAATAATTTATGCAGTCGTTAGTTCTATATGAAATAATGCATTCCTGGAAAAATAAATGATTACTCCCTCAAAGTATACTTAGCTAGATAAGTATGATTAGCAATTTTGGTGAAATAGGCTACTGTTACATACTCGAAATCATGAAGTTTGATTGGTCGATGGTGAGCTTAGCAGCGGGCAGTAACTCTGCAAAACTCCAACTATGGACGGTACTGGAGTTTTGCAGGGTTACTTCCCGCAACTAGAGTGAGCTATACTCTTTCTCGGCCAATCAAACTGCCGGATTTGATTACAGATTTCGGCAAATTGCTCAAAATATTTTATGATTGATACATGTACTCAAGTTCCATAGTTTTCATGCATATGTATACATCCGGGGCCCGTTTCACTAAACTTAATACGACTAAACTGTTCGTATGTAAAACATTATGAAAATTGCACATTAACAATGTGTTAGTTTCAAGAAGAACTATGTTTACATGTATTGACCCACCGTTTGATTTTTCACAAACAACCATATGTTGAATGTTAAAGGTTTCTAAGAACTTAGGCTCGGTACTTTGGCCCAAACTTCTGTCGTTTTATCGCTGAATCGATGTCCGTGTTTACTGTCAATACAGACACTGAAATCGATTCTTCGCAAAAACGACATAACTATGTGCCGAAGTCTCCAGTCGAAGTCGAGACCACCAAATGCAGGTCATGAAGACGCGTTTGCTGAGCCATATTTCATATCAAAATCCGTTGCATATTAAGGAAACTATCAAATAATATTTACTTTCATACATTATTGCTGTTATGGTAACCACGCGATCATGCACCTTGATAAATCTAGAACAGTTGCATCTAAATGTTTATGTACACGCAGTATTTTTATTTGCACTTCTTTGTTTTGATTATGATAGTCTGTACATTTCACATTAACAATGATTTCTTGTAAACAAATATAGGATTTACATGTATTGAGCATAGGCTGCATATGCAGCCTATGTCAATAAATGTAAAGCCATCAATTGAAATTTACAGACTATTCTAAATCTGCACTTACGAACATTTTAGTCGTACGAAGTTTAGTGAAACGGGCCCCTGTTTATTATAGGGTTGTCTGGGATCCAAAACAGACACATAATACCAGGCTAGTATTCTTTGAGATCAGTAGCCGATTTCATCAAAATTGCAAATTATACTTATCTAAAAAAAGAAGTACACTTTGAGGGAGATATTTATTAGGGATACATTTATTAATTCTTATTATACTGAATGTATTACATTTTCACAGCCATTTTGGCCATTTTCACATACATGTAATGTAATCAATTCAGTATAATAATTCTGCATACTTTTAATCATCAAATATATGAGGTCGTTAGTTCTATATGAAAGAATGCATTTCGGGGGAAAATATACTTTCGGTACTTTGATAACGCCTTCCATTCAAACAGCTGATTTACACATACATATTCCGGGGCCTCAGTACACGTCGCATCAATTTCAAAATTTCAGTGCGACCGTTATGAACTGGTCTAGTGACGTAATGGTTCGTTCTAGTAACGTCATGAGACACATGCATTACGTAGGTTTTGGCTTGGCCCTGGAATGAGCATCGTCTACAACTATGGTCAAACTGCACGCGCTGTACGTTGGAACGCGGCCTGTGAGCGATGTTAAAGAACGGTAGTAATATAACAATAACCTATTATCGTACTAATTAGGCAAGTAACTTTTTCAACTATGAAATGTTCAAGTTTGGTCCATTTTCCATTGAGAAGAACGCAGACTTGTCTACGTTGCGTTATTAGTCTGACGTCAAGTATTTCGATGTAACTTTGCATCAGTTGTGACGTAATCAATGTAGGGTATTTCAATTTGTATCAGTGAGTATATACATACATGTATATGATATGGAACGCCAAATCTACATAAACTAAAATAATGATTGCCAGCATTAAATATTTAGAGCTAGCTCCAAATATTTTGAAGAGCTATCTAAATCATTTGGAGCTAGATCTAAATATGTAATGCCAGCTCTAGCTAGCCAAATCAACAAAACCTTAAATAAGTATTGCTAGCTCTAAATAAGTAGAGTGTGCATTACATATTTAGAGCTAGCTCCAAATGATTTAGAGAGCTCTTCAAATTATTTGGAGCTATATCTCTAAATATTTAATGCTAGCTTTAATTATGAAGCATTAAATATTTAGAGGTAGCATTAGGGAAGTGACGTAAATTGTATGTTGGTAACAATGCACATAAACCACCAGAGATACTGAAATACTGCATAAAACACCAAACTATGAACCGTTCTTCAGGAACCTGTAGTCACAGCCACATATCAGGCCAATACAACGACCACTACCCAAAAAATGGCCATTTGTCAACCATGCTTGGGCCTCTGGATTATCAGGTTATCAGAGGCTATACAGCTTGTGTTCGTACATAAATTGAATATCATGTAAATACGAGATTGAAGTACACTATCCACACGTCATTGTATTACAGTGTAACCTCTATAAACCGGACACCCTGGGAGGTCTCCAGGGTGTCCGGTTTAGAGAGGTTTCACTGTAAACCAGGCCTTTGATCATTCTGAGCCATACATGTAGCTGTGTTCTATACGATCATGAACAGACATTATCACCGGAGATAAATGACCAACTCATCAAAATATGATCACATTTATTTTCATTGGTGTCCGGTTTAGAGAGGTTCCACTGTATTAGTGTTGATGTTTTTTTAAAGTGCTTCCGTGAATGTACTATTGAACGCGACATATAATTTAAATTATATGCCTTTCTATGCCGTATCTATATTGATATTATTTGAGAAGGTCTTATTTTACGGTGTTGTGTATTTAAACATGTTGAATGCGAGAATATATAATGTATCATTCCGACTACATACAATGCAGTTGTAGGCTTTATGGCAGGCGCGGATACAGGGGGGGGGGGGGGGGGTGGGTCCAGGGGGTCCGGACCGCGGATTCGCGCGATTATAGCGAAAGGACCAGAAATAATGGCGGAGGTCGATGAGCAGAGTGAAACGGTCAAGGGTGGAAGGAGAACTGTCGAGCTCACCTTTCATAGAGAGGTTGGTGGTATCATTTCCGATAGGATAGTAGATAAACTGATGCCCTATATCACTACAAATTTTCATCTGAGGTACGCGTATTCCTACAAGCTGAAGCACATCGATGAGGTTGATTCCAAAGGCCATCCGAAAACTATTACATTCCACAAGAACATCGGGGGGAGCCATTGGATGACGTCCCTCTCCGACGTACAGCGGTGGGTGGCTGCTCAGGAAACCAGGAGGATGGACATCGATAAAGTCGCTCGCCCCAACACGAAGTGGACGTTCGTAAGATGGGTGGAAGTGTTTGTCAAGCTTGTGCAGGGAACGCGCGGGAAGGATTCGGGACTTGGGTCAACAGTGGCTGGCGCGGGGCTGCTCCCGGACTGGCTGCGAAATAGGAAAGGTATGTATTCTCTAGATAAGTTTTCGGATGGCCTGTGTCTATTCAGATGCCTAGCGATCCACGGTGGCTCGCGTGCCGATAGCTGTTGTGCGAAAGCGCGGGAGCTCAGCCAGCAGTATTTTTGTAAGAGGAAACCCCACCCAGTTCCATTTGATAAGTTGAAGAAAGTCGAGGAGACGTTTAAGATCGGTATTGAAGTGTATCAACCCACAGAGGATGGCACCTGGTATTTGAGAAAAGCCCCAGCACATTACGCCGCAGTCGGCACCAAACATATGACCATCGGATTGTTCCAAGACCACGCATTCCTTATAACCAATCTCAAAGGCATCACTAAAACGTACTGCTGCAAAGATTGCTCCCAACCTTTCACCCACGCATCTCACATAACTAGACACGCGCGTGTATGCATGCGCGGGGAGACCCGAGTAATCTGCGAAGGTAAGATTTTGGAGCGCCCTAGATCCGCGTACGAAAAGGCATTTTTTTCCGAAAAGCGCGATGAGCTACGGCGCATTGGAATGGATGGGGTGTGTTGAGAAGGCGGAAGGCATCCACATACATACAGAACAATGCGGTCACGGTGGCGAGCGATGGATTGCTGGGGCCCCAGTAGATGGATACTGTAGGGAAAACAATACCGTGTACCAATATCACGGGTGCTATTGGCACGGATGCCCGGCACACTCCATAAACAAGCGTTACGAGTTTGACAACACCACCAGGCGTGAGAAAATGATTACAAAGGCTGGGTATGAGTTAGAGGTGATGTGGGAGCACAACCTTTTAAGAAATCTGGTAAAGCTATAAAAACGGGATGTCCTACCACACTCTACCCACACCAGATTGTGTACGACTTTGAAGCGTATTTGAGCGAAGACGGCCACGAGAGGAAAACGGATTCCTTTGAGTTTGAAACCGAGCATGTCCCGATTAGCGTCAGTATTGGTGACAGTATGTCTTCATAAATAACTCACATATGCGACACAGACACCGCGCGGTTGGTGGCTAGGTATATGGAAGGAGTTACAGAAGCGAGGGAATGCCATCAGGGAAAAGGTAGGTAGAACATTCAGGCCTCCGGATATGGACACACTGCGCGAGCGTCAGGCTGAGGAGATCGAGCGGTGGATCTGCCACGTTCCGGTAATCGGATTCAACTTCAGCCGGTACGACATAAATCTGATAAAGAAGTATCTCGTTGGCGAGCTGTCTGATACAACCAAAAAGGTAATGGTTGGCAAAAGGGAAAACGCCTCGATATTTCTATTCACCCCAGAGTTCAGGTTTCTCGATGTTGCGCTGTACCTCGGGCCAGGAGTTAGTTATGACCGGTGGATTAAAGGGTATGGCTGTGAAGTGCAAAAGTCCTTCTTCCCCTACGAATGGTTTAATTCCTCAGACAAACTAGATTATCCCGGACTGCCGGATCTGGAACACTGGTATTCTAAGCTCGCTGGTAAACATTTGATCGATGACACCCAGCTCAAGGAGTGCCGTGCGATTTTCAAAGCTAAAAAGATGACCACGTTCCGGTAGTGGCTGAAGTATCATAATGATTTGGATGTCTCCCCGTTCCTTGAAGCTCTAGGAAAAATGTGTCGATTTTATAAAGACAAAGGTGTTGATATTTTCAAGGATGCCTTAACTTTGCCAGGTGTGGCGATACAGTAATTGCTGCGGGGAACGGTGTCTGATAACCCTTTCAATGACAAGCTTCAACTTTACGCGCCACAGGAGGAAACCTACGAGATGTTGCAGGGCGCGCTTGTGGGTGGACCTTCCATTGTATTTTCGAGGTACGCGGAAGCCGGGGTTTCCAAGATCCGATCTACTCCCGAAGGTCAGGGTAACCAGTGAAAAGCGGTGTTGGGATATGACGCCCTGAGTAAAGAGATGCCGTGTGGGAAAGAGACGATCACAAAGGTCAAAGAGCCCAATGATACCGAGGTCATCCGGCAGTTCTGCAAGAGAGTGCGAGAGGGGAAGTGGTCCGGGTTCGCCGAGGTGGACATATCAGTGCCAGAGAACCTGAAGCATAAATTTGCAGAGATGTCACCCCTATTTATAAACAGAGTTGTCCGAGAGGAGAAAGTTCCAGAGCACGTGATGAAATATCTGAGAGATACTGGCAGGACTCGTGGTGATGGGAAAAAGCTAGTTGGTGCGCTATCCGCTCAGAAAGTGTTGTTGTACGCCCCACTGTTGTCCTGGTACATCAGCCACGGATTGGAAGTAACAGGTCTACACCGGATAGTGAACTACCAATCGGGCAAACCGTTCAAGTGGTTCGCGGAGGATGTCACAGCGGTCAGGCGAACTGGCGACGCAGATAGCAGCAAGGCGGTAGTGGCTGACATTATGAAACTATTAGGGAATTCGTGCTGTGGGAAAATGATAGAAGCAGCGGAAAGACATTTAAATACGACTTACACGAAAGACGTAGATTGTGTAGACAAAGCCCTGCGATCGGCCTTCTTCGACGACTTGGAAGAAATAGGTCCGGTGTACGAAATATCTAGCAGAAAGCCTAAGTCCTCAGTAAAGCGTCCCTTCCACTGTGGAATTGCCGTGTACCAATTGGCAAAGATGAGAATGTTGGAGGTCTACTATGACTTCCTGGATAAATATGTGGATCGGAAAGATTTTGAATTGATCCAGATGGATACGGATAGTATGTACATAGCGACGAGTGGGAAGGATCTGAAATCCTGTATTCGCTCAGAGTTGGCGGGAGAGTTTGCGAAAAACGAAAAAAATTGGTTGGCCTGGGATAAGTGGAGTGGACGCGAACCAGGACCTTTCAAGATGGAATTTCATGGAGATCGCGCAATCGCGCTATCGAGTAAGTGCTACTTTGTAGAGAAGTCGGGAGATGGGGCCCTAGTGGGATTGACCAAGCATTCCTCCAAAGGAATGAGTAAACGAACGAATAGTGTAGATTGGGATAGATACAAGACAGCTCTCGAGGGGTCTTATGATACAGCGGAAAACGGAGGATTCCGCATGCATAAGGGAGTCATGAAGACATATTCCCAGCACAAGCTTGGGCTATCCGCTTATTATGACAAGAGGAGAGTGATGAGTGAGTGAGTGAATAGGGTTTAACGTCCGCTTTTCTGACATAGAGGTACAAGCCTCAGGGAGTCTACACGCAGACGGGTCAACGGGGTCGAGTCCCATATCCACCTGTCCAAGGGGGGTAAATCCCAACTTCAGAACTCAATATTTACAATCAAAATATATATTCAGTCCTGAAATTAGAACAACCTGATCTGGTGCCAGGCCCTCGCCACACCAGCATCATTTATCCCATCCCCTAAAAGTAATAGGATTAGCGCTAATCTTACTTTTATATATGGGGCATAGCCCGACTCAACTCTCACATACAAGAAAGCCAAAAATGTACGTGAGGGCCAAATCTGGTATAGTGGGTTCCGGAAAGTATGAACCCAATCGTTAAGCCAGTTTAGTCGCCTTTTACGACAAGCAATGGCTACTGCAGCACTATTCTCAGGATCAGTTGATCCCGCCCCGGTGCCTGCACGGGGCGGAGAGTGATGAAAGACGGGGTACACACAGAGCCTCTAACATAGGTAAACAAAAACAAAAAAGAACTCTAAAAAAAGGGGAGAATACTACGACTAGACTTCCTCCTATAAAAAATAAGTTCTTTGGTAGTTTGGTCTGACCCCGGCATGTAGTAATCAGAGAGGACGGGTTCTTTTCCCGCGTCTAATGAGGATGGGGGCGATTTATTAAATATTGAGGCATATTCACGCATCGCGTCATTAACATCGTCGAACGTGTTCACCGCATGGTTTTGGGCACGCAATTTTTCATTAAGCCAATCTATCTTACTTAACCGTTTCTGGTCCCACTCGGCGTGGGCAACGAAGAGCCTGCTGTATATTTCCAGACTACAACCCCTTGGAAAAGAGGAGGCGTCCAAAAGTCTGGTCCCTCCCAGGTTTTTCTAGGTGTGGTGCTGGTATGCCTAGTCGTGGTGCCGGTATGCCTAGTCGTGGTGCAGGTATGCCTAGTCTTGGTGCTGGTACGCCTGGGCGTGGTGCTGGTATGCCTAGTCGTGGTGCCGGTATGCCTAGTCGTGGTGCCGGTATGCCTAGTTTTGGTGCTGGTACGCCTGGGCTTGGTGCTGGTACACCTGGGCGTGGTGCTGGTATGCCTAGTCGTGGTGCTGGTATGCCTAGTCGTGGTGCTGGTATGCCTAATCGTGGTGCCGGTATGCCTAGTCGTGGTGCCGGTATGCCTAGTCTTGGTGCTGGTACGCCTGGGCGTGGTGCTGGTATGCCTAGTCGTGGTGCTGGTATGCCTAGTCGTGGTGCCGGTATGCCTAGTCGTGGTGCCGGTATGCCTAGTTTTGGTGCTGGTACGCCTGGGCGTGGTGCTGGTACACCTGGGCGTGGTGCTGGTATGCCTAGTCGTGGTGCCGGTATGCCTAGTATTGGTGCTGGTACGCCTGGGCGTGGTGCTGGTATGCCTAGTTTGTTCGTTGGCATGCCTGGTTTTTCCAACAAACCACCCAGACAATGCCCTGTATTGCCTGGGCAATTTCCCTCCATATTGAACATGTGTAAATATATATATATAAATATATTTTGTGTAGTTTGAAACAAAATGCCACAGAAACAACGAGAATTATCGGAACAAGATATACGAGATATTCGCAATCTTCGAGGTGTCGAGTCTGCGGACGACACGAAGAAAACATATGGAATCGGCACGACTCGCCTTCGAAAAATATGGGACGCCGTCGATGCGGAACGTAGTACAAAACCCGAAGAACAAGAAACCCCAGAAGAACAAGAAACCCATAGCCCCGTAGTACACAGGGTGACCGCGCCTGTTTTTGAGGGGCCCACCGAGTTCTCCCGAGGTCTACTAGACGCCACATCGTTCGAAGAATCGGTTCACCTTTCCGACATGGAGAGACGTCTGGATAACCGGTTGGACGCGCTGGAACGCAGGCTGTTGGACGCGATTTCCGGCGATGCCGATTTCGAGTGCCATGAGGAAGACGAGCTGGAGGTGCACGACATCTGGAGAACCGTAGAGAATGCGAAGTGGTGGCTGGGGGTCTCTGTGGCGGCGTACGCGGTATGCAGACTACTGTTCCCATTCGTGGCTCTAGAGGCCCGTAGACTCCGGAAGAACAAAACAGATCCCGACTCCCAGTTCGCGCAACCCGCCAAACAGCCCGGCACACCGAATAGGAAAAACGTGCCTAGCGACCCTTTCTATATGGAGTAGCCCTTTGGAAAAAACTAGCCGAAACCTTGGTAGCCCCGACGAAATATGTGCTTTCTATATGGAGTAGCCCTTTGGAAAAAAGTAGCCGAAACCTTGGTAGCCCCGACGAAATATGTGTTTACTATAATGGGTGGGGCCGGAATAGCCGCATTATTGTCTACAGTCGTGGCAATTCCCATGTCGGGGGGGGGGGGGGGGGTTGAGTGGGGTAGCCGCTGGGGCGGGGTTGTTATGTATGGCGTTCAGAGTAGTGGGGAGAAAATTTGAAAATAAAAGTCGAAAGCACGACAGAATATCGGTTCTCGCGAGGTCTAAAATCCGTGGCAAATATGTAATGGTTTCGGCTACTATTTCATGTTAAAATCCGTGGCAAATATGTAAGGGTTTCGGCTACTATTTCATGTTAAACAAACAAAACCTATAGGTAAACCAAAGTTTGATATAAAGCCATATATTTGTCTCGATTGTGGCAGAGAATCCGCGACATCGCGCGGATTGGGGGTACACAGGCGGAAGGCTTCGTGTAGACCCACCAAAGTCTTGTGCGAATGGTGTGGAAAATCAATGGCTAGCGCGGCAACCGTAAAGACACATAAACTCATGGCGTGCCAAGGTGTTCCTGCAGAAATTACATCTGATATCATTAAACATAGAACGCTGGTAAAAGGCTACAAAATCGATTTTTAATATCTAACCACCAATTTATAGGAGTTTTTTGACACTCCTATAAATAATTATCGATTATATTCTGAAAAAATACTTTCCTTTTTGTTTAGCCATTGGGCTAAAACGCCTGCTTTTGAGAGGGGCTTCCGTAGAGGTAATCCGCGTGCTCCACTACATTTTCCAGCATTTCGGTCACAACTATACTACTGGTGATTCCATTGTATTTTCGGCCTATGATTTAATTTCGAGTTGACAACAATCTTCGTTATCTTGGGCAAATCCAACACTCGAATTTACAAGATTATGATAATTCCTACAGATTGTACTTCGTTACTGTGTAACATACTTTGTTTTATGTGTATATAAATGATATATATTTGTTTCTGTTACGTATGTCTCCCACCGTTTGTTTCTATGTTTATTTTCTTGTTTTTATATTGCAAATGTTGCTGTGTATATTCTCATATATTTATGTGTTATTATAAAATTATAAACCCATTTCGAATTGCTGTATGTATATTAGTTTCCGATTTTATGATGAATTGACAATGGAAGGATAACCAATTCATACTTATTGTTTACCAGCCCAGTCGCGAAGCTCCGCCCCTAACAGTGATTTCAATCGCTATACTAGCATGTGATTGGCGGTGTGACAGGTAGTAAGCGCGTGTGTGGGCTGTAATATGTTTTGTATCATAGCCCAAAGACCTTCAGCATTATACACGCACCTGCTATAAATTTCCAACACCAAGTTGTTCTGTGCATCTAAAGTGGTGGAACTTAGTATGTGACGTAACCAAAGGGGTGGAGCCTAATTTAATGATATGCCGTGCAATAATTGCTGTGCGTATATCTGAAACGTATGGGCACTTATACGCACGGCAATTATTGCACGGCTGTTCCTCTCAATGAAGGTACAGGTTATGACCACTCATTTGAACCCTCCTCTGAATTCGGGCCCACCTGGCAGCATGGACTCAAAATGAGGAAGATTTGAGAAACTTTATTCAATTAAACCAATGTACTTTTAATAGCATTAATTTCAAAATTTCTGTAATGTATTCATTTTCCAACCCTATCGCTATTTGCGATAAAATGTCGTCGTCCGATTCCATTGTAGTTCACACGTAACAAACACAGCCTACAACTTTGTTCCATGAAGTGAAATGACCGAATGATGTCAACAGGAAATGAGCCAGACAACGCGTATATGACGAAGTAAACATGGCAGGTGAAGGGACTTCCCCCCACCTGGTACTAGAATTCTGATAGGACCAGGACCGTGTCAATTCTGCGGCAGGTCGAGCGATCAAAAACGGCTCCTGTCATTAATGAGCCGCGCCCACATAGAATTGCGCATGTGCCAATTTTCCATATTTGGCAAATGATACAAATCAGTTAGATCATAAAATTGCACTTGCATTTGATTTAAACTCGGCCTTAAGGCCTCGTTTAAATCAAATACACTTGCACTTTTATGAACAAACTATTACTTGTGTCATGTGAACTGATCATGCTGATGGCAGCAACACGTACAATCATATCTAAATGTAACGGCTGAACATTTAGTGACTAATTTAATGGATATTGGCGAAAGAGCCGCAATATGCGATTATTTGAGACGAAATGCTGTTCTTTAATTGGTCGAGAAACTAGGGTAAACAATAAATGTTTTTTGCATGAATATACACGTGATTTCGCGGTGTAAAGTTGACCGCTACAAAGCTTATGGAATCAATAGACTCGTTTAATAAAGCTTATCATATTCCTGACACTTTATGTTTGTTGTCTGCTGTTATTTTTAGCTCACCTGAGCGAAGCTCGTGTGAGCTATTGTTACCGCAATGTGTCCATCCGTCCGTCCGTCGTCCGTCCGTGAACATTTCTTCTCCTCGGTAACCATTGGGCATTTTGTCACCAAACTTCATGGTCATGGTCCTTAGGTAGGGAATTACAAAATTGTTAAAATGACGTCATTACGTAATCCAAGATGGCCGCCGTCTAAAAATAACACAAATTCTTCAAAAGTCTTCTCAAGAACCGCCATGCTCATTTTATTAGAGCAGTAGTATAAAGGGAGTCAAAATGATACCACCTGCGGTGGCATCATTTATAACCCTTTATACTACTCCCACCACCCCCGAAAAATCAAAAATTGGTTAACGAGGAAATTGTCTCCCACCAACCACGAAAAATCTAAAATTGGTGTCATAAATACATCATGTTGTTTTCACGTCCAATTGAACAGATAAATTTAATAGGTTATAATAAAATATTATAACAAAATGAATAATAAAATACACAACGAATTGGACGTTTGTAATGACTTGGATGAAGCATTTTACGCTGTTGTTTCTACAGTATTAAAAACACGGTAAAATGACAATACTATGTGGTATCGAATCATGAAATATCAGCGTAATTTATTACGCTGCGATAAAAACGTTGCATTTACAATATTAAACCGGCAATTATGTCGCCGGTATAAGTATCAAATTTATGTAATGAAGCGACTAAATAGGATCGGAGAAACACTACCGAAACATTATCAAACTAATTTTATAAAACAGTTTAAAATCAAAGATTCGTTGACGGATATGCGTTTCTACGATAACGAAGAAATTGGAAAATTATTAGAAGAAATTGGAAATTATTGAACAGAAAAAAAACAACTATTAGAGAAAATGGATAATACAATACAATTGGAATTGAAAATGTTTAATAACTGTGTTGAAGAAGTTTACGAAGCTTATGGGGGTTATAATCCTATATATAAATTCTATAAAATGAGAACACTAGGCGATATCGAATATATGAAATACACTCCCGCCTGCGATTCGCTAACCAAGAATTGCAATCCGGCGGTCCTTGAATTGCAATTCTTCCCCTCTGGAATTGCAGTCTAATTGCGGTCCAAACGCGGTCCCGTTTTTGCGGTCATTCTTTCGCGATACCGTTTGTGCGGTCATTCTTTCGCGGTCCAGTTTGTGCGGTCATTCTTTCGCGATACCGTTTGTGCGGTCATTCTTTCGCTATTTGCGGTAAAAACTTACCGTATCATCGTATAGTACAGTTTGTTTACATTATCAGTGATTATACAAACGTACTATACGAATAATTATATCAACATACGATATCCGTTCGTATATACGATATATCGTACGGATATGGTATGAATATAAAGTGGGTCATCCTGTGGTTAAAATATACCGATGCACCGGTTCATTATTTCGAATGTAAACATCCGGTTTTCATTTCGATCAAATGCCACAATTTTAAGTTTTTCAAAATGAATAAATTTTCAGTTTTACGATACAGAAACAATATTTAAAACTGAGGATTGTGAAGTACTGTATCACAGTACATATACATGTGTGTTCAATATACAGTAATTCATCACTGTACTCCGCACCACCGCCGGGGACACAAAACAATGATCCCCCACGCACACCAGCCATCTACATTTGGCGTCCTAAAAGTTCCGGTCTATATCCCACAGTGGGAACAATGTATATCACCACCACCACCAATTTTTGTCTATGACTACACTACACACCCACCCCCCCCCCCGACCATCGCAGGATGACGTGGCCAACTGATCAAGTGCTAAACTAGTCCTGGTGCGATGACCTGACCGACTGATCAAGTGCTATACTAGTCTTGGTGCGATGGCCGACTGATCAAGTTCTAAACTAGTCATGGTGCGATGGCCGACTGATCGAGTGCTATACTTGTCCTGGTGCGATGGCCGACTGATCAAGGGCTAAACTAGTCCCGGTGCGATAGCCGACTGATCAAGTGCTATACTAGTCCTGGTGCGATGGCCGACTGAACAAGTTCTAAACTAGACCTGGTGCGATGGCCGACTGATCAAGTGCTATACTAGTCCTGGTGAGATGGGAAACTGATCAAGTTTTAAACTAGTCCTGGTGCGATGGCCGACTGATGAAGTTCTAAACTAGTCCTGGAGCGATGTCCGATGATAAGTGCTAAACTAGTGGTGTGATGGCGAATGATCTAAGTTCTAAACTAGTCCTGGTGTGAGGCCGACTGTCAAGTTCTAAACTATCCTGGTGGGATACTGATCAAATGCTAAACTACCTGGTCCTACTAGTGCTACTAAGTTGGTGAGATGGCCGACTGATCAAATCGCATGCCATAATAACTAGATGGCCATGGCCTGCATGTCGTGCCCGCCGAGGCATTTGATAGTACAAACAATTTTTTTTATTGCAACAAAGCTTTAGCCCGTCGACGTAAAAACGGGCCGCACCGCCGAGGCTTTGATAGTATACCCAAAAACTTTAACTAAAAAACACATTAACCAAAAACTTTATCCTGAATGCACACCAATGTGCCAACTATATCGCTCTGTCTGCAAGCGGGCCCAACAAAAACTTTAAGGGAAATTTCAAAGTAAAATTTTACCGTGACATTGGGCACTATAAATAATAATGAAAATGTGGGTGACAAATACACCGTATGTGAAGTTTCGAGTGAATTGGTGAAGCGGTTTCAGAGATATAGTGTTCTTAAAGGTACATGCCCACTCAGTAGGCACAAAATGTTCTTTATATCAGAGACATCATCTGAGACATTTTCGGGCAAAATAAACATTAATTCACTTATTAATCACATATTTATTGGCATTATTATACATTTTATATCAGACGTAAATTTCCACACTGCTATCAGGGGCGATAACCGTGTTTCCTTAAAATGTTACCAAGACATT
Organism: Conchocele bisecta; assembly: GCA_029237695.1. Lineage (NCBI taxonomy): Eukaryota > Metazoa > Mollusca > Bivalvia > Lucinida > Thyasiridae > Conchocele > Conchocele bisecta. Next base: position 78,145,056 of record CM055272.1, read on the forward strand.
ACTATTTATTTTTTGATGTGCAATGATCATACTTTATAATCTGTCGAAAACATTATTTTTTTCAGGGAAACACATTTAATTAGTATAAGTAATTAAAAAATATCATGCCCCATTTGCCTATGAAAATAGCCTGATATCACCGCGTGTCACTATCAGTGAAATAAACATTACTAAATGATTATATCCATATAACGGGCACTCGTAATGTTTAGAACTGGTGGAATAGTGACAAAATTATACACTTATTTAATTCCTACAAATAACTGAGAATACACATAACTTTAATTGTTGTGCCTACTGAGTGGGTATGTACCTTTAATTAGCATAAATTATTAAAAACAAGAAATGCGTCTGTCGAACGCGGATGCCACCTGCAGCATATTTGAGAAACTGTGACAAAGTGGTTAACCGAAAAGTGTGACGGACGGACAGACGGACGGACGGTCCAAACACTATATGCCACCAGTTTCTTCGAAACCCGGTGGCATAAAAATATCATGCCTCATTTGAATATGAAAATAGCTTGATACCACTGCTAGTCATTATCAGTAAAATAAATATTACTAAATGATTATATATGGATTTATATATGGATAGCGGGCACACATAATTTTTAGAACTGGTGGAATAGTGACACAATTATACACTTATTTAATTGCTATAAAGAACAGTTTGTGCCTACTGAGTGGGCATGTACCTTTAAAAACTTTAACCTTAAATCAAAAAAATTTAACCGGACGGATGTACGTACGTACGTATGTAGGCCAATGTGACAACTATATCGCACTGTCCACATGCAGGCATGTCAAAAACTTTGAGGTAAATTTCAAAGTAATTTTACCTTGATATTGGGCACAGGGGAGGGGTTGCAGGGGTTGAGCATAGAATGAAAATATGGATGATGATAAACACACATGTGAAGCTTCGAGTGAATTGGCGAAGCTGTTTCTGAGATATAGTGTTCTTAAAAACTTTAACCTACGGTAAATAAAAACCAGATGGCCATGGCCCGCATGTTGAGCCCACCGAGGCATTTGATGATGTCCGAGTATATTTATTTGAAGTTTGAATTAACGTATGTAAAAGCTTTAACGCAAATTTGAAAGTCATTTGACCTTGATCTTGGGCATGTGGGTCGCATGCGTGGGCTATAATATGAAAATATGGATTATAATAAAGAATTATCTGAAGTTTGAAGCAAATCTGGGTAAGTGTTGTGGAGATATAAGGTATGCAAAAACTTTAACAAAAATTTCAGTCATTTGACCTTGACCTTGGGGCACAGGGGCCGCATGAGTGGGACACAGAATGAATATATGGATGATGACTAATAAGCATTTGATGTTTCAAGTCAATGTGACTTAGGATATGGTATTTAAAAACATACACCGATTTCGGACGGACTGACGCACGGACGTCATTGTGATCACTAAGTCTCGCTTTCCGCAAGCAGGCTCGGCCAAAAAAATACAGATCTATGGACGTCAATGTGCAGACTATATCGCACTGTCCGCAGGCGGTCGCGACAACAATTGTCCAACCCCTTTTTAAAGGTGCAAGCCCACTCAGTAGGCTAAAAATGCTCTTTATGGGAATTAAATAAGTGTATAATTGTCACTATTCCACTAGTTATAAACATTACGAGTGCCCGCTATACAGATATAATAATTTGGTAATATTTATTTTACTGATAGTGACGCGCGGTGGTATCGGTATTTTCATGTGCAAATGGGGCATGATATTTTATAATTATTTATACTATTAAATTAAATGCATCAACTGAAAAAAAAATTAACAGATTATAAAGTATGATCATTGCACATCAAAAAATAAATACAGAGAATAAATAGTAATGTCCGTTAACATTTTAAGGAAACACGGTTATCGTCCTGATATCAATGTGGAAATTTTCTTCTGATATAAAATGTATAATAATGCCAAACAATACGTGGGTAATGGTAAATGATTGTTTATCTGGCCAGAAAATGTCTCCGATGATGTCTCTGACATAAAGAACATTTTGTGCCTACTGAGTGGGCATGTACCTTTAACGCTAGCTCCGCCCTGTCCAGTGAGACCTATGCATGTGTTAAGTTTCATAAAAAATATTGCAAAGGGTGTTCGCGTTATGCTCCGGACAAATCAGTGCGCAAAAAAACAAAGGGAGATAACTAAACTAGAAAATGTGTTCATAGAACACGGATACCCCACATATCGCTTTGATAGTAAACAAAGCAAAATTCCAGTGTCCAAAAGGGAGAGATAATCCATTACACGGGGTTCGAATCAAAAATCGAAATAAACTTTCCGCATCTACTCATCAGAAGGAAGCTACATATCAAATTTCAGTGCTGTAGCTATTACAAAAGTTTTACGAGTTACAAGGCAAAATTTTCAAATTCTAATTCAAAAAGAGGGAGATAATTAATCCATGACTCGGGGGTCGAATGAAAATAAACTTTGCAAATCTACTCATCATAAGGACATACCAAGTTTCAGGTGTGTAGCTATTATGGGTTCTTTAAAAGTTTTACGAGCTACAAGACAAAATTGGAAAATTCTAACTTGAAAAGGGGGAGATAATCCATGACCATGGGGTCGAATCAAACATACATGTACCAAGTTTCAGGTATGTAGCTATTACGGTTTAAAAGTTTTTCGAGTTACTAGGTTGAGGTGACGGACGAAAGAAACGGACAAGGTCAAGGGTAACACTAAATGCCCCTCCACTATCGTGGTGAGGCAAAAGTTGTCATATACAAGTAACTTACCTTAATTTATCAGTTACACATCAGACGATGAATGAACTTTAATTCTGGTGTAGAATATTAAAGTTATTCATTATATTCAATAGTGCTGCTTTGACATGACGTGAAATTAAAACATGCATGACATGATCTGGAAGAAAAACGACAGACCAAGCACGCATATTCAGAATCACGTCTGTCGGTTCTTATCCAGCTCCGATTTCTGTCACCTGTCCACAAAATCCAGAATCCAACATTGTCGCAAATTTAATCCTCTATGTTGGTGTACGTTAGAACAAAATGTCACTTAGTATATTATCCAATCCATTGTAATCTCTTGTTTCTCTAAATAAATGCGTCCAACAATCCCTGTAGCTGCTATCGTGATAAAAAATGTTAAAGGTTCCGTCAGCGCCTCACATATTGATCTTAATATCCACCATTTTGATTCCAAGTACCAGAATAATGATGTTTCCATGCGCCGTCGTAGTGTTATCTGTCAGATTCCGTTGATTATTTGATCAAATTGATGGACAAATTTGTGTCCGCTAATGTCGCCAAGAGCATAATCTGTGACGTTGACTGTAATAATTTGGCATAACTTCTAGCTTGTGAATTTTTGGTTGAATGAAGTGATCACTATGGTGAATAAGTGTGTATTTGTGCCCGGTTTGCTCAGCAGGTAGAGCGATGGTGTGGTAAACCAGAGATCCCCGGTTCGATTCCTGGCTGGTGCACATCTTTCTCACCCTGTGACATTTAGCGCCCAACGTAGTTGCGGGAAGTAACTCTGCAGAATACTCCTGCATCGTCCGTACCGAGAGTTTATAATGGTGCTCTCCGTAGGTTTCCCCTGCAAAGTACCAAATCACATCTGATTTGCACTTCAACTGTTAATTGCGACATATTTTCTGTATTTTTCAATTGAAAGAAATGTCAGTATATACTTATTCATTTCTGTGTAATAAGTACAGAAAAAATATGTCACAATTAACAGCTAAAGCGCGAATGAGATCCGATTCGGTACTCTGCAGGAAAAACCTATGGAGCACCGGAAATCTGGGTACGGACGATAATTGAGTATTCTGTTGCCCAACAAAGGACTGCGACTGATAAATACTCCCAAATTGTACCCAAACATATGGAATTCGGAGACAAAAATTAAACATAGAATTCGAGGACGAATTTCAATTTGGCGGAGAAGAATGTCACAGTACGCAACTGACCATGGGATGAAGTGTGTATGATCTGTGCCTTGTTAGCTTGCTCGGTAGAGTCATGGGCATGGTACGGTAAACACGAGGTCCCTGGTTCGATTCCGGGCCGTTATTCATCTTTCTCACTCTGTGACACAAGTAAACCGTTATATTTTAAAGAAATGGCTATCACCGGAATAAATATTATCTTCACAAAATTTGAATCGGGCCAATAGAAATCAACAGCCAGAACAGAACGTTTGCAGTAATATAAATCTAATCCAAAATAAATTTTTAATATATATGATCAGGTTTCGAAAATTAAAATATGCTTTTCTTTTAAAATTATTATCAATATGTTCACCATGTTATTATGGTTAATATGCAATTCACAGTCTCCTTGCAGCTTGAAAGTGAAAGACATGAAAAGTTGTATTTATCTCAGAAATTGTCATGTCGACTATAGGATCGCGTCGAAATAATGTCAACTAATAGGAAAACGTAATTTGATACCGACGAAAAAGTAAACAAAACGCAAAATTGATGCTTTGTTTTGCTATTATACGTAGACCACACATTATCATTTGATTTTATATGAAAATAAATATATTGTCAGCATGGTGGTGTCTATTAATGTGTTCTTGATATTCGGAACGGCAGTGAGTGAGTGACGACATTTTGTTTTGTCCAAGAAATTGTCAAGGTCAATGTTTCACTGTTTGTCTCGCAATAACCCGCCGATTTATATTTGCGCACCACATCAGATCAAATACCGCTGACTTTCTAGGGTAGTCACTTCGAATTAGATAGATGGGATAACATTTTGGACTGGAACACGGATACGTTTGTCAACTATTTCGATTTTATTGCCGCATTGGTTAAGCAGAGCGGTCCGCTGGTTTTACCGCAGAGCGCAGCGTAAAGCGGTCATTCTTTCGCAGTTTACAGAAACAAAGGAGCGTAAATTGCAATTAAAAGCGGAGCGCAGCGCGAATTGCGCTATAAGTATTGCAATTCCGCAACCAACTCTTTGGACCGCAGTCACATGATTGCAGTCCGATTGCGGTCCAATTGCAATTAATGGGAACGCGAATTGCAATATGCGCTCCAGGAATTGCAATTCGCCTGGTAAGAGAACCGCAGGCCACTCTGTACCAGCGTAATTTATTACGCTCCGATAAAAACGTTACATTTACAATATTATACCGGCAATTATGTCAACCATACAAGAGGCAAATACAAACATTAAGACGGATAAGGCGTATCGGATATGAAACTAAGGTGTATTATATAAAATTGTTAAAACCCAACGATTTATTTACGAATATACATTTCTACGATATCGCTTATAAAGATATTGAAAAAATTATTATTGAACAGCAATGTTGATGCTAAGACAAATAACATCTCCCTGAAACCGCGTGAACCTGCTAAGGTCAAAGATCGTGTCATGACACCGGCCGGAGTTGTCTGCCCATTTCAAGCGGTCGGACTCCGAACGCCGTTGTCATGCAGTTGTTTACCATAGCGACCACATTTGTAGGGATAGAAATAAATAAATAAAAATGTTTAGCTCCAACCGCGGCGCGAACCCACGACCCTCGTCTCTATAGAGTATCTCCTTAACCCATACGACCACGTAGGCTGTTAAGATAAACATTACTTAGTGTTGTACAATTATCAATAACGACAATGTTTCAATTACACGGGTTATGAACCATGCGTAAATTGATAGCCAAGGTAAACAGAGCCGAGTGTATCAATTACACAGACGGTGTGTACAGTGTAATCCTCGACTGAATTTGTAATTCTCAGTGAAAAACACCTGTTGTATAGGTATGTAAATTTGTTTACTGCACCAATATAATTAATAATTTTGTAAAATAGGAAAATAAAATTATTATTTTTTATTTTATTTTAAATATACACAATGGTGCTGTAACATTTCCTCCGACTTTATTTCCTAAGTTTTACCTAAATTTATCCCAATCAGTACACTCAATTTTGGGCATGGTGGCGCGCGCCTTGATCCTTATATCATTTTTTTAATTCTTCATATCTCCCCATTTCTTCCACCACGGATTCAAACTCTAAATTTGATATTTTCTTATCGGCCAACGCTTTGGACACCATAACGTCGATGCTATTTTTCTTAGACCTAGCGAGAACGGATATTCTATCATGTTTTCTACTTTTTTTCTCGAGTTTTACCCACCCACCGCCCTAATTACCATACAAAGTGTTCCAGATAAAACGGTAATTCCACTCAAAACCCCTGCAAGTGGAATCATTACAATTGTAGATAGCGTTGCAGCAGTCCCGCCCACACAACACAGAAACACTTGCCAGAACCGTACTAGATGCTTCAGCTATGTTTGCCGCGCGCTTATATTTGTTAGCGTGTCTTTTTCTATTTGCACATTCTCTAACTAAAATATCCTGCATAGCGACGATATTATTCAACCTAAAATCTGAACTTCTTCGAATTAATTGGATATAGTGTTGGGGGAGTGGTATTGAGAGTTGGATACAGTGTTGGTGGAGTGGTATTGAGAGTTGGATATGGTGATTCGTTCATAGTTAAATTTAGTTCTAATATATTAGTATTTACACAATAAGTTCAATTAACAATGAGACAATAGTGGAAGAACTCTCTGAGTCACCGATTTTCGTAACAAAGTTAATAACACTACCTTGGAAAGTCTAATTCGATCATTACCGGCGAACGAAACAATCGTCGAACTATCTCCAGAGATTTTAGTGACTCCAACCCCTCGTTCTTCCCCATCTACTACAATATTTATCGCGACCGCGCCCACAGGTTTACCATTAGCATTAACCGAGCAGACCGCCATTTGGATAGCTTCACCTGCAGCTGTCATAGTGTATCCCCCATATTTATTACTCGCTTTGGCACCGAACGAATATTCATAGTGCCCCACAACCAATGGGCCCCGCTTCTCAGCCCAAACTGTTATGACACGTTTTGGTGTTTTCATTGTTTTCACTAATCCGGCAAGCGCCCTGTTTGCGTTATATGCCTCAGTACGAATCTCATAAGAGGCCTCCTCAAGAGCTTTGGTCGCGGCTATACGATCATGTTTCAATTTATCAGAAACTTCGGTTATTTTTCCATCTAGTTCGGTAAGTGCCGCTTCTCTGCTGAGAGAGCCCTCTAAGCGCAACGCATCATAAGCCTCCGTAATGGTCGCCTGGTGGCCTTCTAAGGCTTTATCAATACCCGACGGGTCTCTTTTTTTTTTTGAAATTCGGATATTTTTCCATCTAGTTCAGCAACCGCCGCCTCTCTGATGAGAGAGTCTTCTGAGCGCAACACCTCATAAGCCTTCGCAATGGCTACCTTGTGGTCTTCTCGGGCTTTCTCAACCCCCGACCGGGCCTCTTTTTGAAATTCGGTTATTTTTTCCATCTAGTTCGGTAAGTGTCGCTTCTCTGTTGATAGAGTCCTCTAAGAGCAACACCCTATAAGATTCCGTAATATCCGCCTGGTGGTCTTCTCGGGCTTTCTCAATACCCGTTCGGACTCCATCAAGATCAAACCGGGTTTCTTTTTTAAATTCGGTTATTTTTTCGTATATGTCAGTAAGTGCCGCTTCTCTGTTGAGAGAGTCCTCT